>QOCX01000116.1:0-100212 GCA_005959815.1 Sarcophaga bullata
ACAGGGCGTATTGGTGTGAACGGAACTGAAGCCACTCAGTCAAAACACTGATTGGACCTTTATCAGTGCGGCTTCCATACCTGGCAAGTCCACATCGACCAGATCTTCACACTACGCCAAATCCTGGAAAAGACCCACGAAAAGCAAGTTGACACACAACCATCTTTTTGTCGACTTATAAGGCAGCCTTTGATAGCCACCATAAAGGTGATCGTTTTTGCCGCATGTCTGAGCTCGCGTATACTGCGAAGCTGGATAAGCTTATGCAGAATGACGTTGAGGCAATTCCTGCAGCTCCTCAAGCTAGGACGCGGAAGGTTTCAAAACAATTTGGCATCCCTTATCATGCGAACCTCTTCAACTTCGTCATGGAGAGTGTTTTGCGGAAGGCGGGAGTGCATCGCAATGGCACTATCTTCCATAAAAAAGTGTCCAGTTGCTTGCGGTACGCTGACGACAATACTGACATCACTAGGGCGTACCAATGCGAGTATGTTACTGCTGCCATTTAGCGCTATGAAGGGATCTGCGAAAGATGGTCTGGGCAGCAAAGATATGTTATCGACAAGTAGAGAAGTGGGCGTACTGATTCTCAGATTCGTCCGATACAACTATTACTTTGATGTAGTTCAAGGAATTCATTATCTTGCTCCGCCGTTACACCAACAAATGATGTCAGTCTGGGAGACAAGCCGCAGGATCATCTCTTACCAACAGGTTGCTATGTATGGTCTCAATAGGGCAATCGAGTAACACGAGACCTCTCTCGTGACGACAAAACTAATACTCTAATCAAGACGCTCATCTTAGCCCGTTGCTTCTTTTGGCGCAGAGGCATGGACCTTATTAAGCACCGATGCAGCAACCTTGAGGTATTCGAGGAGAAAAATCCTTACGTGAGATCTCGGTCCAGTGCGACGTTGGGCGAAAGATTTCCGCACCCGATACCAACAATGAGCTGAATGAGCTCCTCAACGCATGGACGTTGTGCAGCGTATTTAATATTCAGCGGGCTGCGCTGCATCGGCCATGTCGTTCGAATGGAGGAGGGATGCTCCGGCGAGAAATCGGGTATTTGATGCGGGGATCTGCGGAAGTCGGCGAAGAGGACGACCTTGTATCCGTTTTTTGGAAGGCCAAGTCGAGGAAGCCCTGTTCATCGATTGTTGTGACCAACTGGCGTTAGGCGCGCAAGAAGCAGAGGCGCCTGGAAGGATGGTGTTGGGCAGTTGCGGCAGGCCGAAATCCGTTAATCGGGTTGTTATGGCCAATTAAGTAAGTAAGTAAGTTCTGAAGTTGCCGTAGTCTAGTAGGTAGTGTGTTGGCTTATTAGACGAAAGACAGGGTTCGAATCCCCGGTCAGACATCATAAACGAAATATGAAAAAAATATTTCTTCGCCGGCTTCCTCTCAGCAGATTTCTGGCAAAAAGTCGACTTTAAACTGTAGGTCCCACCACTCATGTACACACCATAAGTAGTGTGAGAAGCTAGGCCGTAATCCTGACTGAAGGGTAGTAATGGCCAATTATGTATGTATGTGTTCTGAAACGATTCATTCTTATCAATACAGAATATACCTACATGTTGGGTTCGAGTTACTCTCCTCTTCGTACATGACCGCTCCAAAATCTAGAAATCCCACATAACATGGCACCATCCAACATATAAGGTAACCCTATATTCGTCAGACAGTCGCATACTATCTTCGATTTATCCTCATAAGAAGCAGAGTGCTCGATTGGTGGCCTGATAGTATGTCTATGTTTCGCTTTTTTTACCTCCTGTCCAAGTTGAATTGCGCACATCTTTTGATAGTATAGACTTTCAATTGGAGGATACCAGCGATTTCATTCTGGGACCAAAAAGACCTGCTCGATCGCATGAAGATTGGCCTTATGTTAATTATTCTTCCTTAAGAGTTTTTATATTAAAAAATTAAATTCATTCGCAAAGAAAAATGTTCAATAAACTTATACTTGGTTGGTCGTTGTTGCTACTATGGACTCAAATAAACCCGATAGTTAAAATAGGAAGCGTACAATATTGAACACGATTCAGTACGTATCAGTTAAAATGGAGCAAATCAGAGACAATATTGAACACAGTTCAAAAGTTCTACAACGTTGCTTAGGCAGGATTTCTTCTGAACAAATCCCAATGTTTTCGTTGTTCACGTTGTTCGTTAATAGATCAACGAAAAGTAATGAGAGCGAATCCAACGAAATTTTCGATTTTATTTGGTTAACAATTTTTCTAACACTCCGTTTATTAAATAAATATCCATATTATCCTTTTCAAATTCAATATCCGGATTGGCAAATGGATCTAACCTCTCTTTATCAGATCAGAGATTTCTGAAAGGTGTTCTGTAAATATTGAACAGCTTATTTTCAAAGTATTTCTAAAAATAAAGTTCTATGATATATGTATGTTTTTTGTATATTCTTGTATATGTTTACCAAATAATTTAATATGAATCTATCAAATTCTCATGGAATGGAGGTATATATAATTATAAATAGATATATATAATTATATTAACACGTGTTTTGTTTGTCGGTAGGAACATTGGATTGATGCACCTACAAGGTGTTTTTAGCAAAAACAAAACAGTTTTCAGCTTGGTTGCAAGCGATCAATTTACTATTTCATCAAAAATAATGGTATTCCTACTCAATAGACACTTTTTTAAATCTTCACACGTATTTTTAAAGTGAAGGGCACCTAAAAAAGTTCCATAGCTCAAAGAAATGCGTGAAAAAAGGTATATAAAATTTAGATAACGTGTGTTAACTCTAATTTTCAAAAATGCTAAGCAAATACGAACTTCTAAAAAAATTTTTGTAGTTCAGTTTTATAGTATAAAGCAGAACCTAAAAACGAAGCGATTATACCTTGAACATAGATAAATTAATTCTAAATTATTACCCGTCGCTTGATATTATATTAAAACTCAATAGCTTAACTCTGTGTTTGTTGATATAATATGGTAACTAAATGAAGATTTGCTATTTGGGAATCCCTATATACTTTTTTTGTAGCACCGTTTTCTTTCTATTCAGCAAATCAGTTCATTCATTCATTTAAAAAAAAGTCCCTTTATATTTGTACATTACCCGACGATATTGGTTACAAAATAATAATAATTTTATAAGAAATAAAATTTCATTTATAACTGGAAGTAAAAAAACAAAAGCAAAAAAGACAAAAAAAAAATAATAATAATAGAATAAAATACAAAATAATAAATAGACGTGATGCAAAAATAAATTTTCAAGTTGGGCTTAAAAATAGTATTTTTAGTATTTCATTACTGTGAGAGTGATTGTTTAAAGCAGTTTCAACGTTAGTTTAATTATAAAAAATTAAATAAAAACAAAAATAAACAAATAAAATAAAATCACGATCATTATGCAAATAAGTTTAAAAATTGAACAAATTCTACTCAAGTCTTGTCTAAGCTTATTATTACTGATTGGAATGGTCAAAATGCAGGAAAATGATTTTAGTATGTTTAAAAACTGAATTTCCAATATTTCAATTCTGATTTTTTAATCAAGTATTGCTTTTGATTTGTTTTTGTCTTTTTTTAATTTTATTTAGAATGTTCAAAGTACAAAAGTCAGATATTTGAAGAAACAAAAACCTTCAGTTATTTTTTACCGGGTGCCGAAGAAGTAGCGTTTACCGAAGATCATTGCTTCAGTTCTAGAAGTTTTGTTGTCGGTGGAAAAGATGCTCATTCCAAAGAATTTGCGTTTGCAGCACGATTGGGCCATGTATCTGAAGATGGAATCACAAATTGGTTTTGTGGTGGTACGCTTTTAAGTGAATCTGTTGTTTTAACAGCTGCTCACTGCTTTTACGCTGCACTGTAAGTAACTTTTAATGATACTTGAAAAAAGAAAACGAATTATGTTTGAATAGAAATTTCTGGTAATATTGAATGCTGTAACTAGTGTAACTTCATTTTTAATGTTCGAAAAGGTGACAGATTGATTCGTCCAACAAGCCAAGGTAATTTCAGCTTGAAGTAAGAGTTGTGTAAAGGCAAGGATGAGGAGTAGTGTGTTGGCTTTTAGATGAAAGTTCGTAAGTTTAAACTTCTGCTCTGAAGTATTGAAAAAAATATTTAATTCGGAGACAATCTCTCAGTAGTATTTTGGCAATAGCTTCTAAAATCGGTGTTTCGGATTCGACATTCAAATGTAAATCCCACCACTTTTGATTTTAAGATTAATATCTTTTTTAATAGACTCTCCTTCAAAACACTAAATTTATTCTGAAATATAATTAATTTCTATGTAGAATAAATCCCAAATTTTGCCCATTCATTTCGATAATCTAAAACATTTTTATGGACAGTGTCACCGGAAATTTACGTGGTACGGAATAACGGTATCCTTTTGGATTTAACAATAGTAGTTTAAGCAATGCACAAAGTTCTGAATTGTTTGGTTAGGGTATCAGCGTTCAATAGTAATCTAATACTTTCTAATAGTAATGTTAGATATCTGATGCCAGGATTTATTATTGGTTAAGTCAAATATCATGAACATTTTTGCAATGTATTTAATGAGCTAATCATGGAAATAAGATTTTCTCTATCCTTTGTTCTCGTTTTTTCTTTTTTCTAGTTTAATTTTATAAATTTTAGTAACTATTTTCTATACTTTCTTTTTAACAGAGGAGATGTCAATCGTGTTCGTTTGGGGGAATTAGATTTTGCGTCTGACAATGATGATGCTGAACCTGAAGATTTTAGTGTAAGACAAATAATTGAACATCCGTCCTATAAGTATAGTGAACCATATAATGACATTGGTTTACTCATCTTATCGAGAGCTGTAAAATTTAATCGCTATAAACATCCTGCATGTTTACCAACATCTACAGAACCCCAAAACGTCAATTCCTTAATCGCTATTGGATGGGGTCATACACGATTTGCAGGAGGAAGTTCCTCGCATCTCCAGAAAGTAAATCTTAAGTACTATACCCGGGAAAATTGCCAATGGCTAGCAGAAGGTGTAGAAGGCCGTGAACGACTTCCAAATGGTCTTCAATATTCCCAACTATGTGCTGGTTCAACTGAAGAAAAAGATACTTGTCAAGGCGATTCAGGTGGGCCCCTTTTAGCTCAACATCCAAAATTTCCTTGTATGTTTAATGTTATTGGTATAACATCATTTGGAATTGGTGGATGTGCCATACCTAACGTACCAGCCATATATACGAACGTTAATTATTATATTGATTGGATTCGTAAGTATATTGATAGTAATTGACTATAAGTACATACTTGCAAATAAAGCTATTTAAATTTTAAAAATAAAGATTGGAGCACCGTTATTTTTACGCTAAGCTCTTTTCACACAAGGGCAATGTTTTTCTAGTCATATAAGATACAGTCAGTTCCTTAAATTTATCGGAAGGATTTCAAACTAAAATTACAAATCACAGAGTGGGCGATAGTCGCTTGCGTAGGAACACACAAGTTCTTTGAAGAGAAGAAAAAGAGAATGGAATGCGGTACTGGTTTGATCGTACAGTTAAGTTTATTCTTTTTACTTGAAAATTGATGGTTGTGTGTGAAAAAAATTGAAAACAAATTTTGATAATTCTCATTTAAACTTGGTAATGAAATTATTATTTGCACTCTATTACATTTGTCTTTTCCTCCAGCAATAAACTTAAATTTCCACCCCTTTGTGATTGATTGGCCATTGGATCGCATACTGCATTACAGTCAAAATTCGTTCTTTAGTCAAGCTATTCGTATGCGGACCTCCCTTCCTGAGAGCTCTTTCCTGTTACTTATGACATAGGGACATTCTAATCTAGTGTCCACAAACACTATTCCGTCTTTCCTGCATCTTATAACATATATTCTTAGTTCCAATACAAGGAAATCCAAGAGTAGGGGCCATACCCTGAGTGTTGGTCGTACAAAATGTGAGCGAATGTCAAAAACTAATACACAAAATATAAATATTTCCTATTTACTATACAGAAACGAAAATAAAAAAGATTTTTATACTATATATTATAGTTTGAGGTTAACTTTTTAATTGAAATTTTGTTCCGACTATACTCAATATCTTTATAATTTATTACTTCGAGTTTTGCAATTTGCATTTACAATAAAATCTTTCCATTTTTTTCAAATCCCTTAATGTTTACATTGACATTCAAAATGTAACTTGATGCAGTCTGGCAGCATTATTTTTATTATTCCATTTTGTGACAATCATTTTGACAATCGTAAAAGAGAAGCTGAAAGAAAAGAATTGTTTTTGTTTGTTTATTTTTTGTTAAAAATTTTTATAAAAAAGCGCATTATAGAAAAATATTAATAAATAAAACGATCAAAATAAAAAAACAATAAAATTTAGGCACAATATAAGAAAAACAATGATACCAACACAGTTGGCCACCAAGTATTTGTTCTTTATATAAGGCCACGATGATGAGCGCAAATCAAACCAACAATTATTGGTAAATTTTGTATGTGGAAAAAACGCAGCTTCCTTTTGCTGTCTATACAATATAACGAAGGGGGTTCATTTGCAGTGCAGTGCAAGAAGTAGCACTCTTGTGTGTTAATATTGTGTTGTATGTAATATTGAGTATTGAAAGATTGTGCGATTAGTGGTCAGACAAGTTGGTTGCTCAAGTTGGTTGACAAACGTGACAATTTTTACAAGGAATAAAATAATTACTTATGAATTAAATTGTGTGCGCGAACAAAAAAACAAACAAGAAAATTGCAAAATGGAAACGGAAGATATGGAATCGTCGTCACAGGATATCAATGATGATATGCCATCGAAAGAAAAGTCCGCAAAAGAAGCCTTGCAGACGTATTTGACACGAGCTAAACTAAATCCGGCCAAGACCGATAATGAAAAAAGACGCCGAAAAGACACAATGCGTAAGGTAAAGAATAAAATAAGAAATTAATTTGTTTTATATATCTTGCATTTTGGTGGGCAAATTTTGAATACATAGTTCACCAACAATTAGAGAATGTGTATAAGAAAGATGTGCTATTGTTTTTGGTACACTGTACCTTGTGGAATAATATGTATATTTTTTTTTTGTTTTTGGGGGTGGGTGTGATAACTTGTGTTCTTTTTGAATCCAATGCACTGTTCAAATGCATACAAAATAAGTACTTAGAAAATTCTTAATTACTTTTAATATTTTTTATTATTATTTATAAAGTATTCAATTAAGATTTGCAAAATAAACTTATCAAAAAAGATTTTCATTAATTAAACCAATTTGCATAGCGGCTCTCAAAGCCAAGTTATAATATATGCGTGAAATGTTTTCAACCATATATTGGTCGATGAGAACACTTTTTGTGCGAAGTTTCAATTCCGCCATTATTTATCCATTTATCAAGAGTATTAGTGTAAAAGTTATTTACTTTTGGGCTGATTAACCCAAAGCTAGTGGTACATAAGTGTATGTAAGCTGATGGAGCAAAATACATCCGAATAATAGCATTTTATTGTGACTCTTTCTTCCTATCTAAAGCAAAAAAATTGTTATAACTTTTCAATACAAAAAAGTGTCAAGGAATAATAAGTTGTGATCTACTTCTCAATGCATGCCGTTTTGCATAATGTATTCCTATGTTATAGTATGAAAAAGATAAAATATTTAGGATAAACAGATAGAGACTTTTAAATTAAAATAACACATTGTGTACGTTTGATATAGAAACTTAAAAAATTCAATTTATTGAAAGGTTATGACACAATTATAAAACCACCTTTGAAATAGGAACCATAAGTATTGCATATAGATGCTGTACATAACATCAAATACCGAGAGTCAAGTTTACAAGAATAATCTTTATGCTAGACAGGGCTTAATATACATCAAAGGTTGAAATTTAAGACACTAAATTTTATTGACAAGTTGAAGATTGAGAGAAGCATTGGAATATTTAACAGAACAAATCCAGCATATACTGAGGAAACGCTGTGATTTTAGACTACAGCAATTATTTGTTTCATAAGGAGCTAAATGTACACATATAATAAATTGCCAAACTATTTGAAGTCTGAATGGAACACTAATGATTTTAGGAAAATTATTATAAAATTCGTTTGTAGTAATAAACAATTTGTAAAAAGAGATATGAGTTTTTAAGTTTTTGTAAATTGTCAAGTTTCTTAATTCTTCTTGTGCATCAAGAAGTCACATTATAGAATTAAACATTTAAAGCCTTGGTATAACGTTAGTTTATGAAAATTTACACTTATTTCCTGGATTTGGTTCAATGCTCCTATTTCTTAATCTTAAAACTTAACTGACATTAAATAAGAAGCATGATTCGATTATTTTTTATAAACCCTTCAACTCATTTTTTTTAAGAAGGGTAAGTCGAACGGTCAATGATAGATTCCATGATTTTTATATTTTAGGAAAAGATTTTTTAAATTATTATATATCTTTTCTAACGTAATTAAGCTAATCAGTAAAGTACTGCTTATATTATACAATAATACATAGAAATTAGCAAAGTTTTTTGATTTATATTAATTATAAATTTATTGTTAGTGTCAAAAGAGTTCTAATTCAGCCTAACTTGAAGTTTCAATCAAACAATAGTCAGTGTACTATATGGTTGTACTGTTTGATTTTAGTAATAATGAAATTCAAAATTTATGACGAATTTAAAGAAGCAGTTGTTATAATTTAGAAGTTGCTTATAGACCGGATGTAATGTATCTGAAAATATAAAGAATTTAGCAATTCTGAAGGCAACATATTATATCCATAGATAGCTATGCTTTCTTTACGTTTAGAAAACTCAACGCTTTAACAATAACTAACTAATTTCAATCGGAGATAAGGACAAAAACTTTTTTCAACAAAATTTTACTTTTAAATAAAACGCATTCAACATTCGACCTTAATCTTCAAACTCAATCTTCACTTATTCATTATTTTTCTTTAAATTTTAGGTGTCCTCAATTTATCGGAAGTGTGAGTCCATTCGAACTTTAGAAGAGAGTAAATTTTTAGAAAAGCATCCGGAAATTGTAAAACAAGTTAAGAAACGGAAAGAGCGTGTTGAAATTTATAAAGATCGTGTTATTGAAAAAGAGGATGATATTCACGTAATTGAAGCGAAGGTGGAAGAATTAGCCAGTATTATTTTACAGGCCAAGCATTTAGTTTGTTATACAGGAGCTGGTATAAGTACAGCCGCTCTTATACCCGACTATCGTGGGAGCAAAGGTATATGGACTTTATTACAAAAAGGCGAAGAAATTGGTGATCACGACTTATCGGCAGCTAATCCCACATACACTCATATGGCACTCTATGAACTTCATAGGCGAGGTATATTACGTTATGTTGTATCACAAAATTGTGATGGTCTTCATTTAAGGTCGGGTTTGCCGAAAGCATCTTTATCAGAAATTCACGGCAATATGTATATAGAGGTTTGTAAAAATTGTAAACCGAATTCGATTTATTGGAGACTGTTCGACACAACAGAAATGACTGCGAGGTATTGTCATAAAACAAACAGGCTTTGTCACAAGTGCTCAGAACCGCTTTGCGATACTATTGTACATTTCGGTGAGAGAGGGAATCTTAAATGGCCATTGAATTGGGCTGGAGCTTGTCATCATGCAGAAAAGGCCGACGTAATACTATGTCTAGGCTCCAGTTTGAAGGTGTTAAAGAAATACACTTGGCTTTGGCAAATGGATAAACCTTCTCGACAGAGAGCTAAAATATGTATCGTTAACCTTCAATGGACACCAAAAGATACCTTGGCACAGGTAAAAGTCAATGGTAAATGTGATCGTGTGATGGAAATGCTAATGAACGCATTGAAAATAACAGTGCCTGTTTATACAAAAGAAAAAGATCCAATTTTTGCTCATGCAACCATGTTAATGCCTGAAGAGTTACACACACTAACACAGCCTTTGTTGAAACAGTCCGATGAAGAAGAGAAAGAAGACACAACCACATTTTCAAGCAACGGTGCAACAACAGCCGACGAAGAAGATGAAACTCAAGATTCTACAATAAGTTTTGATAGTGCTAGTGGCATTTGCAGCGAATATCGTATTGGGAAGGGACCACGCATAAGAACGCCCCTAAAGCAGATGACGTCGGGTATTAAAACAAATTTGGAATTAAAAAATAGAATAAAACAAGAGCTTAAAATAGATTCGGATTTTGAAAATACAGTGAATGATAAAAAAGAAATTAAAACGGAAGATGAAATAAATTCTACACAGGCTAACCAATCGTTCGTTTTATCGAAAAGCCACATTCGAACCGATAGCGAACAACAATTTTTAGAAATTCTTAAGCAAAAACAGAACTGTAGTACTAATCAAAATGGGAATAGTCAGAATAATAAAATCGATAATACGTGTAAAATCTCAAAAATTTCCTTAGAAAATAATGATAAACAACATGAACATCATAAACGATTCAAGGAATCCAGTAACTCAATATTTTCAACGTTTTGTCCCAACAATTTATTACATCCCACTGCAATTAAGTTCGAAATGCAAGAGGAAATTAAAATGTTTGATCTTTCTACGAATTCTGTAAAAGTTGAAGAAAAACATTTCTCAGAATTTAAGTTGGAGAACACTTCAGAAAGCGATATCCTTTCGCCTGATATATTAAAAACTCAGGATCATGTTTTTCAAAATTCAATAAAACTGGAAGATCTATTAACTACCTTGTCAAAATCGAATACACAAATTAGCTCGTCACCACCAGATAATAAAGTCAATGCAGTGAAAGATGCAAAAATTAACGGTATTGTAAGAGAAATTAGCAAATCAACTGAATTTAAGATTGACTCTGTTAATAATAAAAGAGAAATAAAATTTCAATCTATAAAGGACTTGAAATTGAATGGCATTTTAGGCAATAATTTGAATAGCGATAATAATAAAATCAATGCTGAGCTAACTAATCAAAAAATTCATCCCGAAATAAAAACAGAAAATGATTTTATTAATGATTTAAGAAACAAAGGTTTCTCCATAGAAATTTCAAAACCTAAAGAGCCAGACTTTAACAGCAATGCAAAATCCAATAACACTGTGCCTCTAACTGACTTAAGAAAACACGCGTTATCAGTCCACACCAACAACAGTTGTGAAATCACTAAAAAGGAAATTAAAATTGAATTGAATGCAGTTGCTTTAGCGAATTTACCTGTAAAACCTAAAACAGATGTACTAGCAGAAATCGCTGAATTACACAAAAATGAGCAAATGCTTATTAAACAAGCCACTGAAATTACAAAAAATGCAGAAGAATTTTTAGAGAAGCTCGAGAATGAAATGGGTTTGAAAAATCCTTTAGAAGCGGAAACACCAACATTAGCTTTGGTTCAAGACACATTAAATTCAGATAATACTTCTTCAAAATCTCCATCATCTAGAAGCATCATAACAAAAGTGGAAAATAACTTGCCAGCAATACAAACAACACCTCCGGCCCCACCTCCGCCTATAGCACCATCGCCTCCAGCAAATAATCAATTTCCATTACACATTTTAATGAAATTGCCTAAATGCATACAAGTGCAATATAAAACGGAGGACGGTATTAAATCAGTACCTTTTAATGGTTTAAAAACTAACGATAAATTAAAGGCTCTAACCACTAAAAACACGACGGCATCAAATATACCATTAAAACCCGTCAATGAACCTCCGCCATTGGCGCCTCTATACAACGCTTCTATTCCATCGGCTTGTGTGCAGAAAACTGTAGCTGCTCCAGAACCCATTGAAGCAATCGTAGATGAGGAAACATTATCAGCTGATGAGAAATCCATTGAAAATGAGGATAAACAGCAAGATAATGAACACATTTTATCACAAATGGATATTTTAAAAAACCTTGTCTTAACAACGCCCACAAAGTCTGATTGCAATAATTCCAAACTCTCACCGGCATCTAGCTACGCATTTGCTCAAGAAAGAAAACATTTACTACGACGCAAATTACCATTTTGGTATGACGTCAAGTATGCCTATTCTGGTTTACACAGTATAGTGTTTCCACCGCCAGCGGACGTGGATGTATGGAATTATCAGGTAGTTCCCAATTTTGCTATGAATCGTTCAAAAGCAAAATGTGAATTTTGTTTTGATCATTATGCTGAATTTGAGTGCCAGTTCTACAAAAAACTTCTGCTTAAAGATAGGAAACATAAAAAACGTGCTCGAAATGGACGTTTTGTGGTCTGCGAATGTTGTCCCTATACAGAAGATGACGACGAAGATGACTATGACGAAAATATATCGCTGGCTCATATTCAGGCTGCTGAGACTGCCAAAAGACAAATGCATTTGAATAATACTTTTCCGCGTAAATTAGCACGCACTCAGGCGGGCTGGTATGGTAAGGGTTATAAAAAGAATCGACGTAGAAAATAGTTTATTGTAATACCATAAATTAATTTATAATTTAAAGTCCACAATGTTATTGTTATATTCAAGTGAGTATGTATGTGAGTTCATGGTATCTATGTAAATAATTTATTCTTTAATTGTAGCGATAAGATAACAATATTAATGATTATATCTCTGTTTTTCTACTGCACTTATACTTCAGTTAATTTTTAAGTCAATTTTAAGTTGCGGATATCTAGTATAATATTAAATATTTTTTTTTTAATTGTAATGTACAAATTAAAATAAGATTATTATAGTTAGGAACGGACATTATTTGTTGTTTTCATATTAAGTACATTTTATTTTATTATTGTGACTATAATATATTAATTCCTATAACTTTTGATATCCTAAGTTTAATTCTATTACCCACATTTTTTTGGGATAAATTGTAATCAATTTTCAAAATTATTATTTTAATAAGTTCTCTTTTTTGACGCGCAACTAAAAATGTTAATTTTATTTGTCTCTTCCTGCTCTTGATGAAATAAAAATAGTTTGCATACTATTCTATATTATTTCATTAATAATTGTCAATTAAAAACTTAACATAAAATTAAGTATTTTACATAAAACTACTTTAAATTTAAAACACTATGATGAAAGTTGATGATTACTTTATGTGACAATTTGATTTATTATAAATCGCATCATAATTACACATAAAATGAAACGAAGTCATAAAATTGCTAAATATTGTATACATACATACATATGTATATGTAAAGTACTTTCAATTTGTAAGCTTTTTTTATTTTAATTGTAACGAAATTGTTGTATCTTTTAAATTTAATATTTGTGATTTTTTTTTGTATTTGAAATTTCTAAAAAATGTTAGTGTTTTAAATTAAATAGTTTCAAAATTAAGGTGGTATTTTCGTGTGAGAAATTAAAATTCAAACGTTTTCGAAGTAGTGTTGCCTATAAAATGGAATAAGAAATAACTCTGAGAATAAAAATATTAAACCTCATCCCGTGATGTTGTGAAGTGGGGATAACTGTTCCGAGTATGATCAAAAGTCCGAATACAATATTTAATCAAACTTTTTTATGTGCATTGAAGTTTGCCGCAAAAAAAATTAATGTAGTTTTTTCTTGTTGCTAGCGTTGTAGCGTTCCAAATAAATAATGCATTATTTAGGAACTAAAATTAGTAAAAAAAAAATTCTTCCATTAAATTTTTAATCAGACTACTTCTAGAATTTAAATTTTCGTAAAGCAAAAATTGTTTTTAATAACTGTTAGCTTTTAAATGGCTCAACAAATGTTCAATTTTGAAATTCCTGTTAGTGTGCGATAAGCAGAAAAGATGCATTCGAAGGTGTTGTGGTCAGTTAAATGTTTTAACTATTTTTAAAAGTATTATAGTATATCTAATCCATTAAAAATAACACGTAATTTTAAGGTTTTGTAACTAAAAGTATACTGAATATTTATTTAAGATAAATTTTAATTTTTTTTTTTCAATAAACCTGTAAATTTAGAAATCCATTAAGTTGTAATGTTACGATTAAAAAACTTAATTGCCTTTTTATTTTAAGATAAAACTGAAGAATTATATTTTAATTGAGATTATACTATATTAGTGACTGAAAATAAAAAACTGATATGATCACGCAATTATAAAATGATAGGAAAATGTTGATAACATCAAATTTATAATTATATCTCGTCCTTATTTTAATATTAATTATTATATATTGTATTTATATTTTATAATAAATAGTATGTACTATAATTTGTTCTGTATATTTATTGTAAAAATTACAATTAATGAAAAATAGTATAAAGCCTTTTCTATATAAAATTAAAACACAAATTTCGTTTTATTTAGTTTTCACTTTATTTCCTTAATGTCTTATGTTTTTATTTCTAAACTCGAAACATTTCTATTTTGTAAATTATGTCTGTCTTACTTGTTAATATGAATTTTAATTTTTTATATACGATTTTATCAATAATATGGAACAAATAATTTTCTTTTAAAAGTAGGCATCGTTTTACGTTAATTTCTGTTTTTCTTTAGCAATCAATAACAAACTAAAAGTAATCTGAAAATAATAACATAAGAATGATAAAGATACATAAAAAAGATAGAACAATAAAAAAGAATCTTATTATCTATCATCTGTACTATAAAACGAAGCCAAATAAGCCTACAAACTGGCTTCTATTCAAGTATATCAGGTATAGATAGGAAAATCATACTCTGTATGGAATATTTATTGACTCAAGCCTATGTAGAAGGTGTTTACACTTAAAATTCAGCTCATAGACATCACCAGCGTTGCCAGTAATTTTTTTAAAACTTTTTTTGCTGGAGAAAAAACTTTTTTTTTTTTGCTACTTTTTCCCGATGTTAACTTGCAACTTTTGCCCGGTACTAATAAAAGATAGAATATTTTATTTAAAAATGCAAATATTTCGTGTTATTATTATTGACTTTATTGAAAAAAAAATTAGAATTAAATTTTGTAGAAAAAACTTGTTTTGTTGAAAAAAAAAACTTTAGTGAAATCTTCTTCGCATCTTAAAAACTTGGAAAAAAAACGGAAAACTTTGCAAATGGCCATGCTGGACATCACGTTACTTGTTGTATTCAGCATGAATATAAGCTGTTGAGGCATTTACGGACATTCGAATAAAACTAAAAATATGCCGTTGAGCAAAACTAATTCTGAAGTTTTTTAGAAGAGATAATTTAAATAAGGAGCGCAATAATTTGTTTTGCTTGGAGTTTTCATAACGAATTTAGAAATTTCGTGGGCAAACATTAATAAATAATAACTTAATAAAACTTGTCGTTGAAAACAAAACAAATATCTTCAACTTTAATGTCCGCTTGCGAAATATGGAATGATGTTAGCAGCACGCATCAAAAAAAAAAAAAAAAATTATGGACTATTTCGTTCACGCATTGTATCAAGCTACTAATTGGGCAAAATACTAAAATGTTCCAACGCTGTCCCGGAGCGAATTTCAGAAATAGGGAGAAACGCTATTGAGTGGAATACTTAAGATATAGTTCCTCCAAAAGGGGTAGACTTGTTCCTTTGTGGTGAATACAAATTGAAATTGTAACATAAAATTAGCTCTACGGAATTAGATAGATTTTGTAACGGTCGGTTGCATGTACATAGTAGGTACATATGTATATTGCCAGTATTTAAAATGTATTCGAAAAATATTTTAAAAAAAATCTTAGAATTCGAGAAGATAATAAAAAAAATTCTTTTTAAGTAACGAACATTCTACATGAACAATTATCATCTTTCTTTTTTTTGTAGTTAAGTTTTTCGTACGTAATAATAGCAAAAGTTGTATTTATATTAACACATAGTGGTGTTGGCTATTACATATTATGTTTAACCGTTTTAAAGATTCAATTCACAAATAAAAAATTATAAATCTTTGTTTTAAAAATCGTATAAAATTACATGTATTTGTAAATATAAAAAAGCAGGAAAAAATTTGTAAATGTTTTGGTAAATTTAAAAAAAAACATATGTGATAAGCACTCAAATATACAAACATTATAGAAAAAAAAGAAAATAAAAAAATAAAACATTAAATGATTTAAAACAACGTAGTATATATCATAAATAAAACAAAAGTACGAATAAAACAAAATTACCTTAAAAGTATTGTATGTATGCATATGTAAGTTGAATTTTAGGAAAAACATTTAAAACAGAAAAATAAAAATTACTACTATAATTACTTAAATTATGAAACAATAATGATGGTAATAAATCAATGTTTTAGAATTGTTTTTTATAAGTTATTATGGGAGGAATACAGAGTTTATGCACTAGGAAGGAGAAGGAAATATGTATAGTAAAGACAAAAACAATAAAGTTTCTTTATGATTGCTCAATTCGTTTCTTTTTTTTTTTGTTTTAGTTAAACATGAAAAAGATAAACCTTCCCTTTTGTACAATATTTAGTATTTTACATTAAGTTTTATTCAAATAGTTTAATTTAATTTTAAAACTTTATACTCTTGCTTTTCCTTCCCTGTATTAATGTTACTATTGCTGTTGCTCTTTGTTTTTAATGTAAATTATAAAATATTATTATGTTAACTTATAAAATTCCGAGCATTCTTGTTTAAGATTCTCCATGTATGTATGTATATAAATATATAAAAAAAAGTACAAGATGAGAAAACATACTTAAGCCATATAAATGAAGGTATTGATATCATCATCATCACGACGCATATATTTATGCTCGATCAACCACTCCAACTGTTCTTTAATCATTTTTTTCGACGGCAAGAACATATTTTTTAAAATGTCAATTAATTCGGCCTGTTAAAATAAAAGAAAAATATTTTAGGTTTTATGTTCATATATACTTTTAATAAAACTAAAAACGTTTCTATATGCAAGCAAATAAAGTGTATTGCATGTGATTTAAGTATGTCGTAACGTAATTGTCGTAAATCAATAAAGTTTAAATACACCTCACTTACTTTACTTTAAGTATATTAAATTATATTTTTTATAGTTGAATAGTTAAACTAAATGAAAAAACAGCGATTCAAATGATTCAAACCACAGGTCAGACAAATCCAACAAAACGAAAATTGAAAAAATATTTCTTCGGCGACTTCCTCTCAGCATATTTCTGGTAAAAATTCTGAGCGTAAGTAAAACTCCTATCAAAAATATTTCAAAAATCTGTCCTTCGCAGTCGACTTTAAACTGTATATCCCGCCACGCAAGTATAAAATTAACACACGCAAGATAAGTGGCATGAGAAACTAGTTTGTAACCCTGACTGGCCGCCATAGTGGACTAACTGGCAAATAAAAGTGTGGTAAATCTCAGCAATTGGCCCTATTCTGTACTTGGATTTGTATCTCTATTCTTTATTTGAGACTTTCTTTAAATTGTTTAGGACCAAATGTTAGTTTATTATATTAGGCATTACGTTTCACTTATTTTCTATATGTTATTAACAATATTTGACGTCAAAAATCAATATATTTCGTCTGATTAGTATATACAACGATGTTCCACAGAATACTTATGCGATCGTACATTTGTAAGCAGAATCCAATCTATTTTTTTTTATTGGTTTCAGCACTGACAGGTCTTGCGACACTACTAATAGTTGAGAGAAAACTCACGCGTGCACTCTTTTGTTAGCAATTTTTATTCGCTTCAACTGTATTAGGGATGTTTCGTTGTAACTTTTTTCCAAGTTGTGCTTTTATTTTCTCAATGTTTCGAATTTTTAAATAAGAATGTATAAAAGCCGGTATGCTGGTCTAATATTTATTTATATTCTTTGATATTGCAAAACTTAATTACTTAAACATAAAAATGTATGAACATAGTCGCTTGTTAAAGAGAGCATCGTGTATTTAAACTTTTTGGTTCACTGTATGCTATCAATGTGTATTGGTATAATAATAAATGAGAATAAAAAAGTACCTGTAAAGTAGCGTTATTCATACGTTTACGCATTTTCATTATTTTAATAATGGCCTCTTGGACTCGTAGTATACGCAACTGAACAATAGATTGATTGTCTTCTTGTATTGAACGTTCAGTACTCAATTGAAGACGTCCGATAAGGTTAAGCTGAAATTAATTAAGACAACGTTACAACGTTAGAATTTAAAAAAAGAAATACAAGAATTTTGAATACCTTTCCCCGACGCTGCGATTTATTATTTTTTACCAAAGCAAACTCTTGATTTATATAAAACAACGTGTTTTCGGTGAAATCTTTAGGTGTAGGACAATTGGGTTCCATTAATAGAATTTGTTTTTTTAATTTAGGAAATTGTACTAAGGACCATAAAGTACGCCTTAATTCGGGGTCTAGGCAGGAAACAGTTTGTTTAATAAATTAAAAGAAAAAAGTACAATATTGTTTTTAAATATTTTACCTGGCAACTCAGTGGCTAGTCTTAGATTTTCGTATGATATTTTGTCTTGAGGTCTTTGATTCCAAGCAAATAATACAGCCATTTGAAATGTTGTGACATCGAGATCATAACGGCCAAAGTTATTAACAAATGTTATTGTGCCGTTACTCATGTGGTGATACCACTGTAGTTTACGGCCGGAATGTTTCTTTTTATAGAATTCTTCAACATCGGGTATATAATCTTCTAATTCGAGTGGCAAACTAACTGAAACACGTTCAGAACAACGTGCCCATGCACCAGCGTTTAAAATTTTTATATTAATGGCATCATGACGACCAGTTGAATTACGAAACTGAGTATTTAAATCTTCACTAACCTAAAAGATAATTTAAATTTATTAATATTGTACCAAATAAGATTATTTTACTAAAATTATGAAACATTTATAATTATATATGCATCTTACTTTAATATCTTGGAACATGCGTGCTAGGCGATTAACATAGTCTGCTGGCATACCAACTTCACGCAGCCATTCAACAATATCTTCTTCTTTTTCACTGTCAGCACTGGTACCCAATATAAGCCTGAAAAAGGATTAATTTTCTTTTTTATAAATTGTTTGGAAGGATTGTATTGTTTTCACGTCAGTAGTGCTATATATCAATTGGGAGATAAAGATTGCTAAAGATAAACTTATTAAATTACAAGAAAGAAAAACAGATTACAGGAAGTAAGCTAAAAACTAAATTTAATGGCATATTTCATGAAAATATGAAAAAATTATTATATTATATTATACTTTTTTAAGAAGTTTTATAATGAAAAACAGATATAATACTTAATAACTCCCTTTTCTGCTATAAATGATGTTCTTGGGAGCTCTTGTAAATTTTTTTATTATGAAGACCCTAAATATAGGAATATCTATCCGTAAAACTTGAAATTCTCTTTGAAATAAATTCAAGGCTTTTCGAATTTCATAACGATTTAACATGCGAAAAAAGATCAAAACAAAAAAAAAACAGGACATTAATCAAATGACGAAAAGTAAGCTTTAGTCAATCAATACAAACGATGTTTAACTTTGCAAAGCAATATAGAGATTGGAATAGTTTGTGAATAAAAAAAAAAAAAAAAATAAGAATAATTTATTTGTTCTAATCGAACCCACCTTCTTGTTAAATGCACCTTATGATATCGCATAAACACATCTTTATTGTTGACGTATTTTAAAACCAATAAAACATCTCTTAGACGGGCATCAATTTGCTCACTGGTCAAACGTTTGCTTAATGGAGTACGTCGTAACAGCATGTCACAATAGTTGGCTAATAATTCAGGGCATTTACTTTCGGGTGCTGTATATTTAACTCCCCGATTTTGTATTCCAGTTGGTAATTCCAATTTAAAAACACTTGTATCATTGACAACCGTTTTAAATGCCTTATCACGAGCTGTAAGAAATCTGGGATCATCGTTGAATGCATTCTTGACAAGAGTGCTAAATTTTGTGAACAACTCAAGAAGACGTTCTACATATTTTTCTGAATCTTGTGTGATGATTTCCGAAGCAGACAACATATCAGCTAAACCAGCAGAAACAATGTGATTTTCTAAATCACGCAACATAGTATCCACACCATTCGGCACACGATCCAGTAAGCGAAACATAAGGTTTAAACGGTCTGTTTCGTATTCCTTTATAAGAGGTGCACATTCCGCTATAATAGTGTTCATATGATCACCCACTAGGACCTTAACACAAGTTTGTGCCAAAACAGCATAGCTGCTAGGCTCCAAATAACGTTTAGCCCTCGATTCTTCTTCTCTTAATTTTGAGTCGGCATATTTCATAAATGCCAATACGCCATTAGCCTGTTGTTGTTCTGTGGCCTTTAATCGATAAAAAGATGCTGTGGCTTTAAGATAGGCCGCCTCAAAATTTTCGCGATAGATTTGTAGTTTGTCTTCTGGATTCGAACAAAGATTTACATAACTTTCTCGGACACCAATAACTAGCTGGGCATCGAAGGCGTCACCATTTCTTTCCGCATGTACAATTTTCATGGCAGAGTCTTGCAAGCGGTCTTTTATGTCTATAAAAATATGCTCATTCCAAGAATCCAACATTAGTTTCCGAACAATACTATCTTCGGTGGGATTCTTTTTGCTGTTGCTATTACTGGATGTTGAAGACGACGTTGAAGTACCGGTGGCTGCGGCTGCCGATGATGTGGAGGCAGCTGCAGCTGAGGAACTTGAGGCGGAATTGGATGAACAGTTGGTGGAGGATGATGGTTGTTTTAATTGAAACCAATGCTCCAATTGACGAAAAGGCAAAGGCAGGTAACTGGATTGTGTAAAAAACTTACGCCATTCAATTATATAGGTGGTTAGCAAGGCGTGTTCACCACGTTGGGACTGCACTTTGCGTTGGGCATGGGCTATAAATTCAACCACATCACATCGTAGGCAGTCATATATTTTTGCGGCGCCCTTCTCATCCCACAGACACACCAAATGAACGCCATAGAATAGATCTTGCCACTCAACTTGTGATACTGTTTCTTGCTTCAAAAGTTTTAACACGATAATACGCATATCTGGCCATACCTCCTCAAAGGATCTTTGCCCTTTTCCCTGTATGAAGAACGAAATAGAGAATTAAAATGAAGTCGCACAACAACAAAAATTCAAAGCATTTGAAAATTTTCAAGGTTTCATTGCATTTTTGGTTACAACAAAGCTTTACTTACTTTTAACATGTTTTCTTAAGTATAATGAATTTTTTCTCTCTTAATTGTTAGGCATTTAATTACTTGTTTTCACACACTTTTTTTTATAATTAATTCAATTTAAAATTACTTAATTTTTTATTTTTCTTATTAGTAAAGGGTGACATTTACTTATTTTCTTATTAGCAGCAAAATCCTTGGTTTCGTTTTTACAATAATTCTTTTTATTGTTGTTATTGCTAATTTTTTTGTTTATTTATTTTCACTAATAATGGTTGTTTGCTAAAAAATTATCTTAAATTTATTGCAAATATAATAAAGAAAAAAGTCTTCTTTTTCCTTTTTTGCGAATATGCAAAAATTCTACTTTTCGCCGCTATTTTTTTCTTCACTCTTTCTCGTTGTTTGACATTTTCTATTGAGTTGACAACTGCTGTCATTGACTTTTTGCAAATTGTCAGTGATGATATGACGATTTTCCCGGAGAAGATAAATAATTGTAATGTAGAAAATGAAGGATTGTAAATAAGGCAATAAAGATATCAAGAGAAGTAAATTACTCATCAAAATATGAAAATATTCATGTTATATGTATTATAATCCGTCTCGGGTCACTTCATGATATTCGCCTTTATATTATTTTTATTACCGTGTTTTCATGTTCAATATTTTCGTTTCAGGTTTTATAGCACTCAGACTCCTTTACTAATTTACTTATAAAATTAAATTTTGAAAAGAAATTTATAGTCAGTTTTGCATTTAAGCAAGTATTTCAATATTCGTTCAACAAAATGATTGATTAATATAAGTCGAAACTTTTGTTTTATAAAATTGTTCTGCATACTTTTTGGTAATTTTGTAAAATTTGGTAATTTTTTGTAAATTATACATTTCAAAATCAAAAATTGAAATCATGTTGATATCAAAGTATATGTAGACTACGTCAAACAAATTGAAAGAAAATATTGAACGTGATATTCCAGGGTTAATTCCGTGTAAAACTTCTATCGGTATTTACGAATTCTAAATTTAGTATAGTCAAGAAGACCAATAGAAATATCCAAATTTTCAATTATGAATCAAAAAGCATGAGGGAATTTTCAATCAACAAAAGCCTATAATCAATCAATTTTTTTTCACTGCTAGATAGGTTGGTGCAGCAACTCCTGGATATAATAGTCAAGTACCAATACGGACAGAAAATGTAAAAGGCAACTGACAGTTTCAAGGAAACAGTACAGCTATGAGATTGACAAATGGATTTCCGTAATAGCTTTTTACTCTAAAGTGGCAAAAATTGAGGTGTACAATTTTGGCTTATTAAATAATCATTTTAAATAATCCTCATAAAAACTTAAATCGAACTTAAATCCTGGACATCTAAAAGTAGCTAACTTCAAGTCTATTTTCGAGTGATATAGTTACAATTTTTAAAGTCATTGAAACTATAACAATTGACTTTAATTTCGCCAATTACAAAGTAGAAAAAAATTATGATTGAATTTAGTGACTACCAAAATTTTACCATCTCAAATGATTACTAAACACAGTTCATAATGCTGACATTTGAAAATGTCATTAATGTTTTTGCTTTCACCATTTGTTTCTCAGTTATTTTATTTTTTGTTTCTTGCACTTCATTGCATTGTTGGTATTTTTGTAAGGTTTTATTTATGTGTGAATATTTTTCTTTCCCATTGGTTCTTCCGTGTTGAAATTTTCTTAATTAATAATTTTTTTTGTTCTATCCAAAGCATATTACGAAAATAAAGCAACAAAATTGCAAAAGACATCGATTGTTTGCATAAACTGTGGGAATTTTCAAAACAATACAAGAAACATAATCAAATATTATCATTTCATTTGATAAAAAGTTAAAAGTAAATGTAAGATGACCATGGGTGAGATGCCAACACCGTCACTAATCTTACCCGTGATATTGAGACCCATATTCGCACAGGTAAATTACAAAAAATATGAAAAGTAACAAGTATGAATTGTTTAAAGAACAAAACTTGAATCGCTTTAAAAATAAATAGGTCATAACCAAAATTGCTAAAGCTCCCAAATGAATATATGACAAAAGTTAATTTTCTATTTAATTCTTGTTCTTTTTTTTTAGCTGGAAAGGCGAGATGTTGGAGCTGCCCAATCATTGCGTTCGGCGATACTAAAAACTGAACAAAATAATCCTGGATTTTGTTATGATCTGATAATGTCTATAATACGGAGAGCAGAACTGAATGTTAATTTAAATGAATCGGTGTTAAGATTACAGGGAAACTTACCAGAATCAGATTGTAAGTAAATTTGAAAGAAGAATATTTAAAAATAAAATTAAGCTTACGTTTGTCTTTTTTGCTCTGTTAGTAAATGAATATCGATTAACTCGTACAGAAGAACCATTCCAAGAATTGAATCGAAAGTCAGTGGCGTTGAAGGTAATCTTAAGTCGTATTCCGGATGAAATACAAGATCGAAAAACTTTCCTAGAAACTATCAAGTAAGTGCAACATATTTACAAACAAAATTGTTTTCATGGATTATAAGTTTCTAAAAAACGATAATACAAGGATTCGCTTGTTTATAATTATTTTCGCAAACATATTTTAAAATAAGTGCTGAAGACAAAATATTCTCTTAATACCATGATTTAATGTGATTTTCGTCGTTAATTTTTACAAATAGAAACAAACGCTATCAAAAAATATACATACATATGTACTATTGCATTGATTTTACACACATATCATAGAAGAACCCCACAATACTAATTTTTTTATAAAAGAGAAATATATGAGGGTATTTTTTTTAATACAAACAATATTGATAAATAAACCTTAAGAGTAAAATTTATAGAGACAGCGAAATGAAAGATAAATATCTCTGGCTTTCACACTTGTAAAAGAACTGATTTCATTGTTACTAGGTTGATTATCCTTTAAATCCTTCTGGAAAAAATAGAACACTACGTGCTTTTGTGACTGATCGTGTAACACAACTCAATCGCACTCAAATTTATAAGAAGTCTTAACTTTTTACACTATATAAAAGGCTTTACCCGAAAGCATCTATCTAGAAATAGATCCAGAAATAAATCAGAAGAAATAAGCAATAGTCTCAGTAACTGGTTGGGCAACGAAGCTCAATCACGATCGAATGAAGTAGAAATATCGACGAAGCCATAAAGTCATCAGAATGTTTATATTGGGGAACCTAATTCGAGTCCTAATCCTGAATATATGAAAGTATCTCAGAAAGTGAAAAATAATTTATTTCATTTATTTCATATATTATGAAGTCGTCGTAGTCTAGTAAGGACACATTACAAACCCCAGGTCAGACATCAAAAACGAAAATGTGAAAATATTTCTTCGGCGACTTCCTCTCACCAAATTTCTGGCAAAAACTCTGAAAGTAAATAAAATTGCCATGAAAAACTTTCTCAAAAAATCTGTCGTTCGGAGTCGACTTTAAACTGTAGGTACCGCAACTCACGTAAAAAATTAACGTGCACAACATAAGTGGTGTTAAAAGCTAGGTCGTAATCCTCACTGAAGGGTTGTAATGACCAATTATGTATGTGTGCATTTATTTATATAATTTTAACTCCTACAAATGTTAACGTAGAATCTTTCAGCATCCTCTTAATGATGGTAAGTTTCGTGCAGAAAGTACGTCATATAGACTTCCTTCGAAGTCCTCATGTCTATTTTGAGAATCTACTAACCAGATAATACACCATTGCATTGAAGCTGAAAAAGGGGATTGCACAGAGAGCAATCTCTGTTTAAATTTCACAATGGCCGCTTGGCTCAACTCTAACGGAATTTCTCATCAAAATTGTAAAAAAAAATAGAACACTTGGTTTTTTAAAGCATCTGTTAGCTAGCAGCCACAGTTCAAATAATTTTACTGGTACAAAGTCTTATCTTTGTAACTTACTTATATTGGGACTTTCTTTAAGCGCATCCTATATTTGAATATTTCCTATATTTAAAACAAATTGTATGTGAGGTATCATTGATCCAGATCATCGAATTCAGATCAGAAGTTGGTAATCATCGACCTATAGTGCTCGATGTTGATACTGATGGCCTGAGAAACGTTGTCCATAACGAAATATGGACCGATGACCCAAAAGCCCATACCAAACACTGATTGATACACTGGGCGCTCTTGGATCTTATGTGAATTAGTATCGTCATAAATTTAATAAATTTCTTTGTTCAGGCAATCATTCATTCAGAAATGGGGCTTTCCGCTGCAGATGACATTTCGCTCGGTACATTGCGCGGACAGATAAAACAATTTTATTAATTGCACATGTTTAACAACAGCTATTTTGGCAAAACAGATTGAATATATAACACCTAATTTGACAGATCAAGCTTTAACAATATGGACCTTTTGAACCTTCATATGACGATCGTAACTAGTGGCTGTAATCACTAATTAATCAGCCTACAAGTAAAAACAAATAAAATAGACGTGAAATCGTTTCATATTTTTACCTATACCTTATCTTACCTCTTGTGGCAGGGGTGTAGATTTAGCTTAAATAATTAATTAAGTTTAAATTCAGTTTAAATAATAATTTTATTTGTTTCTACTTGCTATTGAAATGATTATTTTTTAAACATTTTTAAATTATTATTTTTCTAGGGAAATTGCGAGCGCTATTAAAAAACTTTTAGATGTTGTAAACGAAATCGGTAACTTTATACCTGGCGTGACTGGTAAACAAGCTGTGGAACAGCGCAAAAAGGAATTTGTTAAATATTCGAAAAAGTTTAGTACAACGCTAAAGGAATACTTTAAAGAAGGACAGTAAGTATTCGAAATTTTAATGTTTATTTTATATTTACTTATGTATTTATACAATTGTTAATTTAATCTGTATTAATATTTAATATAATTTATAAACAATTTAAGGGACAGTGCTCGAAGTCTTATCAATTCGATAACTAGCCTTACATTATTTAATTAATATTTTAGATTATTACGAAACTGATGAAATTAAAAAATCTTAAATTTTAACAAAATTTAATAGTTTTGATCGCAGACAAATTTAAAGCGTATCATGGAATTTTGTCTTAATCTCGATAAGGAGTATTTTTCAGGTTATTTTTTAGATTAATTTGCAATGTCTAGTTTTATTTTCCCAGGCCAGTGTAAAATAATATCAATAGTGTTTGAAGTCCATTTCGATAATTTTTGACAGCGCAATAAAACGTTGTCGCCGTAGCCCATTAGGTAGTGTGATGGCTTATTAGACGTGAGCTCATGGTTCAAACTCCAATTCCCAGACATCAAACAAAATATGAGAAAAATATTTCTTTCGGCGACTTCCTTTCTGATAGTAAATAAAATTGCCATGTCAAAATTCCTATGTAGATTATGTCACTCATGTATACAATTAACGCATACAACAAATGTGTTGTAATGTAATTGTAATGTGTTGAAATATGTTGTAATGACCAATTAAGCAAGTAATAAAACGATAGTCTTTTAAAAGATGAGCATGCTCTTCTACAAAGTGTTATAACTACTTTGCGCACCGAACTTTCCACAAATTTGTTTAATATTAAACATTTTGTTTTTACATTAAATCTTGTTTCCTCCGAAAGATTTTCTTTTTAAATCAAATTGTTATACTAATATAATTATAAATTTCTTATTTACAGACCCAATGCAGTATTTATAAGTGCCCTGTATTTAATACGACAAACAAATCAAAATGCGACTGTAAAAAGTAAATGCGAATAGAAAATTTATTTTCTAAATATTAGTGGCATTTTATTTTATTTTATTTATTTTATTTTAATATTATTTACTTCTTTCTTTTTCTCTTGATTTTAATTATTATAAATATAAAAAACAATACAAAACAAAACTCTTTAAATTAAATCTTAAAAAAAAGAAAAAAATAGTAAATGAATAAGTAAAAACATACAACCATATAGATGGCGAAAGATAGCGAGGAAGTAGGAAAAAAAATCATATATTCTTAAAGAAAATACAAATTTTAATTATAAATATTGTAAACCAATAAACAAACAAACAAACAAAAATAAATACAGAAATCTTATTTACAAATTAAAGCAAAAAACCGATTATTATTACAATTAACAATAAAGAAAAATGAAATATTTATTTTTATTTTCAACAATAAAAACAAAAACAAAAACAAAAACAAAAACAAACACAAAAAGGAAAACGAAAAAAACAACAACACAATAAAGTTAATATGAAATTTATTTAAAAGCTATTTAAATATTTTTATGTAGTTTTTAATATTAACTATTACTAACAAAACAGCAACAAATAAATAAACAAACAAACTATAGAATGAGAAAATTAAAAGGAAAATTATATGACTATTATCTATTTATGATAAAAAAAAAAATCATAAACAAAAAAGAAAAAAAAAACAAAAATTATGTATGTATTATGTACGATGATGTAACACTTTTAAATGTAAATATATAATACGATTCGAATTTTTAATATTTTTCTTAATTATTAATTTTTGTTCAACGTTTTGTTCTTATTATTCTTTTCTTTATACATTGGGATTACAAAAAAAAAATACTAAGTAATAATTATATTTTAATTGAATTTAGGAAACTTAAGTTTACTAATTTCAATGTGTTAAAAGAAAATTCAATTATTTAAAAAGGAACGAAATAAATTTCAATGGGTTTAATTTTATGTTGAAACAAAAAATTAGAGTATAAACTTGATTATGACAAATAAATGTATTTATAATCCATTTTAACATGATACTTTTGTGGTTTGTTTAAAAAAAGTTAAGACTTGCCACTTTTCAGAAATTTGAGGCTCACAATGTTGCAACGTACATTATGTGCTGTAGTAAAACAAATATGAGTCTACGAGGGAGCATATCGTTTACTAATACATACAGAAAATTTTTTTTAAACTGTCAGCTGGATAGCATGCCTACATTTGCTATTTAGAAGGTGAATGCAATAACACTTTAAGAAAAATTTTTAATTTTTTACGTTTTGAACTACTAATTGCTAATTCGTCCCATAAATTATTATTAATTGAAAGTTCTTTCAGCGACTTTTGGTGACATGTGTTCTTTGAAATACCTTGACAACGTCTAGGAAAGCATTTCTAACAATTAGGAATCGACGACCACAGTTTCCATTTGAGAGGATTAGAATACAAAGTGTTTAGTAGTTTTCAATTTATTTGGACATTGATTGCATTGAGATTTATAACCATCATGAGCCATCGCGAATTCGGATAAGTTTTAGTTCGGATCTACGTGACTTGGATGAATCAGTCTGTTTACATGTCCGTTTAGTTCTTAGTCCATTAGAAGTGTTTGCCTATCCACTTTATGTTTTTCTAGAGACCTTTTTTTTTAGCGGATCGACTTCGTTAAACAATTAGCTCCTGTTAGAAATGTAGTTCCTGATTGTTCGCAAATAGCGCAATATTTTTGAGAATTACTTTTTTTCTCGGTCGCTTTTCTAAGCTTATTTGTAGCAGACTACATGAGACGCATGAATTGCTGACTTTGTCTTTCGGCGTTTTCAATAGCTTGAAGCATATTAAGAAGAAAAATGGATCCGTACGACTGTAGTTGTTCTACTTTATCCGGTTATGGAATCAATATCATTTTAAACTTTTTTCGTCTTTTATATAGTTTTGGTTTCTTTCAGTCTTGGGAGTTTTTTATCGCGATCTTCATTACTATGGTGCGGGATCTGTTTTATACATCATATCAAAGAAATCATTTTTATAGTCTTCTTTATAGGAATAGGATATGTTACTTGAATAGATTTAAATACGAAAATGATTGCTGGGTCAATTTTAATATCAAATCCCACAGAAATATGCAACACTTCTTTGACACATAACGAAACATAATGACAATTGAAACAGCAAAGAGAATGGTGTAATCTCTTAAACAAAATATATACCGTTACTAAACGATTTTAACATGAGATGTTAAAAAAAGTACCACTATGTTAGACGATAAAATATAAGACACATACAGCAAAAATCGATTGTTGTGTGTGCTAGCAAGTGTAGATGAAGAATACAACTAGACCGAACCGAACGACCGAAGATGACCCACTTTTCGGGGTTTTTTCGCATTAAACCAAAAGAAAATTTTCTAATTACAATTTGAAAAATAAAACAACAACAACAACAAAAAAATAAATAGTAATAATAATTTATATTTGTATATACAAATAGTTGAGCAAAAGAAGTGTAAAAAAGTGTAAAAAATTGTAAAAGTTATTAACAAGAAAATAAAAGAAAAAGACAAACTAAATTGTAACTGAAGTATTTAAAGCGAAATAAAAGAGATAAAAACTTTAAAAATAGAAAAGAAAATTCCATATCCATTGTACATGTATATATAGAAAGAATTTTTGCAAAACCTTTTTTTTTCATTTTCTTCCCAACAATTGAGGTTTAAAGCCCCACCATATAATGGGAATATTGGCATACTTGTCTTTTGGATAGAAGAAGAATAAAAAAAAGTTGGTTGGTTGGCTATAGATGGATGGTTTAAAGTATAGAACGGAACCGAGGTGAAGAAGGAAAATTTCTTGAAGGAAATTTTCACGCTTAGTATACTAAATTTATCAAAATTTTTTTTTTTTGCAATGAAAAACGTGAAAAAATGGTTAAAAATGAAAAATCGTTGTGAAACAGAACGAACATATTGTTATTAAAATTTCTTTTTTTTAATTTAAATTGTTAAAAAAAATTGTTTTAAATTTTTGCTTTTAGATGAAATGTAAAGTGATCAAAGTGCAGCAAAAATAAATAAATAAAATTATTAAGTAGTTAGTAGCAAATGCTTTAAGGTAAAAAAGGATAAAAAAATAATAAAATAAATTGCATTTATAGTATTAAATGTATAACAAAATAAAATAAGAAAATAAAAATTCCAAATAACACAAAATAATTTAAAATTAAAGTATCGCGTTACAAAAAATGGAAAAATAAATTAACAAGTATTAACAGCATGTGTGTATAAATAAGTAATAATAACATAAGAAAATTATTATTGCAAAAAGGTTAAAGAAAACAAAAAAAAAAGATAAATCTACAATACTATAACCACAACAACAACAACAACAAGAGTATAAGCAGAAAAATAAGCATATCGATAAAAAAAAAGTGTAAAAATATATCGACAAAAAACACAGCATAAGCACAGGCTAAAAGAGAGAGAAAAAAACATCAGAATTACACAAAAATTTTACAAATACACACTCTTACACTTATACACGCATACACTGTTTCTCGCTCTATCTCTCACTCTCACTCTTACTCTCTTATACCGTATATACCCAGGAACATTGATAGAGAATTTCCAAAAATACGCTAAATAACCCAACTAACCATTACGTTTACATATATGTATATATTGACACACTCTCCGTTACAGACATATTCAAACAAAACTATACACACGCATTTATATGTTTCGTTTTGCCTGCTCGTTTGTACATCGTTGGACAGCAGAAAAATAACAGTATATTATCATTGTTGCACACTGTTCTAACGTCGCATCGTTCGCTGTCATCGTCGTCTCCATCGTCACCATCGTCATACAAGTTAAACTGCCTTCAAATGTGTGTCTCAAATGTCGTTGACACTTATCATTATAAAATTATTTAAATTGCCATAAAATTATAACAAAAAAGTAAATTGAAAAATAAAAGAAAATTATATGCATAGTTCAACAACAACAACAACAACATCAGTAACACATTTAAAAATTAAACATAACAGAAACAACAGAAACAACAAGAACAACACAATAGCAAAAATTAGAAATTAACTTTAAAGTACAATATTTCGCTTTTTTTGTTAATGATTGCAAAGGGTAAGTAGAGAAGTAGGCGTAAGAATTTTTTGAATTTTATTTTATTTTATTTGAAGCATTAAAGCACTCGTTTAAATATGTAAGGATATATGTATATGTTTCTTTTCTATTTTCTTCCCCCCCATTTTTTATATTTTCTGCTCCATTTACTGTTTTTGCATTTCTTAAAACAGGGTTACCGTGCAGCAACTAAACTTGTAATTGTACACAATTTTTACAGCTTGACAATATTATCATGATTTCAGAGAGTTAATTATAAATTTTATTAGATTTTACGATTCCCTTTAGTCTTTGGAATTGGTTAAAATCGAAAATCCCTACTTTGTGATAGTCCAACAGCTAAATTTTTTCGATGATATTATAAAAATGTCAATTTTTAAATTTTGTTGAAGCTTAACATGTTTCCAGTTGCATTTTTAAAGAAAAACTGAAAAGTAATACGAATATTGTTATAAGTTTTTCAAGACCCAAGTAAACGAATTTTGTTACTTTGTGTACCAATTAAGCTCGGCTTCATCCGTGAAAATTGTTTATTTCAGAAAATCTAATACGTTGTTCTTCAATAAATATAATATTTTCCTCATTTTATACAGAGTATCAAACACTTGAACCGAAATTAAGTTAAAAATCTAACTTCTTTCAGAGATTTTCTATATTGTAGGATTAACTAAGAAAGAAAAGAAAACCGTTAAGTAAAGACATCAAGGAAATGAAAGAACAATGAGTACAAAATTCAAAAAAGAGGGAGAAATAAAAGAAAAATAGAACAGGAGAAGAAGTATAGAGTCATGTTATCAGCCAACTAATGTCAGAGTTGAAATACTTTAGGTCGCAAGCTTTTCAAAAGCCAACTCACTAAGTCTATTAAAAAACCTCTGCCAGGTATCTTGAATTTGTGCCTTAGCATGCTATGACAGAGGCACATAAAGGGCACGTCAGTTTCAGGTCCCTTAAATAGCCGCAAACCTTGTAGAAAGGCTGTTCACGCTTTGGTTTACATAGGACATTGCATTCAGATCACATAGGCACCGTTTAGTTCGATATTTAATATGCATTTCAAAGATAAGTCCATTATGTATCTTTTATACAAAATCTCATTCTTGTAATCAAAAAATTGAGATAAAAAACTTATGGCAATAATTGTTTGGAATGCAATGAAATGGATATTTCAACAAGTTTCTGGATCTCAATTTAAGATACTTTTCATATCAGGCTTGTCTATATTTTAACACGATTGCGTCATATTGATGTAACGGGTGGTAACGTCCCTGCTGTTGAATCTGTTGAATCTATTCCCTTGGCAGATCTAAGCTTATCTCAATAGTTCTAAATGTTTTTTAAACTAATCCAAATTGTTTTTTTATTTTACTTTAACGATCAATATCTGTGATGACGGTTCAAGCAATGCTAAGTCAAGAAAGCATAAAATTGATCAAACATTTTTAAATTGAAAAACTCTTGGTTCTAACACAATACAGCTTGAATCAATCATATTTGTAAACACAGATTTTTTTGTATTCTATCTATTGTAGAAAACATGGATTTCTTTTTACTATACCTAATAATAAATGTTATTATTAGAACAGAAGCACAATAAAAATGTATGTATGCAACATCATAAAATATGAACCACTTTTGAATTTTAATTTCTTGATTAAGCGATGGCAACACTTTAAATCCTAAAACTTTTATAAAAAAGAGAGTAAAAGAAAAAGAAAAAAAGAGATAGTGAGTTGTGATAGGCTAGCACATTGGAGAGAGAAAAAGAACAGAAATGAAATGTGTTGTGTTGTGTTGATTTGTATGCAGAGAGTGTGTAATAACAATTTTACATTTGATTTCCTCCCCTTGAGATATTGCAGGGATTTTAACCACAGTTCACAATTTTAACGAATTTATGTATGTTTTGCTCTTTATAAATAAAAAATGCCATTTTAAACGATGGTTTCATACGATTTAGCTTAAATACGAAAATTTAAATAAGAATTTTATATTTTATTTTGCTTTGCCTGCATGAAAACAATAAATTTGTCTTTTCATTCCATATATTGCATTGGAATTGTAATTAAGAGGACGACAATAGGAATGGAAAACAATGTTTGCCAACTGCATTGTGATTAGTTGTATAGAGTTTTATAGGATTTTTTTTCTTAAATAAAATAAATAACTTTTACATACAATACATGTGTATATGTGCTTCAAAAAAAAAAAAAGAAAATATCACACTGCCAAACAAAATATAAAAAAGCGTTGCGTTAAGGTTTTTGAACTTTTTCTAATACAAAAAAAAAAAACATTTTTTGTATTGCCAAAAATAAAAATAAAGAAACAAACCTTAGCCAAAATACGCATTTAAAAGACTGAATATTATATACTCATTTTACATGCTAAAGCCAAATTTTTTATATTTTTTTTTTCAAGTTAAAAAGTTCAATGAATGAAGTCAAATGTCAATAACTTGCAGTTCAACTGTAAAGAATTTGCACTGCAAATAATATTTTTAATGGATTTTTAGGCTCATCAACTCAGACAAATTTGACAAGCGACAAAAATTATGACTACATTCATAAATATCTTCATTTTTTTCAAATATTGTTCTCAGAAACAGCAAAAATTTAAGAAAAACATTATTGAATTTACAACGCATTTAATGTACTCACTTAGCAAGAGTTTTCAGTAAAGATAATTGCCTTTATGTACACTGTGTAAATGCCATTGTCAATAATTTTTAGTTTTTTTAATTACTGGTAGTAGTGACAATAATCCAGAAGTACTTAGCCTGTGAAAAACTGTTGGACACAATTTTTAAAATTTCAAAAAAATATTGTGGACATATCCTTAACCAGGTCTTTAGGTCTCTCATTAGCTGCGATATATTTTCTCTGTACATAAAATTGTTTTATCTTAAGATTGTAATACTAATTGACTAAATGTTTTCGCTCAATTCATTTTTCTATAAGAGGGTAGAAGTCATATCCGTTAAAAGCGATGTTCATCATTGTGACAGGGAATGTGGTCAGTATGATAGGTGATTTAATACTACTGGTATCGATCGCAGGACAGTAGGAAATTAGATAGGTCACAACTCTTAACTTAATTCAAATACATACTTTCAAATTAATGCAATTGTAGTGATATATCTATCATAACAATACGTCATGATTCTTGATGGTGCTGCTGAATGCATTACATTCACCTAAGCTATGAACAAAGTACGCCATCAGGGCAACAATACTCATATTAAATCTTGAACATTCTCGTTTTTACTGTTATTTGTAGTCCGGAAGCAAACGGTCTCAGCTCTTTGTTGGGAGCTATTCTTATTGTTTCGTTCTATGAAAATCCTGTAACAGTCAGCTCCTGCTCTTTGGTTGAGGTTATAATCATCGAAATCTGGCACTGAAAATTTTTTAATTTTGTTGTAATCCAACGTCCGTATATATATCGTAGAGAAGATGTATCTTGGTTCAACGCACATACGAATTATCGTATTCTATTCCAACTTCACAAAATATCACTATAATGTCTCCCTCAAGGCTATTGCTCTAACAAATTTCAGGATACTGCACGTTGTGAACAATGACAATTCTCGCCCTTTTTTCTTCTGCAATGCATTTATGCACGAATAATGTATTTCCATGATTGATTTTCAACGCCACAGAATCTACATGTTCGGTACGACACAATTTCCTTTCTAATAAGTGTAAGCTGAGTCTACAGCGTCAAAAGACCGCTTACTGTGAACCATCAGCTATTGAAACAAGAACATTTTTGAAGATCTCTTTTTGTATCTCGCCTTATTCAAGTGGTTTCAAATGTTTATTTGTATAACCTTGATTATCTGGGCAATCGATATTTTCGACAATTAATGTCCTAAATAATGACATTTAAAGTTTCTTGTATGGTAGTTTGCAATCTACAATTGGTTTTCTAGAGAATGGCTTACCAAATTACGGTATCTCTTTGTTTTTATCAGTTTCTGTTCGCGCTCAAAAAATGACGGTGAATTTTCCTTTGAATTATAAATTATAACGTGACACAATCTAACTTTGGTACATATAAAACGGTAATTCAGATTACTAATGCCATAAACTGAAAAATAAAACAGTGGATTGCTTTTTACTGTACCTAATAGACTTTCTCCTAGAAAGTTTATTCAAATTGTAAGTCATTTAACGCATTCAGATTGGTTTTTCTTGCACTAGGGTACGAATTTTAATAGCTTAGCCAGTCATGAACATTTTTGAGAATTTCAAAGATGCTAAACATTTATTTGATGCTCATTTTAAAACCCAATTATGTATTGTTTTTTACTGCTACCAGTACCATATGTAAAGCTACCAATAAAGATAACAAGCTCTGATACAGTATTTTTGTTAAATTAAAAACGAAAAGAAGAATTGATAAATTTTGTTGTTATTGTTATTGTCCCAAATGACTTAAATCAAATGTTACACATGCTATTTGTACTGAATAAACAAATTGGAACAACAAAAAGCATTTAAATCGTAAAAAAAATTTCTAATTTTTTTTTTTTGTATATGCAGATTAGTTAAAACATGACAAACTCATATAAATTACCGTTAATCGTGGCCTTATAAATTATTGTACACTGTTAAAAATATATCGCTCTTTCGCTGTCCCTCTCTCTCGCCCTCTCTCTCTTCTCTCTCTGTTTCAATAGAACTATTCGAAACGAAACAATTTACATTTGCAGATGTATTTTTAACATTTAATGGTTTGTTAAATAAATTGTTGTTGATATTGTTATTATTGTAGCATTTTATTATTGTTTATAAAGGGTACTTTGAGTTTACATACATACATATAACAGTGAGTGAATTGTTAAAAAGCTAAAAAGTGGTCGGCAGCGGTGTATATGTATTTAAAGAAAAATTAACTTTTGCACTGAGAGAAATTTATAGAAAAAAAAAATTGTTTTGATAAATTATTATTGACGTTTCTGGCGAAACCTTTATAACTACAAAATTTAATTCAAAACATAACGAAAGTATTTTATCAAGCAAGCTTTCTATTCAATGTCAAATATTCGTTCAGAACATATGTAGCCACGCTGTGCTGTAAAGTACAGACTTTAAGGTCAGAAGTGTTTGATATGCACGATGAATATCTGTTCCCTAAATGAATGAGTTAAAGAATTATGATAAAAATGTAAGATTTTGCTTATTATGTGCTTTGATAAGTGTGACGTATTGTGTCGGAAATTCTATTAATAATGTTATAAGGCAATACAAAAAAAAAAAAAAAATACGTTCAGAATAATGGAAATTGACTTCATGACTTTTGTACAAGGATGAAACATTTTCTTATCATAATAATACCCATCACATCATCTGTATTTTTTGTTTGTTTGTTTGAATATGCTCATCAATAGGTTCAGATTTTCCACGATGAGGTAACTGCATTCACTGAAAGAGTTTAAGACAGTAATGTATTGGGGCGTGTAATCGCGGTAACAGCATGAACATCTAGGTAGGTAAGATAGCATGCTTTTGTTCAAGGGTTAGGTGCTACTTAGGTCAGAGGCTAGGTATCGCACCTGATGATCAAACAATTCCTATAGAAAACTGTCAAATCAAAACCAAAAAAAAAAACTTACCATTGTGGTAATCCTTAGAAAGAAAATAAGAAGCTAAGAACATTCGCCTCTTCTTAGGAAGAGATAGTTCTTTTTTCTCCTCTTTGGTGATTCTACCTAATGCCATGCCTATAGATAAGGCTTTTGAATAGTGCAGTGGTCCGATAGAACTGCAATAGTGTAATGAATGACCACGCGATTTGAGGAAAGAAACATATCTTATGCACACTGTTCCAGGAGAGTTTAGCAATATTGCAATATGTCCCTCATGTTGCAAACGAATTTGAGCCTGTGACATGACCAGAGAATACCCAGTATAAGCCTGGAAGTCAAATAAATAATTTAAGAGCCCATATCACCCAATAAGCATTGCGCCATTTCAATTAGACTATGACCACTGCCTGTAAAACAGTGTAGTGGTCAAGTAGCCTATATGAAATTGTGATGTCAAAATAATATAATTGTCCTACCGGAAACTTCGGGATGTTCGGACATCGAATCCTTTATCGAAATGTGCATTGGTAATCAGCCTGCTTTCAAGAGAGGGCTTAGTATTGATAAGGATACTCTACAGCTCTTTATTGCATTGATCTCTTCATCCATCCCACGACTTCCTGTAGTGTAGTGTGGTAATACAGCGAAAACCGACCTGGATGGATGGTTAATCTTCAAAGATGCGTTTAAATTTGTGAAACATAGAATTCTACAAACAAGTTTGGCATTTAATTCCGCGAGGGCAATGAGGTTTAAAATCAGCATTTGATTTTATCATCTTTTCCATCTTAATAACAACACTTCATACCTTCTAACAATCACGTCTTACAATGAACGCCTATAATATACACACAAACTTACATAAATCTAGGAATGTGTGGAGCACACTAAAAACAATCCTTTTGAGGTCAACCCCTGGCATTCTTATCGCACAAAATGCAAAAAGGGGCAACTGTACAGTTCACATACTGCCCGAGAACGCAAAGGGTTATAAAAATTTCTCCAGGTGTACAGTATATATGCGCGTATTTAACATTTAAGTTCTAATATTGATAGTGGGAGTATTGTGTATAAATATTTTTCATAAATAATTTATTCATAAATTATTCCAATTTTCATATTGTTATTGTTGTTATTGTTGTTAGAGACGCTTATACGTTATTTTGTTGTTGGCATTTTTTTTTTATTAGAGCCATAATTTCTTTATTTTTTTTTTATTTTTGCTCTACAAGGTTGTATTATTTCTGTATTTCCAAAACGGCAAAACATATGCATGCCTGTAAATATTGTGACTTTGTGTTAATATGTATCGGTAGATATGAGTAAGTATATATATGGATGTATGTATGTATGTATGTATGTATGTGAGCCATATTAGTTTATATCATGCCAATTTATTTATTTTCTTCTTAACACTAACATGGTTGGTACATGATTGCTTTGGCATGAAAATAAAAAAAAATAAAAAAAATATTCTAACTTAACCAGCCAGTATAAACATTTGGGTTTCGTTTTTAGGTTTTACGTGTCACCAAAAAAAAAAAAAAAAAAAGAAATTTAAATCAAATTGCAACATGCAAACGTTTTGTATAGAGTTTGCCCTGCCTAAAGTATTGGACCATAATACGAAATGATTTTTTAAGTTTTTCTATTAAAGGAAAAATGAAAAACAAAAAAAAAAGAAAAAAAGAAAAAACATAAGAAAGTAAAATAAAAACTGAAAGTTAAACACTATTTTTGAAAGTTGTCACGTTTTGGAATGACATATTGTCGATTATTCATGCCTAAATCAAATATCACAAGCAGTACAAGACGAACAGATGAGGCTATTCTTTATTTAACTTTCGGCCCATCTCTTCCATATTTTCTCCTGCTCTCTCTCTCTCTCTCTCTCTCTCTCTCTCTTCCTGTCTCTGTGTGTTTTTGTGTCAATATTTATATGAAGACGGTTTTGATATCATTTGTAGTTGTTGTTTAAATAATGTTACATTTTCATTTTTAAAAGTTTAAAAGAAAGGAAGAAAGAAAAGAAAATAAAATAAAACAAAGCCAAGATGTAAAATATATACAATAAAAGAAGATTTAGACACGTTTATACTTGTATTGATATAAATTCTGGCTAAAACATGTATTACTTTTGTATACAATAAATCTTACGAGGGAACATGATTTTTATAGCCAGCAGCAGAGAGTATAGTGGCAAGCAAAAGGAAAAACAAAACAAAAAAAGATATTTTAACAATGCTTAGACCACTTCGCCTAGACAACCAACGAAATTGTTTTACACATTATTTACACATTATTTATACCATGTTTCCTTAACAATTTGTATCATTTAATTTTCAACTATTAGTTGCAATAACAAATTAGAGAAGCCTAAAAAATGATTCAAAATAAAGGTTCGATTGACTGTCAAAAATTGTCCTCGTAATTTTAATAGAAGCATTTGATAAGTTCGTATAATATGTTTGGAATTACATTATATAAGTACAGTTATAATTAATTGTTCCTTTTCCAACTGTAGTCCCTTTATTTTTTCTAAATTATTATTCAAAGTGACATAATACACTGTGTGGTTTGAAGATTTTAAAAAAGCTCACTTTTCCGAAAAGAAACTTGCAATTAAATAACACCAAATACAGATGGAAATGGTTTTTATTCATCAATTCATTATAATCGAGAATCTTTCGGATTATAGCAATCCAAACATAAATAATTTTTACATATTTTCCAATGCTCTTGTAATGATTTTGTTTTTCTAGCCAATTCATCTTAAATTTTTTGGACGCAGCGCACAGAGGATGTTTTTCATGTGCGCTTGTTCTGATAATTTCATGGAATATATTGTACTCTGTGACCAGGCGATAAAAATTGGGATCCATTAGTGCTTGAAGAGTTTGAGGGCCTTTGAGAGAGGTTACTTTATGCCTGTTAACTTAGGACCAACAGTCTCGTAATTTTACGTATGCATATGTACCAAGTTAAACTTTTATCTATAGAAGTCGCATGTAATGAAGGAAGTTGGCTCTAAAAATCAATTTCTTTTTATGTTTCTTTATAATCTATTATATGGAGAGGCAGAAACTCTAAATACATACATATGTACATAATTGGTCATTACAACCTTTTAGTCAGAACTACGATATAGTTTTTCACACACTCTTATGTTGCTTGTGTTAATTTTATAAGCGAGTGGTGGAACCTTCAGTTTAAAGTCGGCTCCGAACGACACATTTTTAAGAAACTTTATATCTGATGGGAGGAAGAGGCCGAAGAAATATTTTTTCATATTTCGTTTTAATAGTGCTGTTTGACCTAGGGTATGAACCGTGACCTCACGTTTAATAAGTCAACACACTACCCACTAAACTACGGCGACTGGTAATCTAAATACACTCCAATAAAATATTTTTACTTACTTACTGAATTTATTTAATTCTCAGAGGTTTTATCAGAAGACTGTTTGGAGGCAGTCATCGAACTTATGTTTAACTTAAGAAGTCATTTAAAAATTCGTCAGAATGTTTTGTCACTAGATAGTGGACACCTATTTATGTCATCTTTAGTTGTCATTAGGTTTTTAGTAATGACAGTTCACTACTTGTAGTGATTTTAAAATGATTGATGATTGATGATTGATCTGCAGAAATATTCATTGTGTTTTTTTTTTACCAGGTTAGATTAGGTTAAATTGAGAGCTGCATTAGAGACCATAGTAATACCGTTTCCATTGTAATACCGATAGTACTTATTAGTCCCTGTTGGACAGTTTTTAATGATCCTGATTGTTTAATGAAGATGTGAATTTCGTTTAAATCTTTTTTTGGACAGAAGATGATTTTATAATCAAGTTGCTTGTAAAACGACCGAACAATACTCCATGTAACTACGACAATTTAACAAACTGGAGATTGTGAGTTCAGTTTCAGCTTTGGCTAATTAATAATTGTACAATTTCTGATAATATACCCACGTTGCAGAAACCCTTGTTTGAGAAATTTCTGATATTCATTCGTGAAGGTCTTGGCCTCAGAAATATCTCACCACCTAACCAGCATTAGGCCGCTTTTATTACTCTAAAAAAGAAGCAAATTTTTTGCGTGCCAAGAGATATGACTGAACGAACCATTACCGTCATGACTTGTTGGTGTGTTAAAAACGTAACTGAATGTCAAACAATATAATGTTTAGTCTTGGGTGTGTTTCGAAGGGAATACATTATAACGGATTGCTATTATAACATAAAGAAACGGACACACAATCACAAATCATCTAAATTGCTATTTCATGACTCGCCAAAAACTGAGACCAATAGTCTGGATATTAAGACGTTTATATACCATTTGCCTGCAAAATTGTCAACAAAGTTTTCTGGATGGCAATGAAAAGGCAACCGAAATATCTATGGAAACCATAGAAATCTATAGAGCCATGGAATAATCATTCTATATTACAAAAAATATAAAAACCGCATTTTCTTTTTACCTGACCCAACACTCTAAAAGAAGAACTTAAACTTCTTTAAAGTTATTTTGTTGCAAAACGTTTTCTATTTCAATTTTCAACGTCATACAATAGTTAGCAGAGCTAATTAAATAAATGCCGTTAAATCCCTTACTGTCATTTAGGACTTTGGGATTAAAGAAATGATTTTGTCAGCCATAAAGCTATGACAAGTTTTTAATGAACAATTTTATTGTTTCTGTTTGGCTACAAATGCAAAAAAAAAAAAAACCAAAACAAAACAAAAAAATGTTTTTGTAAATTTAATTGTTTTGTTTGGCTTTTGTTTCTGTTGTCTCTGTATAAGTCCATAACAAAAATATTAAAATTTTGATTTTCTTTGCGGGTGAGTAATTAAAATTAAAGAAAATAATTGAAATGAAAATGTTTGTTGGCTTAAGTACACACATACAAACAAATATATTTTTACGTTCATATAAGCGTGAAACCTTCACAATCACAATCACCAGTTCTTAATATGAGTATTTATTTTACACACATTCATACGTATGAGAGTTTACATATTTCGTACGACAGTAAGTTTAAGTATAATTTGTGTAAAGTAAACCACAAATTAGACCGTTTGTGGTGTTAAACTTTACTTTTTCGATTAATGCTCAATTCAATTCAATTTGTTTTATTTTTGCTGTTTCTTTCCGTTGTTATTGTTGCTGTTATTATTATAATCAGATGTCGGCACCAATATCCCCCGGAGGTCGAACATCTTTGGCTTTTTACACACATACGACACGAACATCAACAATGTTCATTAAAAAGAGAAGGTTCATGTCTCTTTTTTCAGGTTTCAATTATACATCCAAAGAAATATTACAGTAGGATTCACTATTTTCCAGTGAGATTCACTAATAACGATGTGAAATGATCTCAATTTTTACATATTATTAGGTTACACTTGAAAATGTTTTTACATATTCGAACGGTGGACATGTATCCCTTCGTAACATGACTGTTCATTCACTTTTATTGGCTATTTCTATTGCATATCCGAAATATATCTGAAATATAAAACTGGCTCCGATATAATACCTTTCCAATAGTGCCATATTAAAAGGATGTTTTAAAAGAAAGTTTCTAGAGCTGCTAAAATTGAATGCAGAGAAAACAGTTAGCCAGAACAGTATTAGGAAATTACACCAGATGATAAACCGTCTCACCAATCGCAAATGTGCCAGATCCTAAGCAGTTGGTGACCGCAGAGGAGCGGAGTAACGTCATCACAGATGAAACAATATGAGAAATGAGAAAAAAACGAAATTGGAAACATGTACCGCCCAGTAAAAGTGAGATAAAAGTAGCCATTGGGAAGTAAGGAAGCAATAAGTAAGCAGGCGAATACCAGCAGAAATTCCATTTGTTGAAGGTGTACTTACTGATCGTAGATTTCAAAAAAGCCAAAAAAGCATTCAAACGAAAAGCAGTACTATAAAAGATAGTACTTGCTAAGATGCAATATAAGTCAAATGTACAATATAAGTCACCTCAGCTATTCCCCATCGTGCTGCATGATATCATGTGTGAAGCTTGTTCTAAGGAAAGAGGAACAACATGGAGTTTTCCCTGACAACTCGAGAATTTAGATTATGTGGGTGATATTTGTCTACTCTCGCTCTCAAACAAGAATACTTGGGAAGTCATAACAATTAACAACGTAAGCAGAGATAACAGGATGCGTAGATAGCTTCAGAAAGGATCTTGATAGTATAACAAATATGGCATTTGAGTGGAATCTTCAAGACTAAAGTAACCTGAAAACGTTTGATAATCTAAGGTCAAGGACAATGTAATCCTATTTGAAAAGATAGAAAAACAACTGCAGCCAACCGTACAAAATGGAAATGCTTTGTGGAGTCCATATGCTCTTACTCTTTTCAATTTTATCCTTTACATTTCACTTAATTTTTTTGTTTACAAATGAAATATTTACAAGCCGCTTGTAAAAGTCATGTCTTTAAGGCATACAAGAAATACAAATTTTCGCGACATTGAAACTTTGTTAAGCTGGCTGTCCAGCAGAAATCTTGTACAACCACTTAATAAACTAATTGACAATTCGCTCCCTTTAAAAACGCTTCTTTTTAAGGTCGATATGCAACCCTATTTTACAGTCGATTTTAATTGTTTCTTAATTTTAATTGAAAAATAAAGAAAACTCACTGTAATGAATATAAAAATCACAGCCTATAGATGTATGTATGTATGTATGTATGTATGTATGTATGTATGTATGTATGTATGTATGTATGTACTTCAAGTCAATATAACAAAACATTTCCTGCTGGTATTTTCTGTGTGTGATTAAATGCTGACATGAAGTTGATGGTCTGACTATTTCGCTGTAGGCAGCTGATGGCTGATATTTTTCTGTATGAGTGTGTATGTGTGTGTGTGTAAATGATTCTCTTTTTTTCTGGTTTTTACTATTATCTGTCTCTGTCTCTGTCTCTCGCTCTCCCTTTCTTGTTCCTTGCATCTGTATGTCTCAGTATTTTAACAGTAATTAAAAATGAACACAATCAAACATACAATCAAATAGAGTGAGTACACGGCAACCGTGTGTAGGCAGGCATCAGCACTTGAATGGTTGAACATAAGAAGAATGTTTTCATGTAAATGTGTGCGCTCGCATTGCTTTGTGTATGTTTACAAGTGCATAATTCCGTTATTTACACTTCCTTTTTGTTGTTATAGCTGCTTTGTTATTTTTGCTTGACAAAGAAACGTCACATACTTGTGTGTATGTACGTAGTATGTTAAGAATGAATCTTCTTCGTTCGCTCTCTCGCTCTTTAAGTGCACTTTTTACAATAAATTGTTGTCTTGTGTTTAATAGTTGATGCAGTTGTACTTGTTATTGCTGTGTAGTTGTTTTTTTTTTGTTGTGATAGAACTTCTTTATAATTTTTCTTCTTACATTTCGTACATTTTCACACAAAATATTTTTGGCTTTTATTTTAAAGCTTTTGCTTTGCACACACGTAAGGTGCGCGTGTGTGTATGCGTGTGTGTGTGTTTTTTTTTTCATCAACTTTATCTTGAAGTATTTTGTGAATATTATTTTTGCTCTTCTGTTTTGTTTTCGTTTTTCGCTTTTCGTTTCGCTCAACTCAAGGATTCTGTATAGATTAGCTGAACGGATCTTAAATCGTTACGCGTTTTTAAACTTTTACACATGCACACAGCCATAGACATACAGGCGCACATTTTTGTTGAATTTTGATTTTCATATGGTTGTTTAATTTTACATGTATCTGTAGACATACATATGTGTACACATTGGTAGAACAGTGTATGTGTATGTATGTGTGTATGTATGTAATATGATATTTACATTGCATGTACACTGCAATTACCCATACTCTTTTATATATTTTTAATGTGTTTGTTTTTATTGTAGTTGCCTGCTTTTAGGCTTACAAGTGGGCTGTTGTTTTCTGTGTTTTTTGTTTCTTTATGTTTCTTTTTTGTTTCTCTTTCATATTTTCTTTCCCCCTCCCCGTTTTTCTCTGTGTTTTTTTTTTTTTTTTTTTTTTTTTGGTGTATCCTTGTTAATACTATATTTTGTTTTGTGTTTCTCTTTTTACACTCTATTAACCTAATTTTTTTTTTTGTTGGCAGATGCGGTTATCAAAGAAATTAAATGGAAAATTTAAAGAATATTTTTTTGTTTTTTTGTTATTCTATTCCATTTTACGACTGCCGTAAATGCGAGGTTAGGGCGAGGAATCTTGTAATGACATTAATCTGGATAAACCACAACCAAATTTTGGGCATTAGCAATTTTAATTGTGTTTTCTTAATTCTTAATTCACTTTAAAGACAAAATGAAAACAATTTCAAAAAATAAAAAATATTTAAATTTAGATTAAGTTTAACTTTATAGAGTAAAAATATTTGAAAGTTCACCACATGTTTTGTCCATTGCAAGGTCGCTTTTGATAACATAATACGTCCAGTGATGTGTATTATCATGTCTGTTTATACTATACGCGACTGCAGCCACTGTGATATATTATCGTATCGTATTTATTAGAAAAGATCTTGCGCACTATAGGAGATTTGTAAATTTCTTTCTCCTTGTTTAAGTGTAAGTTTTTTCAGCTTTCGAGACATGTGACAATGCTAATAATAATGCCTAGTAAGCCTCATCTTGAATTTATATTTTTAGCAAAATAAATGCTTTGTTAGATACGTATTTCGTAACTTATGCCCATTTTGTAATTAAAGGTCATTTATGGCTCAATGGATATTACAACAAACAAATTGCCGAATTTTAAAAGAGGGACGTTACAGTCAAGTTGGTTCCGCTTATTACACAGCACGCGATACCTTGAAGTTGTTGAGAAGTAAGTTTCGTGAGCACTTAATCTCACGCTGTACAGCTCTCTATTGACCGCCAAAATCTTGCAAATTTGGCCTTACTAGGCCATATCTCGTCTACGCGGATTACCCAGCTTTGTAAGAGAAAAATATGCCGGCTATTGGCGATATACTGTTCCGAATTCTGAAGAAAGCAGCGAAAATTAGAGTTTTCACTCTTGTTATCTAGAAATTATGCTTGATCATGCAAACATCTTACTGTAGAACTGACTACATAAAAGCCTTCTTCAATTTGATTTCTTTTACATTTCATAGCTTAAGATCAGAATGTTGGATCTTGTACTTAATTAAAACGGACCTGCTAGCGTACTGCATTCAACCTAATCAACAAAAGGATAAATGTTGCAATCATCTGGAAAAGAAACGATATGATTAAGAGTGTGCAGATGGTTAAGAATAAAGAGGAAGGCACATCAAAACCATCCTTAAGTCTGATTTTGTCTGATGAGATTCCATTTATAAAATGATAAAGAGTTTCAGAAGTGCCATTTTGTGAATGTTTTTAAAAGGAATTATAATTTCTATTAAATTTCTTATTCACTACATCCTGCACGAATGTCGAAAAGCTTTTAAGAGATTAAAAGAATTATTTTAAATGCTATTTTTCTTACCCATTTAACGACATCAAGATATAATATTGGTGGGAATTACGATTAGTTTTTTATATAATTTTCAAGAATATTTTCAATTTATTTCGACTTTCTGTAAATTTTATAGAGTTATTCAAGTTTAAGTTTCTTTTTTCCTTTCTTTTGCTTAAGAAAAATGTATATTCAATGAAATCTTTTTTTTAAAACACGCGTTTATTATGAATTAATGAATATTTGCTGTTTCTATTATTTTTTCCAAATACTGTAGGTTCACTTCCTATTGATGAATTTCACTTGAAAAATGTTATTCAAAAAAGTTGGTTTTTCTTAAGCATGAATGAAAGTGCCTTTAAATTGTACGAGGAAAATGCATGCAATGGACACGCTAAAATTTTTTTCAAGAAAAAGAAAGAAATGTGAATAAAGGAAAACAGCAAATGGAGAAAATCAGTACAATCAGCAGAATGTAGAACATTACTATGGTCAGATTCATGTAGTTACCGTAATGTCAACTTGGCATATAAAAATTTAATGAAGTTTCTTTTCTCTCTTCTTCTTTTTTTTAACTAATTTCATTGAACATGATATTTTATGACCAAAGCGTAGGTTTGAGGAATTTTAAATAGTGTGTGTTTATGTGTGTGTATATGTGTGTGGATATATAAAGAAATTATTTTATTTGATAAATTATAATTAAAATTTTAGTATTTAAATAACAGAAATCATTGAATTTTTTTACATCCTTCAAAAGGATATTTGAAAAAGGCAAACAAAACAGCAAAAAGAAAAAGTGATGGTGCGTGCCTTTCGTGATTTTACGTCGGTCTCGGTAACAGCATAAGTTTGAGTTGAGGAAGTAGTTGTCATCATCGCTACTATGACGTCGTATTTCGTAATTCTAGTTTTCATACTCACACATTTTTTTTTATTTCTTTTATTGTTGTTATATTTGTTGTAAATGAAACGTAGATTTTTCGTTTCTTTCTCTGTCTCTCTGTATCTCTGTCTCTTTCTCTCTTTTTCTCTGTCAGCTCTGACACAGTTAATGGTGCCAAGTACCATTCTTGTATGACAACTGCTAAAAATAGTTTCATTTCCACACACAAATGTATTGTAACAAAAAAGAGTGCAAAAATAGAAAAAAAATAGTAAAAAAAAAAAGAAATAAAAAAGATAACATTTATATTTACTGATAAAATGATAAAAAAAGAAAAAAATGAAAATAAACAAAAAGAAAAAGTAGAAGAAAAAACAGAAATTAAAAGCATAAAAGAGAATAAAATACTATGTGTGCTCAAGAGTGTATACGTGTGAGTGCGTGAGTGTGTGTACATATGTAATAATATGTAATGTTATTAATTTACAGTTATACAACATGTGGGTTATTAGAGAAGGACAAATAAATGAAAGAAAAACAAAAAGAAATTGGTAGAATGTGGAGAAGCACATAAAACATAACGAATATTGCCAGATTACTAGGCCAGTGGTAATTATTACTGAAGCGGCAGGATAAAAATTAGTTATTGTAACAAAGACAATAAAAAAAATGAATTAAGCAATCGTAAATTTAAAATATAATTATTTTTCTTCAGCTAAAAATTAAATAATTTGGACGTATCCTAAATGATGGCATAAATTATAATAACTTTGAGGACCGCTGTGGTTTCTGGTTTATTCACATACATCTAAAGGGATTAAATCGTCCATTATCTCCAAGTATGAGAAGCATGCCCTCAAATCACACATGCAAGTAGTGCCATCTTCTTGAATCCACATATCATTGGTGGCCATATGATTCAATTCATTCCCCAAAGAAGTTAGTATACATCAACCTATAGTGCTTGTGACACCGCCAGCTTAAAATCATCACCAAACAGTGATTATTTCGGTTTGCATTGGACGCTCTTGGATCTCATGTTCGTTGGTATCCTGAAAAAAACCTGAAACAGTTTGAAAATATGTATGTGTGCACATGTTGTATTATATCTGGCATCCTTTGACTGTTTCATTTCAAAGTGTTTCTATAAAAGTACATTACTACATAACCTTAAAAATTATGACATTTGAACTAAATAGATAGAGTGAAAGATAACACAATAAAACTGTTGTAGTTTAACGCAACGGGAGTACAAGTATTACTACTGAACATGCGCCTTTAACAATGGGAAAATGTCAAATAAACAGTGCGTACTACGGGTTTCAACAGAAGGATATTTTCTCTTAAATATTTGACACAATCAATGTTAAATAACATGATAGTGAGAGAAGAGCAAATAAAACATTCTGTGAGCAGTTACTACTGAAATAAGTGTGCTTAAAGTATTACAATATGTGTGTATATATTAATAGAAACAGAAATAGAATAGAAAAAAAAATGTCACTTGCGAAAATATGTGAGTGAGCGAATATGAGAGTGCAATGTAATGAGAATGACTTACATTACTACTCGTATATGATTATACATATTTGATTAGTATTTTCCTCTCTCTATTAATTTAGATTTCTCATTTTATTGTTGTAGCGCTCTCTCTGTTGTACTATCATACAGAAATGTATTAAAATCGAGAACAAAAGGAGAGAAGAATAGAAGAAATTTATACAGCAACTAGTGGTCAAAGTAAAAAGTGTAAAACAAAATGTATAAGAAAATGAAAATAAGAAAGGAAAAGTAGAAATACGAGAGAATTGAAATAAATATTGTAATTCTCAGTTACGTTGTATGAAAGAATCAAAAAGAAGACAAAAGGAAAATGAAAAATTGTTTTAAAAAGGTCCGCTTAAGAAATATTTTACTTTGTAGTGTTAGTGAACAAGAGATAAAAATAGCCGTTGGGTGTAATTATTGAAGTTAAGTTAAAAACAGAAGCATGCCATACTTTTAGGCTGTGTAACTGATTAACAGTGAATAATAAGAAAGTGTATTCGTTTTTTTCTGAAGTATTTAAAACAACATTTTAACCTTAAATGTACGTTGTGAAAGGACGAAATCATAGTGATTATAATTATAAAGTATTTAACCATAAATAATCCATTATGGACATTTAAAGTTTACAAATCGGATAAGTGGGTTGTTACTTGTAATACCTCGTAAATTGTTTTTATTGTTTATTAACCACCTACAACAGCATCAGCACCAACATATAGATGGAAATATATACATACATATCTACAGTGATGGAAAAATCTTATCTTGCAGATTTTTTTTTATATTTCACAACCCGATGACTTGGGTTATTTAGAGGAATAACAAGTTGGCGTCTTTCAAATTTTAATTTTTATACCAGATGTCGTTTAAATAGTCATTTTAAATGAAAATTTATCATGGTCTGGTAGAGACGATGAGTTTTTTCTTAGTGAAAATTTGCCTATTTCTTCTTTGAATATGGTATTCCAGATTGTCACGAAGAGAACATATTGTATTTTAAATATCCGTCATCAATAACTGACTAAAAGAAGAAATCGAAATCGAAATTAGGTGGATAGTAGATATTTGTCCTACAACACCAACTGACAACGATCGAAAGTATGAAATCTTAACCCAAAATACCTAAACAAAAGAAAAAATCTCCTTTCATTAAATCGTTACTTCCAAGGGTTCTGATCGATTTCCATTATAGCGAGGAAAGTCAGTTTTTGATTTGAAAGAAGTCTAAGTCTTCATAGGAGCCAAAGGTGGTCTTTCTGTTTTCACTTTTTTAAGACTACTTACATACATAATTGGTCATTAAAACCCTTTACTCAAGGTTATGACCTACCTTCACACACCACCCATGTTGTGTGTGTTAATTTTATCCATGAGGAGATGGAATATCCTGTTTATAGTACATGATACCTCCTGTTCGTGTCCATGGCGAATAATTTGGTGTTTGGGAAGAATCACCTCAATGGAATCTAAAGAAAATCCTGCTCTCCGAAGGACTTAGTTTAAACCTTCATTCTAAAATCAATTTAAATTTTAATATTGATTTAGATTAAAATATTGAAACTATCTGGATTTATTTAGAACAACCCAACTAAAAGCGAAAGTGAATGGAATCTATTGTCCACTCAATTATTCCCACCATCACTGTACAGTGCTTAATAGACCATCTTTCTATTCGGTCTTCAGTTATCCTCTTCAAGTGAAATGATGCCTGTCTACTCTATTGGCTCTTGATGATGCTGTGTATTTTGTGTTTGTCTCTGTAGTAGTTGATGTTGTTGGGTTTTTGTTTTTTGATTTTTCTTAGAATAATTTCTGGACATGGCATAAAATTCATTTATTTTCTTTTATTCATAATAGTGCGTAAAGAATAATATACGAGAAGACGATAACGATAACGATAACGATAACGATAAATATAACGATAACGATAAATATAACGATAAATATAACGACAACGACAACGACAACGACAACGACAACGACAACGACAACGACAACGACAACGACAACGACAACGACAACGACAACGACAACGACAACGACAAACGACAACGGACAACGAAACGACACGACAACGACAATGACAACGACAACGACAGACACGCAACGACAACGACAACGACAACGACAACGACAACGACAACGACAACGACAACGACAACGACCAACGACCAACGACACGACAACGACAACGACAACGACAACGACAACGACAACGACAACGACAACGACAACGACAAGACAACGACACAGACGAACGACAACGACAACGACAACTGACAACCGATAACGATAACGACAACGACAACGACAACGACAACAACTGCAGCAACAACAATGACGAAAAAGATGAAATAAAAAGAAAATCTATTTACTTTTTCATTCTCTTAATTCAAAATGCTTGAGTTTGGTACGTGTGTGGCTGCGTATATGTGTGTGTGTTTGTTTGTTTGCAAGTAAATGTCTATCTGCTGATTTCTTTTAAATGTCATACGTTTACCAACTGGAAATTTTGTTGTTGTTCTGCTTCTGCTTTTGCTTGTTCTCTTTCAATTGTTTGTAATTTCTTTATTGTCATGGGTGTTTGCTGCTTTTTAATACATGCGTGTGTGTGTGCTTACATTTTTTCCCACTTTCTTTGAAGTGTCAACCAGCCAGCAGCATCGATTCAACCTACGCTCAACTCCATTGCTCAATGTGTCTACGAGTGGTTGGCAATAGTGTCTGAATTTATTATTCGTTTTACAAATTTAATCGATTAGTGTGGTAAAAAGCGATCAATCGAACGATTACTTTTTTTTTATAAAATTATTATAATTCGAACAATATTTACAATATTTACAAATATTCTGAATGGTAAATATTTTAAATTATGGCAGATATAGAAACGGATGTAAGAAGGAAGCATCTGGGTGCATATCAAGTGCTAAATAGGGAATTCTCCTTATGAGTATAACCTCGTATCCGCCAGGGACTCTCTAGGTAAAATACATGCAAATGTTAGGCTGAATTTAACCGATGACTTGGGTTATGTTAGTTTTGTGACTTATTCACATATACCTGCAATCCCAAAAAGGTTGCTAATCATCGACCTATTGTGCTCCTTGAGAGTAATGACCAGCCCTCGACCATTCTTAAAGAATATTGACCAGTTACGTTTACCAGCTGAAAGTCCACACCGACCTGTAACTTTTTCGGAATGCGTTGGACGCTCTTGGGTCTCAGTATCTTCCTCAATTTGGAAATTTTTTTGTTTGATCTCGTACATATTCATACAGAAATGGGCCTCATAACGGAATATGATTCTTCGATGAAAATTAGGGTCAATTGTCAACTGCTCCAGAGCCAAGCCATTCAAGAGAGAGTAGGACTTGAAAGAGGGAGATAAGACGCAATCAGTAAAAGCTAATTATGACTACATCCAATGTACCTTCGCAGAGGATGTTGTTTTGACAGATGGGCTTGAAACCCGTAATTAATGAAAGTGAAAAATAGTAAAAAAAAGTGTTGAGAAGTTGAGGGATATGCTTTGACAGCCCTTAAAAATTGAATAGATATGTAATAAGAAATTCGAGAACAAATAATCTTATGCAAGTAAAACTATTTTATTTACGTACCGTATTTACAGTTTTAATACATTTTTAATAATTCATGGTCGTGCTCAATCAATAACCGCGGGTTAATCGATAACCGATTAATTATTTAAATTTTTTTTATAACAATAGTTAGAAGTATTTTTGTACAGACACACAATACTATTACTACCGTAACAACTACAACTACACTACTACCATACTAAAATGTGTGAATATTTATGTATGTATGTGTAGTTGATGTTCAGTTAAAGGGCAAAGACTAGTAAAACTGCTGCAAAGACAAAAACAAAAAATTCCATTTTTATTAAAACCCACAAACATTGTGTCTCTGTCATTGTGGTTGTTATTACAAATACTCCTACTGTTTACGAAAACGTTCACTTACTTTATTCTCTCTCTCTCTCTCTCTCTCTCTTTCTATCTCTCGCTTTCTTTTTCGAATATACATATACACACACTCACACATACTACATATATACTACACAAGTTCATTGTATAGGAATGCAATTTTACGCATACGTTAACAACAACAATAACATGATGATGATGATTATGATGATGATGATGATGATGATGAAATTGATGCTCTAGCCACAAGTCTAGTGCTAGAGTTTCTATCAGCTTTATTAAAAAAAAAAATTCTGTTTATTTTTTAATAAAGTGCTAATACATATATTGTATAATAACAACAACAATAATAATAAATTTCAATTACATATGTAATGATGGTAGGTAGCATTAAAGTTTAAGTATTTTAAAATAGAGCTCCAACTACTCTAAACAAGCAATAAAGTTGAGAAGTTGCATTTACACAGGATTGATGATATCAAGCCATGTAACCATTAGGTATTCAGTTTATAAATTACGCGCATCTCAGACAAGGTTTATCTTGATTTTCTGTTTTTAATTTGGAAACTGTGTAAGCTAAGCGATTTTGACATTTTACTCTTCACTAGAAAGAAAATGATTTCACATTCAGCATTTTCTTGGCTTAATTAGGTGAAATAACCGTTGTTGAGTAGAGCTAAGTACTTAAGTCAGATGCGAAATCCCAACATGGATGTTTAAGGATTTTTCGCTTGTAGAAGGTTCAATTTCCGGGTCTAAGATCTAAGTACACTCTCTGACCCTTAGCTTTTTTATTCTGTTAGCCGTAGAAGCTTCTCTGTTAGATTTATCGATCTAGCGATTACAATTTTATAGGTTTTCTTTACAATTTATACGTGCTTCGACTTTTTCTTTATATAGGATAAGTAAGCGTTTAGAATAATCCCAACAAAAGCGATTTTGGTGATTGTAAACTGGCTATATACCGACTTGATCCAAAAATGACCTGAGGTTTGTAACAGGCTCTTTTGACAGTGTACAGTTCTTCAGATTCCATGATGAGGAAAAACTTGAGAACATATCAGGTGCTTGGAAAGGTATTGTCTGTGCTGACTTGACAAATCAATCGATAGATTCTTTAAACTTTAATGCTGATTTTCAGCTTTTTCCGAAGGAGTTATGTTTTAGACGAGGTCTATAGGATGTGATGACAATTAGCTGTTGCATCGCAATTTACTGTTACGTGTGGTAAACTAAGGTTTGATTTCAGAGAAGTTACCGCTGCCTTCTACTTATGAATTGATTTCGTCTTCGGCGGCATCTTGAAAATTCGTATTTTATTAGGTGGAATTTAGGCTTTATTATTCAGTGCGCTAATAAATGATATTATATGGCGTTAGTTTTCATTCCGTACGAATATTCCGTACGAATATTCAATGTGCTTAATAGCTACGTAGATGAGTACGTAATGTAACGTAAAGGGTCAAGATTACGACACAGCTTTTGTGTGTTGTGTGTGTTAATTTTATGCTCGAAAACTGCTGAGGGAAAGGAAGAAATATTTTTTCATATTTCGTTTTGTTCGAGATGTCTGACATGAGGTTTGAACTGTGGCCTCATATTTGTTATAAGCCAACAGACTGACTACTAGATTACGGCTTCTAAACAAGTTTTATATTAAACCAAATTTGTTTAATTGTTTACCATTAGTCATATAATCAATATTTTTCTTTGGGATTACTTCTGTTTTGTTAGAATGAAAATACCTCAAGTGATATCTGCTACACTACAGGACGAAATATTAGGATTTATTTTTGATATGGAAGGTGAATTTGGGAGAGCATCCATAAATTATTAGGAAGGCTTGGGAGAGGCAAATGATTTACTATGAAAAATACTTTCAATAAAATTAATTAATTTACTTTAATTTTAAATTCATTGGAATATTAATTTTCCGAAGAAAAAAGAATTAAAATTATACATGCTTTGATAAAAATTATGGCTCCCAAATATTCGCTCCTAATAATTATCGAATTAATGAGATAATATTTGTAATTGCATTGTAAAGAATAAATACATACATACATACATATATAATAAAAATTAATAATTATTTTGCATATTTATTTGGTTTGCTATTAGTAATTTCCATTAATTATACGCCTAGTGATCTGATATAATCGCCAATTGCTAATTGCCCAGAAACAAAAAAGCAATACTTTTGGTTTCACTTCAATAAGGATGAATACATACGTACACAATTGGCCATTACAACCCTTCAGTCAGGATTACGGCCTGGGATCTCACACCACTTATGTTGTGTGTGTTAATTTTATACATGAGTGGCGGGACCTACAGTTTAAAGTCGACTCCGAACGACAGATTTTTGAGAAACTTTTTCATGGCAATTTTTATTTACTCTCAGAGTTTTTGCCAGAAATCTGCTGAGAGGAAGCCGCCGAAGAAATATTTTCTTTTCGTATTTCGTTTTTGATGTCTGGTCGGGGATGAATAAGGATGAATAAAAATCGGATAAAGGTTTCCAATGAGTTAACACAAAAATATCACTGCTGACCTACAGAACGACAGATTCTTGTGAAACCTGCTGTAAGGCAATGGCCGAAGAAATATGTTTTCAGATTTCGTTTTGTTGGAGATGAAATTCCCTTACGTCTAATAAGACAATACACTACCTCCTAGACTACTACAATAAAGATGTTTTAATATTCCAAATAAATTAAAATTTTTAAATTTTTGTTTAAATAATTTTATAATTAGAATGAAAATTAAATAAAAATTTTTTTTTCGAAACGAATGAAGTTCATGGATAAACAAACAATAGCAAAATATTTTTCGTGTAATACTTCGTGTCTGACAATATACAAATGCATGTATCACACACACACAACATTTTTGCTTAAAATTATTTGAAATAATATCGTAGACTCGACAGTTCTTGTAACGCACATTTCAGTTTCATTTTTAAGATGACTTGCAATATTACTTCCCCCAATCAATTACGAAATATTTTGAGCCATCTTTTGTTAAGTTTAGTAAGCATTCGAAGGACTATTTGAAGTGATATTTTTCCATTTTATTACACTACATTTTAAGCATACGGCTTTCCTTTCCATGCGATGTTGCAATGTTCTAGTTCATGGAGTATTTTGCATCTCTAATCATAGCACTTCCTTGGCTTTTTGGGGGGAGAATATCAGGTACTAAGAATTATAACTTAAGCTATATTTAGGCATTTTTGAAAAAAACACACAACTGAGTAATCAGCCAGCTTTGGTAGCCTCAAAACACTCCATTTGCATACTGACGCTTACTCTCTTAAATGTTGACTGGGTGAATTAAGATAAATATGCGATATATTTGTGTTTTTTTTTTTTTTTTTTTTTTTTTTTTTTTTTTATAGCTTTACGAGCTAAAAGGTTGGGAATCTTCAAAAGACATTGATAGCCCGGTCTACCAATGTGCACGATTCGCTGCAAGACTTACTCTCGCGCTTGCTAAACGCATACGTACTAAACCCAACCTAGTTCGTCACACTTCCATTTAAATCACCCCCCCCGGGACCACAATCAAGTATTAAATCGGGGGAGGTATGGAATCAGCGAGTGCTGCTACCCCTTTCTGCTGTTCTCGCTCTCTCTGTTATCCTTTATTGTATTAGAACTTCCTTCGCGAAGAAACATACCGCGTTCCAATTTTCACATGATGCTAGCATCAATGACCACGTTGTCGGAGTCACATGTGATCCTATATCCTCTCCATGAAATTTCTTTGGTAATCATAGCGCGGGCAGGTGAAGAATATATGCTCCGCTGTTTCGTTTGTATTTTGGCATGCTGGGCACGCTTCATCCACGTCGTGCCTATACTTGTAGAGGTATGGCCCTTGGCATCCGTGGCCCGTCAAGAACTGTGTAAGGTAAAAATTTACCTGGCCATGTTTCCTACTAGTCCATTCTTCAATGTTTGGTATTAATCGGTGGGTCCATCTTCCCTTTGTGGAAGAAGACCAATCGTGCTGCCACCTGTTCATTGCATCATCAGTCAGCTGGTCAGGGCGCACTAGCCCCGTTCTTCTACTTGTCAGGTGTTTTTTCCTCTCTACATCTACTAATATTTGAAGCGGCATCATCCCCGCAATCACCAAGGCCGCTTCCGTAGATACTGTGCGGAAGGCAGAAATTACTCGGAGGGCAGATCTCCTGTAGGCCGCATCCACTCCTAACCTATATGTTTTTTTATTCATGGCCTCGGCCCATATAGGGGCTGCATAAAGATAAAGACATATTTGTGTGTGTCTCTGTGTTTTTGTGTGTGTATGTGTTTGTATTTACACATATAGTTATGCTTAAATTTATTATTCTGATGTATTTATTAATTCATTCGATAGATTTCATTATGAACCTTGTTTTTAACTCACAAACAACAAAGCCTGCCATTTAGGCTTTATGCGCTTATAGTATATTGCATATGCATATACTTACATGAATGCACGCACATATACAGACATAATTTATTTGTTTATGCCCTTAATTGAATTGTTTTTCATCTTCATTTTGATTTTAAAACAAAATTTAATAAAATATGCAACTGGAATCAAATTTTATGGTAAAATATCTGGAGATTAAAATTTAATTAAATCTTCTTTTGTTTATAACAAAGGAATAAAAACAATAACAAACAACATAAATGCGTAAAATTATTATTTTATGTTGTAGAGAAGAAAAGAAAACAAAAAAAAATAAAGAAGAAAAGTGAAATATAAGTTGACAGATTTGATTTAAAAGGGTTAATAACCTAAAAAAACGTATACACACACACACACACATACACACTCATATTAAGTTTTATAGTTTTTGACTTTTAATTTATTGTTTTTATAAAAACCACCATTAGGACATAAAACCAATTGTAATATCCTTTAAACCTTATCCTGTTCCAAAGCTATATTCGAACAACAATTTATCAGCCTTCCGCAATTAAAGGATCTAGTTGACCATGTTTGATAACGTCCAGTCTGGTCCTAATCAGCACATTACAGTTTGCATACCTTGTAATCTATGGAACAAATATTTTAGGTAGAGAGTTTCGATAAATAATCAATTATCCTTCTACTATTTGCCATACTCAATTGCTCGACTTGGCATAATGATCGTACGTCCACCATCAGACCTATTAATTCCACAAAAGAACTCTTAACATATAATAACTGATTCGAAACCTTTCCTCGCCAATGCAGTTTCAGTATCAATCTTGGATCCATCCATAAACCATTTCAACACAAATCTATACTGAAACACATTCCCCTCGCTAATAATAACTGATCTAGAATCTTCGGTCGATGAACAATTTAGGATTCATATAGACAAAGATTTAATGCTCTATCATAAGATACGAAATATATATCGTATCTAGAACACTCGTTTGACAACATTTCCAGAGTTCTAGTACCGACAAGATTTGTGTCCTCAAAGCACACCTTAAATCACAAAGCCAAGTTGTGATGTTATGTCTACAATGGTCGTCGTCGGACACTAGCGTGTATGCCTGAGTAGTTAAATTCAGAGAAGACTGGCTGGGAAGATTGTCTAATTATTTTCTCTTATTACACGTCAGCAGCCAGCAAATAAGAGACGCACTGGTACATATTTAATATGCAGATCAGCCTAGACTGCGTAAGACTTACAGTCTTTCCAATTAACGCCTCAATTTGGAAGGACCCATATAAGACAACACCTCGCTGGAATATTTAATGATCATCTCTTCAATATTAATTGCATCAAGATTCAAATTAAATCTATGTATGATACAGCCAGTGTACGCTTTTAGGATTAATACTGCAGTTTGCTTTTTTTTGCAGAAATATAGAGCAGTTGTCGTCTTAATGCGTGTGGATAAAGTTCCATGATATTTGACATTATTGGACGGTGTAAATGATAACAAAAGCACATTAAGCGATTTTGCATCATATACTGAACAGGACTAATTGCGTCCAAGTTCGTTGATTCATTTGGATGATAAGTTCAGTGAAGATATCAGGATTTCTGTCCGTACGTCGCCTTTATATGCGTTACTCATGCTGCGTGTCATCTCTATGGCTATTCGAAGGGTGATTATGTTCAAAGATTTCACAGGAAGGGTAAGAGTGGAACACGCACAGTTACTTGGGCAAGGCTTGTCCCGCTATGATAGATTCTGTCAATGCTGCCGCTTTCAAATAACAAAGATTCTGTTGTTTATTGTATTAAATTATGGTCGTGGTAATAATACTTTTAAATTCGAGACATTTAAGGCATTGTTTTAGTTGTTTTTGCTGTTGTTTTTGTTTTTTTTTTTTATTTTTTTTACCAAAATTTCCATTTTTATTTCAATATTCATTTAATACCGACCGAGTTGTTTAGTTGTCCTTTGATTTTTGTTCCTCATTGTCGTTCCTTTAGTTTATGTGCTCTTTCGCTCGCAATTCCTGCTGTTAATGTATGTACGAGTATGCGTTAGTCAGACTGTCTGTGTTAGTCTCCCTAAGTAGTGACATAGGAATATTCATATGTATGAATCTGTGTGTGTGTGTGTCTGTGTTTGTATGTAATAAGTATGAGATCGTATGAGTAATCCGCTATATTTGGCTATATTTAGTTCAAAACTTCTTCAATTCGTATGTGTGATGAAAAATGTTGCGTCAGTGTTTATTTCGAGTTTCGCACAACATCTTCTTGTCTCAGAAGGAACTGTTCCTTGTTTTTCACTCTTCCAATTTGGTATACGAATAGAAGAGTTACTTACTTGCCTTCAATATACTTTTTTTTTTATTAATTTTAATATTTTTTTTTGTACAATTTATTATTGTACGATGTGTGTGTGTGTGTGTGTGTGTTAGTGTTTTTATGTTGTAATAAATTAAAAGTTCAATAAACTTGTGTTGTCAAGCAGAATTCAACGACTTCTTTTTGGCAAAAAACACAAAAAAAAAAGAACAACAAATGGGAAAATAAAAATGAGGAAAACATAAATAAGTTTTAAAGTGTTTGACTTTCCAGCGATATTTTAGTTGAGTTACAAAAACTAACATTTAAAATAAATAAAAAACCTAAATAAGAAAAAAAAAACGGACAAAAAGAAATAGAAAAACGAAACCAAATGCTGGTCCATAAAACCAACCAGAATTCATTTACATTTGAGTTGAGGCTGGTGTGGCAAAATGTTAAAACAAAGTTTTTTCTAAAGAAAAATGAATATTTAACTGAGTTTGTATGTATTTTATGAAATTAAAAGTATGCTACCTGTGCTAAATGAAGTTATTAAATGTGAAATATTTTTATGAATTAAAATTGTGAACTAAAAATCAAATAAAATGTTAATTTTTTCGCAATTAATTTCCAGTCTACAGTTTAAATTTAATTTAATTTATATTCCTTGCTATTATGACTGAAAATTTTAGCAACATTGCCTGGTTAAGGTGAACTTTCAAACTTAACAACGTTAGAACTCTAAATAATAAATAATTCATTCCGAAAATAATACAATTTCATGTTAAACATAATGTGTACATATGTATAAAAAATTAAGAAATTATTTGTTCAACTACCTATACAAGGTCAGTTCAAAAAATAATATGAATTTTCAAATTTTGCGAGCTATGCACTATTGACTTTAAATTTTTAATTGTTTTATGTTGGTACACTCGTCTCGAACATATGTTTACAGTTTGTTTGCGATCAAAAAAGTTGCATCGAATTTTGTGTAAGAAATGGAGTTAAGTTCTCAACATTCAACATTTCTTCTAAAAAGAAACTGAACAGATAAACATCGAAATGTCCATTAATGATGATGAACTGGGTAGGGCCCAAAATATTCGACATGTTACAGGTCATAAGTGTTGCAATTGCTTTAGTAAAACTGTCAATTCTTTAATTGTTGTAGTAAACAAGTTTTAATTGAATCAAAACAATTTGGTTTGAACAGGGTCACCCTTATACACTCAACTTGATGTTCCTGCTTATTGTCCTAAATTCCCATATGTCCTGGGATTCAGAGGATCATCCTGTTTCTCCTATCTAACTAATTCAACCTTAACAGACATCCTCATATTATTTTGGAATTTAGTAAAAGTCAAGTGTCTGACTGTCAGATAGTATTGTTACTGTCTTGTCCTTTGTACTTCATGTTGTTGAAATTGAGTTGATTTGAGCATATCTTTTGATGCATGTGCAAGCAATTTTTGCATTCTGTTTCTGTTCTCATTAAATACATTAAAAAAAAAGAAAAAAAAAATTATAAAGTAGCAATAATTATGATTGTGCAATAATAATGGAAGTTTTGAACTTTGACCTTTCTTTTAATTGTTATACTAATCGTTATAATATTAAAAAAAACAACAAACGTTAAAACAGTTTGCAACGAATAATTGTTAATGGAGCTTCAACAATTATTATTGCTTTCTCGAACGACCTTTTTTCTCTGCTATAGTTTTCAGAACAGAACATGATAAGGAGAGAGAAAGTAAATTCCTGCCATGTTTTGTACTTTCTTGAATCAATGTGAACATTATAGGGCCAAGGAAGAGAATATCAATAGAACAACAACGGCAATGCATTGGTAATTGTGCCAAAAATTTAAATCTTATAAAAATTTCTTTTAATTATCTCTCTCTCACCCTTTATCAATCTCTCTCACTCTCTCTCACTTTATGAGTCTGTCTCTCATTTCCGTTCATACTTATACTCGTGCAGAATGTACATCCATATCAGGGCTAAAAGAGTATTTGTCGTTGTGTATGAATATGTTTACGTATATGTGTCGATGACTTAAAGGAAAAGAAGAAAAAGAAGCAGAAGAAGAAGAAGAAGAATATTAAACTTACAATCACAATCACAATAACAATTAATCGTTATTGATATGGCGTACGAGGATTAAATACTTTAAAATCTGAACACATGTACACACACAAATGCAAATACCCGAATGAAATGATGCAGAAGTTATTTATTTTGCTGGATGTAAGTGTTGCCAACTTTATGCTAAGAAAGTAATTGACAACCTTCAGACGCATGGACACGATAAGCAAACACTGGCAATCAAGATAAAAGTTAAAATTTTTTTGATTGCTGCCATTCAATGAAAAAAAAACATTACAATCGAATTTTAATTGATTCGATTATTATTTTTGGTACCCTATATAAAAATCTATTTTTGATAAATAAGAACCGATATTGCTCTTATCCGTTTGACATCAAACTTTAACTTTGTTTAAGGCGAAGAATAATTTGAAAGACATCTTGGCTGGTTGACGGGTCTTTGATAATGTTACCATATCTTCGATTGACACTTCTTATTAAGGGATATAATCCTTAGTTTATTCTTATAATCCTGGTTAATATTGACTTGAAACACTAAATGTATGAGCAGTTTGCTGGTTCTAACCCTTCGATCTTTCCTGGTTTCCGTACGTAACATTGCGTTGTCTGATCAGGAATCTAATTCTGATTTGAGTTGGATTTCTCCAGTTTATGTGGAGTAGAAGTTGGAGAAGCCTGTGTTAGACTCTTCACAGAAGAAGGTTAAATAATAAAAGTTAGAGGATTCACGATTTCCTGAGGTTCATTGTGGGATTATGCTGGCTGAGGGATAAACATCCCTACAGTCGGACAAACTGTTTCTGAATCTTTAAACCATAAAGTAGTTCATGTTAGTGTCAGTCACAAATGATCTGCTTTACGTATAGTTATGGGAAGTCCTTCCATTGCCTCTCCATTGCTCAAACTGGTCTTAAACATTATAAACTGTTGATAAATTTAAATAAAATTATAATTGAAAACTTAATTTATCTAAGTTTGTTCACTGTAAAGCAAAATGAGTTTTAATTTGTGTGGAAAAATTAATAAAACAATTGGAACATAAAGAAGAGTGAGAAGTCAACCAGGCAAGAAAATGATTACTAAATTGTTTCATAATAAATAGAATGGAAACGAGGGCATCTTAACCACGTATACAGAGAAATTACTTTTTTTTTATTTATTCATAAAACGGCTAGAGCCTTAACGTTACGTGTCAACTGATACTGAGAGGGAATGGAATTTTAAATTTTATATCCTTAACATGGGGATAGCGAAGCACACCAATTGATGTACGGAAATTAGATAATATTGTTCCATTTTTCTATTATTCATTATAAAGGTAACGTAGTGTAGAGGTTAGGCAATATCTCTTGAGAAAGAGTACGAAACAATCTGTAAAATGATCCTTACCTTTACACCTACTCATTACATAGAGGGTCTTCTTTATTGAGTGGAAGATAACAAACATTGAACTGACTTGAATAATGAAATTTGAACTAAAAACAAAGAAAATAATGATAATACGAGAGAGGTATGTTTTGGAATCTTAAAGGAACAAAAAAAAAAAATACAAATTCAGACATGTTTTGAACATCATATTCTCAGTATTTGACATACAGTTTACCACGATTCGAAACTATAAAGTGGAACAGATTATAAATTCGATTTGAAAATTCGTTATTTAAATGACATATGTAAAGCTGTTGATGTTTTCATTTCACCCGATTGAACAAAAACTGAGCTGAGGCTTTAGGACAGGGGTTACCAAAATTTTTTTGGTTGTATATTAGTGAGTAAGAGAGTGAAAATAAATTGAGTGATTTTATTCATTTACTGTCAAAGAAAAGTGTTAGTAACTTACGCTAATTTGATTTTCTTTTCGTCAACATACATAAAGTTATACATCTTTAACTCGAAAATTAGAGATTTTTTTTTAGATATTTGGTGGGTACTACTTTAGTTCATAAATTTTCTCACCTACTAATAAAAAACCTTTAAATTTTTCCAAAAAAAAATGCTTTATGTCTACAAAAAAGCTGTTCTCTTTCCTTATCATTTAAATGTCTTAAAATGTCATTTAAGAACACAAAAAACAGTGGATTTTAATTAAAGCATTTTTAATATATTAACAACTTAAAATATTTTTTGAGTGTAAACCTGAAAAAAAAAATGTCATAGCATCCGCTCACATGTGCACTCGCCGCTGTCTGATCGGCGACTAAATGAGAGAGCATAAGCAATGTGTGTGAATTCACTCAGCACAATTGTGCTATGAAATGGTAATCCCTGCTTTAGGAATAGTTCATCCCATTATGAATAACGCTGTAATTTAAGCCCCGTTATTTGCTTTTAAAAGGTAGTTATATTTGGAGTCTACACCCCGTTTCCGTATTGGGTCACTAAGGTCTTCTTGATTGCTTTCATATTGTTACTGTATTTGATGTGAACAATGCTTTACATTAGAATCAATATTAAATGGTTATACCACGTTGTCATTACGCAATAACGTTATTCAAAGTGATGAAATGTTAAAATACATATTTTACTCAATTCGGGAAAACTAATTCGATCAGGTTAAAAATGCATGTACATACATGCATTGGAAATGAATTGATTTACAAACCGGAAGTATAAACCCTAGTATTGTAAATTCAATTTCATACATGAAATTGCCAATATTTTTGCTGTGCTTGTTTTTGTGAAGTGAAAAGAATACAACAGATTTAGGCCATCTGTGTAGTCCATTTAAAAGTTGTAAATTAAGTTTTGATCTTTTGCTAAATATAAGTGCAACTGTACTCGTATAATAAAAAAATTGTGTTTTTTTCCATTATTTTATTGCAGCAATTGAAACAACACAACACAACTGTAGCAGTAGCAGTAGCAGTAACAGTAACAATAACAAGAACAAGAACAAGAAAGGAAAATAGTTTCACGGAGGAAAAAAGAAAAAGAATAAAAAAAATTGAAATTGAAATTAAAACTAAAATTAAAATTAAAAAAAAGAAGAAAATATTTTAGTTCACGATGCCATACGAAACAATGCACCATTCACAGCAACACCAACAGCAACATCAACAACATCAGCAGCAGCATCACCATCATCAAACGTCTACAGCGAACGGCATGTTTGACACTTTAAGTTTACAGTTACGCGAAGCAGAATCGCGTCGGTCCGATATCGAACGAGCACATCAAGTAAGTCACACTATCCTTTAAGAAAAATTCACATTCACTTCGTCCCTCCCCTTTCTCTCACATTCTTGCTTTATGCAGTCATGCATTTTTAGTATCGTTTAATCATTTATCCAAATGTAACCTTCTGTCGGTCTGTCGGTCTATCGGTCTTTCTGTCTGTGTGCATCTGTCATCTTCATGTACATTCATGCCTCAGTCATCTTGTCTTTTTCATCATAATGTTCGTTAATTTCATTTGATTTCATTTCATTTTCGTTTAATTCAATTGTATTAATAGGAAATTTTCTAGCCGAGATAATTGAGAATTTCTTTTCTTTACGCTTTTCAACAGGAAACCTTGGCACAAATACGTAATCTTAGCAGCACTGGCGGTCGTCAAGATATAGAAGCTATTGAAAATTTACAATCTCGCGCTAGAGAACTAGAGAAAAAGGTTTGTATGTCTTGTTTATTTTGAATAATAATCTTCATAAGTTCTTATCTCTTTATTGTATATTTACGTGGGTTGTTTCGAAAGTTATTTTTATTCATTTAGGTTCAGAAAAGTGTATATCAAGCTGTAATTGTTCGGTTCGTTTTAACGATGCAGGGTTAAATGCAATATTTTAGACTCCTAATATAGCATAAAAACTGGAATAGGAAAAGAAATCTCGGCAAACCTTTATTCGACATATAAATTTTCAATCAGCTCCACAGTGAATGCATTCTTCAATGTCTACGTTGTTATTGACATGATCTGGACCAAGTAAGCATTGCACGATTCTTGTATAATTCTGATGGGCATTATCTTATAACCTCAAACTTCTTGTTTGTCTCATTACTACCTGCGTTCAAAAGTGTGTAGTAATGACTGTATCTACACCCACAATTATTTTCCCCATAATCGATTGGATTTTTCTATACCCGCCAGTATACGACTTCAAGAAAGAATCCTCATAGTCTTGAGAATTCCATTTTAGCGCCGTTGATGTAATACAACCACTCTACATGCATACATAATTGATCATTACAACCCTTTAGTTAGTATTACAGTCTAGCTTCTCACACCACTTATGTTGTGTGTGTGTTAATTTTATCCATAAGTGGCGGGACCTATAGTTTAAAGTCGACTCTGATCGACAAATTGTTTTGAGAAATTTTTAATGGCAATTGAACTTTAGTCCCGAACTTTTTGCCAGTAATCTGTTGAGAAGAAGTCGTCGAAGAAATATTATTTAATAGTCTGGGGTATGACACTACCTACTTGACTATGGCGTGCTCAAGTGTACTCGTATATAATTATTCAAAATTAAAAAAAAACATTGAAAAATGCTCATAAGCACGTTTGCATGTCGGATTCTTGCCAAATATAGTAAAACCAACACTACTGTCAGCTTTATATTATGATGTTATTTTCCTGCGTAATAAGGCTGCTAATTTAGGATTCAAACTTTCTCACATGAGTACGACCTTCATAGTCTAGCAGGTATTATAATCGTTTAGTGTAACGGTCGCTGGTCGATTTAATGATCTTCTCGGATAAAAGATTGACTACGAATCTACCCGAACGATCTCGCTGATACTATGCAGTTTAAACTTCTCAAACTAACATTCGCGTCATTAAGACGATTACTGAATAAGCGACAGCGTGTCCATTTTAACTGTGGGTCAACTCTTTGCATTATGCAAAGATAATAGAAGATAATAGAAATAACGATGGTATCTGAAGTTACTATAATTTTGTAAATGTTGTGGACTGTTTAGTGATTCCATATTAAAATTATTTTGTTGTTTTTGCAATAATATTCTTATAATAGTAATAAAAATACTTCCGTGACGACCCACGTATTATAGTTTTACAGCGAAATTTCAACATTTCTTAATAAGAATTATGATTTCTTTCTTTCTTTAATTTCAGGCTGCATTGGAAAATGTCCGCTGCGAAGAGCTACAAATTGAATTATCAGCTGCCATGAAAACAAAATCAGCCCGTTCGGGTGTATCGAATGCCGGTACGAATGTGGCATCATGCGCTACATCTACATCGGGTACAAGTACATCAGTTACTTGGGCGCCCACAATAGGCCATCACGATGATCAAGGCACCGAAATCGACATAATAATGGCCAAAATAGAACAGGCACGTTTATCACTAGCTAATGTATGTTCTTTCTGTCTGTGTGTGTGTGTGTGTGTGTTTATTTTACTCTTCTTAACTAACCTTCAGATCGCTTATTTTTCGAAATGCATTTTTAGTGGTCACTCCCACTAGTTAAGCTTTATTGCACAACATGGTCCAAAAAACAAACATTCGTATGGTAAATTATCACAATTTGTTTCGCGGCATAGATAATAATTTGACATTCCTGTATTAGTTTAAGATTGTTGAATTCATATTACATTTTTAATATAGTAGGTCTAGTAAATGGAAATCCATTATTTTTCTAATGATTTTCATAATTTGTATTACGCATCGTCTACGTGCTAAACTTCTTTCATAGTAAAGTGAATATTCGCGAAAACGAAAGGCAGCAAGTTTATTCATTTCAACCTTCAAGCAAGCACTCTTTGGATTGATCAGAAACTAAAGGTTGATAAAAACCATTTGAAACCATTTAAACAAGCTTGCAAACAAAAGGTCGAGATTTCAAATATTTCATCTTCCAATTACTACTGCATCGTAACAAAATCGTGTCATTTCTATAGCTCATGGTAATCTTTTATTTACCCAGGCTAAATAATAACCATGGTACTATTTAACTGTAACCATGGGTCAAATGGACGTAATCGAATAGAGATTAGTTCAAGAGTACTGAGAGAGTTTCTTCAACGGCCAAAATCTTATAAGCGACCAGTATGTGAGTTCCAATTGGAACATAGTTTAAATGAAGTTAAGTTGGCAATAATCTCCAGCATAGCTTACTTGGATTCTGAAAGGTCCATACCGCTATGTCCATTCTACTACATATCCGCATTTGCTGACAAATTTATTAATTTAATATTTATTTCTTAGCTGGATTCCTGATATCTAGACAGATTTGTCTGGTTTTCATACAATTGGTTGTTTGTTTCTCCCCCCCCACACAGAGAAATGTTAATATTTTGTTTGAATTAGTTGTTGTATCAGCTTTCGCAAATTCTTCAGCTATAATGTTTACTTCGAGGTCCTTTTGTTTTGCAATCGAACGTTGAAAACCTTGCCTCCCAGAGACAACCGGTATTCTAGAACTTTTGGACACAGTGTATAAACTACCTAGGACCGCTTTGGTATCTGTAAACACGTGAGCAGGGACTTCAATACACCGTGATATTTGAGTTATTTCACCTATGTCTCTAAGGCTATTATTTCGTTCACTGTAATACTACAATAAACGAATAGCTTAAGGGACAACTGATTTCAGATATTATAACTAATTTCAAAATATTTCATTTGCGATTACAATATCGAGAGTGAGTTTCCCGAAGTATTAATGTCCATTCATGTTCTTGTTTGCGATAGAGTCGAAGGGCCCCTTAATGGGATACATTTAATTATTGTTAACAAATCCTTTGACTTTAAAATTCATTTATTTTGACCACACTACATATTTTATTAAAATAATTGATAGAGGCACTTGCATATACTACTATAGCCGATAAGAAACTCTACACTTATTGCTATGTGAATGGAAATGGACTTAATATTTAAATATGGACTCTTACAGTTGATATTGGCCATCTCTTTGAGGCTGTAATTATCAAATTAGTTGTCATTGAACAACACATGCAAATAATAAATTTGATTTGCGGTTCATTGTACGAACACAATGCCGTCATTATTTTGCGACGTCGTCGGGTTTGCAATGCTTTCGAAAAATTCGATTCTACTGGTTTAGTAAATGATCGGCCAATACCCGTATAGATCAACATTGCTTCAATTGATCTAGGAAGTGCAGCTAAACGACTACATCAAAAATTCATCTTCACCAATAACGCCTTTTTTCTATACATAGAAAATTGTCGAATTTAGGTGACGAAAAAGTCACATGTTTAGTGTGGAGTTTAGAATTGGATGATCTGGGCACCAATAATATGTGATTCCATGCCACATTGAATGTCTTGAGAACATGATAATTCAACGCGAAGGTGATTGATGTGCACTGGCTACCGCGTTAGATTTTTTGTTGTGTGGTTTTCTTAAGTTTCAGATATATACGAATAATCTTAAACTATAAAGATCCTCAAACCAAACATAACGTATGTCATCGGTCAAATTCAGCTTGATTTATGCACCACAGTCATAGAAAATTGAACATTTTGGCTGCACTTCATGCAGAAAGCGTGAAGGAAATTTTGATGACTTATTATTATTTTGATTTTTATTTTTATTGTTTAATTGAAAAAAAAAAATAGAAAACTTTTAATGAAAGGCCCGATATATGTATATACATACATAGATATTTCCAATATATTTGTAAGTTTACAGTTCCATCGACCATTATTTTTCTTTCAAATGAACACTTTGCAAACTGCAATACTTTGAATTTACAGGAATGCTGTGATTTTCGTAAATTTCTTATGAAAAGATTTCTTTTTATTTTATCACTTGGTAGATGGTAGCACATTGAGTTTGTTCGAGAAAGTTTCACAGTGTGCACGGTCGTAATCTGATCTGAGCATGTTGTTAAAGTGTTTACCGTTAAAAGTTTTTTAATTTTCGTTCATCCATACACTCTAACGTTGGGTTCCTATGATTCTGGACTTGTTAATATTTACATACATACATAATTGGCCATTACAACCCTTCAGTCAGGATTACGGCCTAGCTTCTCACACCACTTATGTTGTGTGTGTTAATTTTATGCATGAGTGGCGGGACCTACAGTTTAAAGTCGACTCCGAACGACAGATTTTTGAGAAACTTTTCATGGCAATTTTATTTACTCTCAGAGTTTTTGCCAGAAATCTGCTGAGAGGAAGTCGCCGAAGAAATATTTTTTCATATTTCGTTTTTGATGTTTTACCTGGGAATCGAACCCTGGCCTTTCGTCTAATAAGCCAACACACTACCTACTAGACTACGACGACTTCGATATTGTTAATATTTGGCCATTCTATATACAAGAGATGACCGGTCAAGATCAAATTTTTTCTCTTAGATTTATCGATTTAACTTGCTTACCTCTTTAATTAAATGAGCAACGAGAGTGATGCCGCATAATGCAGGCACTGGTGATCAAAATTCTTTTTGTGATTTCCACTTTAATCACACACTTTAATCATACATTTGTTCTTGTGATTCTTATTATGATATTTCTGAACTTTGACGATGATTACATTGATAAATCAATTTAACTATGGTACTCTCATTAGCCTATTGGTTTCTGAGCAGCGTGTCAATTTGATAACAATTGGAGATCTGAAAACTACAATCAATTAAAAATATTCCTTCATTAACATGATACATTTTTTCTTTTGGCCATGATGGTATATTCATTTGTAATATTTTCTTTTAATCCCTCACGGCTTTCATACTATGGACCGGCACAAAAACTGCAATAAATATTTCCCGAAATTGAATATTTCATTGTGAAAATCCAATCAATAGTTGATTTAAGAATTTACAATTTTGAAAAAAAATAAAAATAATATTTTTTCGAGTTTTTCAAATATATTCTTGTTGTTTCTTTCTTACAGGATAATCGTGTATTGGCGGAATTAGAAAATCCAAGAACATCAGCTGGTCTTTCATCCATGCCCACAAGTTCCATATTGAATACCACAAATAGCGAATTTAAAACCATATCAAAAACTGGTACTGGCTATTCGAACTTTTCAATTTTTATTAATTTTAAAAAATATTTCATGTTGATTGTAGAACTTGAAGAAGAACTGAATCGTTATAAGAGGGCTGTACTTGGTGGCAGCAGTGGGATATCGGGAACGGCGGGCAGTAGTGCCTATACGGGCTATTCATCAGCTTTAACTTCTACCCTATCAAATGGAGGAGCAGGTGGTGGCAGTACTGTTAATACTGTTGGTGTTTCAAGTCACTCGGTAACAACTTCATCGGTACACGGTCCTGGTTTAACATCCATATCGGCCTTGGTGCCAAACTCAATCGGTGGCATTTCATCGAGTCTTAGTAGTCATGCCATAACAGCTGCCTCGGCATACGGAACAGCAACCGGAAGTGGTGCTGGCACATCAGCTGTTGATAAGCTGTTGAGCGGAACAAGTGGAATCACTGGCATTCCACCATTGCCGGTAAATATTCATACGATGAAGTCTATGCCATCAGCATTAAGTCAGGTAAACTACAAGAATTCTTTTCGTTCGACAAAAGTCTTTAAACATAGACATGCTCACCACTAACCACTAACATTTATGCATTTCTTAGCTACACATACACATACATAGACAAACTTGTATACCAATACTCAGTACATATCTACATATGTATACTACACACACTAACTTTGTAGATACTAATCAAACAACTAACTAAGTCACACCAACCATTTACATTTATTAACGCTTTTACAAGTCACCCGCATAAGAAAAAAGGAAATATTTTAAAAATTATTTAAACTGATAAACTAAATCAAATACTAACAGAGTTTGCTAAACATTACAGCTACAGATACTATTTTAAAGCGTTTCGTACTAACATTCTTCATTTTGACATATCTTAAGTGCTCCTATTACCAGTCAATACAGTCAATCAATCAATCAATCAGTCAATCAATCAATCAGTCAATCAATCATTGTTCTTGAGCCGATTAGTTTCATGAACATCTCGTGTGTGTGTGCTTTGTGTTCATTTTCAGAGTTGTATTGCAAAAATTCGATTTAAGGTTGCTTGTTTTTCGTTTAATTTAATAAACGCTTCGTGTACTCGTGTTTTTCTTCTTGTTTTTCAATTTCTCCATTTTATCTGCACAAAAATTTAATTTTTCCATTTCTTCCTTTTTTCCATTTATTGCACGTTATTTATATAAAAAAAAATTAATTCCTTTTGCCTAACTTTTAAAATCTTAAAAATCTAATCTCACACTATCTGAAGGAATCTGGCGTTCATTATTAAATGTTTTCCGATTTAAATTTTCCTTTATTTATTTATTCTTTTATTCGGATTTGAACAACGTTTTAAATTTTTTTTTTCATTAAAATTTATCAGATTTATTTATTATAAATATGTGAGTGTTAGAGAGAGTCTACAATATATGGAAAGATTTCTGATAAACCTCCTTCATCTGCTTATCTTGGCTTTTCGTCTATCAGCAATTACAAATCGAAGGTTTGTTCAATCAAACCTAACTCTAACTTTAAGATCTTTAAGCTATTAAAAGTATCGATCTAGGCGGATAAATTTGTTAAAAATTCGAGAAATTAATCTGTCTGCATAGCTATTTCATTTGAAATAAACTAATATTTTCATGCTTTGTGAGGCTGAAAAAACTTTAAAACATGTTACGATAAGCATATTCCACCAACAGTGCAATGTGGTCTCCTAATAACCAAGGCAGTTCTGTTTCGGATGACTCTCCGTAAGAATTTTTTACTAAATATCTGCTCAAGCTGACAAGGAATGGAGAGCCAAATAGCCAATATCTTCAACTAGCAAGAGATGAGCAGTGACAAAGAAACTGGATGACAGTCTCCTCTTCCTGTCAGTGCCCGGATCCATCAATAATTGATGTCAAGGACATAGCCTCGTTTATCAAACTTTTCGGCTGGTTTTGCAGCGTGGGGTAGTCGTGCCTTTGTTGTGCAGCCCTTGCGCTGGCCAACTTCTTCCTCTTCCCTGGTTTTGACAGAACTTGGTCAGTACATGGACTGCGTTTTCCTGTGGCGTCATAACGGGCCGCTATGCGTGCTCAAGTGAGCTTTTTGATGTCAGAAGCTACCACACTGACCTAACCATATCAGATATTTTTATAACACGAATATATTTATAATACAGTCTATGTATGTTTTCCTTGCGTTTCCTTATCTGTAACATTGTGTTGATGGAAAACACCTCCATTCGAATACGAACACTTGAACACTTTTTCCTATCCAATCTAATGCTTCCTCAGCACATGATATCTCAGAGAGATAAAAAATAGTTATTAGGCCTCCTCTAGCAAATTCATCAGCTACATAGTTATCGGGGATATCGCTATGAACAGGATGTCTTATGTGCGCGAAAGATAATCTTGTACAAAATCACAGGGGATTTCGATTGTATCAATACAGTTTTACCTGACAGCTGTTAGAAAAGAATATCTCAAGGCAATAGCTACATATATACGGGAAGAACTTTTAAAAAAGCAATCTTAACTTGAAAGATTTTTTATTTCGTTACGTACCTATTGCAAATCCAACCGTTTAAGTTGAATTTTCTGTTTTTGCACCGTATTTTAGAAGCTAAATTTTCTCTCCCTGTTAGCTATGGCCGATTTGGGTTAAACTAGTTCTTTGTTCGCTTTCATATAAACTTTCGCTATAACAGCGATTAATAGCGCCATTATAGTATGCATGATGTGTAGAAGAAAATATAAAAATAATTTCGAGATATTTTGTTTACAAACCTCGTTCTGCGGAAAGAGATTGAGCCCAATAAAGAATTAATTTCAGAAACATAATGACTCTTATAACTTCAGCAAATCTTATATTTTGAAAGGAATACAAATATTGAAGAAGACTTAAACAAAGCGTACAAAACTCATTCTTGTATTCCACTTAAATAAATTTTTAACCTGATGTAAGATTTTCGATGCATTAAAATCTAAGCTAAGAGACCAGTATTCCATTAGCAGTGTTCGTCACCATTATATCCAATATAACAATTTAATACGTACTCATACAGGGCATTATATCTACGTAATTATTTTCTAATCACTTATTTAGCTTAAAAATATAGATTAATTAATGACACTAAACCAACCCAATTAATACATAAATACATAATTGGCCATTACAACCCTAGCTTCTCACACCACTTATGTTGTGTATGTTAATTTTATCCATAAGTGGCGGGACCTACAGTTTAAAGTCGACTCCGAACGACAGATTTTTTGAGAAACTTTTCATGGCAATTTTATTTACACTCAGAGCTTTTGCCAGAAATCTGCTGAGAAGAATTCGCCGAAGAAATTTTTTTCATATTTCGTTTTTGATGTCTGACTGGGGATTCGAACTCTGGCCTTTCATCTAATAAGCCAACACACTACCTACTAGACTACGGCGACTAAGGGAAAATAAACGAAATGTAAAAAGAGCTTTGGTTGGATTTGGAGTTTTTTATCTCAAGAGCAAAGTCAATATGCAATTGCATTAGGCCCCTTTAACGCCTGACTGGGAATGGTCTAAGGCTTGTATGAATATTGATACGTTCAGGTTTCCATGCTAATGAAATATCACATACATACATACATACATACATAATTGGCCATTACAACCTTTCAGTCAGGATTACGGACTAGTTTCTCACACCACTGATGCTGTGTATGTTAATTTTATCCATAAGTGGCGGGACCTACAGTTTAAAGTCGACTCCGAACGACAGATTTTTTGAAAAACTTTTCATGGCAATTTTTGTTTACGCTCAGAGTTTTTGCCAGAAATATGCTGAGAGAAAGTCGCCGAAGAAATATTTTTTTCTCATATTTCGTTTTTAATGTCTGACCAGGGATTCGAACTCTGGCCTTTCGTCTAATAAGCCAACATACTACCTACTAGACTACGGCGACTTATAATGAAATATCGGTTTTGGAAAATATAAGCACAGACTGACAGCCATTAGTCTTTAAGTATTAATGATCTAAATAAGATCAAAGGAGGAGGATAAAAGATCAGAAATATATCTTCATTATTCGGAATTACCAACAATGCCAGTAGCTATTTTAGCGACAAAGAAAAGAAAAGTTTACAACAGTCTCTAGGAAAGTTTCTGGTTCGGAAGCAATTTAAGTAGATATGCTTAAGGGATTACTAATTTAATTGCCTTGAAAGCAATTGAAATGTAACTTTTCGTAGCCTCATTAGCATTTTGAGTGGAACATACAAAGATCGGTTGACTTATCATTTGGTATCACAATGGGTCTAATGGGTTTTGAATGAAAGTGCTTATCCAATCTGAGACAACTGACCATCAAATCTATGTTTTTAAAAGTTCAATATTTTGCTTTAATTTTTTGGCAACTGCAACAATATCTATAACTCAGATTTTTATGAAAGTATTGAAAATCGTTATTTTTTTGATATTTACAAACTTAAATTTGTAAGATACATATGCTGCCAGTTGAATCATGCATATTCCACCTCTCTAAAGTCTTAGAAGTATTCGTTCATAGGATTTTGATTAGTTTTGCTGACACATTTTAGTTTCTTCGTGTATAATTATTTTAATTATTATAAAGCGCTTATAATTCTAATAGGCGGCTATTTGTTTAGAAATTTCTATAAAAAAAAAATTTGTTGAAAATTATTTTCGATTTTCATGTCATGCAATTTGAATAAACCTGTCTGTCCTTTTGCTGTTTGAATGATTCATGTGTGTATTTGGCTTGAAGTGCTTTTTTAACGCGTGCAATTTAATTTTAATATTTAATGTGCTTGCATGTCAACAAAAATTTGTTTTTGTTTTTCATTTGTTTTTGTTTTTGTTTTTGTTTTTTTTTTAAATTTATTTATTCCTTTACATATTATTTTTTTTTTTTGTTAATAAATAAAACAATTGTAAATTACTTGGAATTTTTTTGTACATTATTTCGTTTAAACTTATCGGATTTATGGTATATTGAGGTCAGTCACTGTAGTATGATTAAAAATTTAATAAAAAAGAAAAATTGATTAAATCGTCTATGCAATATTTTTATATTTACGGTTGAAAATTGCTTTTAGATTAATTATTTGATTTATTCGATAACCAATGTACAATGAAAAATGATAGATTTTCTTAATAGCCGATTAATAAGTTATTAATAATATTTTGTAAATAAATTGGAAAAAATTTTTTCATAAATGTTTATCAGGCTTTCGATTTCAAAAGTTAAAATTTCGAATTTATTTCATTATAATGCTTTGATGTTGTTCTTGATCTACAAAATACAATGACATTGAAATGTTTGCCTCTGGTTTGGTTACAGCAGTGTAAGTTTTCGAGCTTGTTTCCTAACATTTCTTTGCGATATATGGACGATAACTTAACAAAGTTAGAGAATTATCCATTTAGATACGGTCTTTGACCAAATACAACAAAAAAAAAAATCGTACGACATCTAATTGCCTTAGTTTTTGTGGCAAATTGACGTTGCCAAAATGTAAAATTAATGATTTTTGGAATTTTTTCTTGTTATAAACCCAAAAACGTTCATGTTATGTGGTTCGTCATTGTTTTGCTGAAACCACACCACCACTGTCTGCGGTCACTGCTCTCTCGAACATACGTGTTCAATTTCTCTGAAAACCTCTAAGAGGTTTACATTGTGAAAGTATTTAAAAATCTGTGGATTTGATTGACTCTTCGCTCTTCGTTGAAATTTAATTTACAGTTTGCCGTATTGGCTCTTAAGTTCAGGACTTAATGACCATGATAATAAGGTTCCTTATGGAGAAGCCTTTCGAAAGATAGATGCCGCGTTTGTTCACAATCGTGTGGCAACTTCTCGGTCAATTCGCAACCGTGTGCTAAACGTGAAACTGAGACAGTAAAAACACTGGACTTTTCGAAACAAGTCGACGTCAAAAAAGAACTATTTTTTCAAATTTATAAAATAATGTATGGCTACTCTAATGTCTATTTAAAGTGTTGATAACAAAAAAATAAAAAATTCTTCTTCATCAAGATAATGCTCGAGTCCACTCCATTCCATGGCAAAAACTAGAAATTAACATATGAATCGTTTCCTTATACAACCGAGTCTACGGTTTTAATCTCGAGTGACTATTTCTGTTTGCCTCCATTACACAAACAAATCTGTTTTGATGATCTCGTTTAAATTTATTGTTTGGAAAATTTAGAAAAAGTGCTTAAAACTCAAAGGAAAATCTTTATAAGTTGCAAAATTAATCGATTTTTTATAAAAAAAGAAAGAAACTTTCATTCAAAAAGTAATGGACATACTCCCGTAAAACTTTCAGGTGTGTGATCGGAATGTCCAGCATCATATTATACTATCTACAGAGTGTGGTAACATAATTCCGTAATTTCATTCTAGGTTTTTCACTGAAAACGATTGGATTGGGTATTATAAGGTTTCGATTTAACTGAGAATTTTTTACGATTTCTTATAGCCTGACTGGTACTTCTCAGCCATGCTGCTGGTCCTATGAAAGTGTGGACTCTATTCAAAACATTTGCTGTCAACAATTTCTAGCTGCTTAAAAATTCTTTGTCTCACATTGCAATTATCTCGTCATTACAGCTTCTGCAGAAGCCTTCGACCGTTTGCACCCAGAGACCATTATCCCGTAATAACTACTCTAAGATGAATAGGGCAAACCGTTACCAAGACTGTGCTTGTAATCTCTATGTTTTCGGAGAATGCTTTACAATGAGAATAGGTGATAAGAGTGGAAAGAATAATTCGGTTGTTACATGCGTTTTTAAGAGTGGGACCATACTGAATAGGCCATGTATGGATAGGTACAAGATATATAGTAGGATAGAATTGGAGTGCGATAATCAGAGCTATTGGGTAAACTAGCAAGTTACTGTCAAGCGATAGTTAATGTCATCGAAAAGTGTGAGCAATAAACTTGAGTAGAAGATACAGAGAAAGGGGGCATACCACCGAGCACTCCGCTCTTATAATGTTGATTTGAGATAAGAATGGAAAGAATGAATCCACAAGCTAGGGCTAAATCCCGGGTTATATTGAAATTGTATTAAATTGAAATGGAAAAATGGGTAGAACATACAACTTTACTCAAAAACACACAGGTGCGTTTATTAAGAACGGAATCCTAATGTTAGCCAAAGTATTAAGATCGCAGGAGACAGTCGTTATGGTTTGAGATGATAGCCAGTATAGGTTCGGGGCATTACAATAAATCGTTTGGTAGCAATACTCCACTACCTATATGCAACAATAAGTGCGCTCTGTTTTTAGTCTTCGAATTTGTTATAAAAATCAATTGATGTACATAATACGTCTATGAGACTATCGTCTCTTCCTTCTCCTCCTCAGAACCACAGTTCCTGCAGAAATCACTGGTCGGAAGGCCGATCTTTTCGGTATGCCTGCCAAAAGGGTATTGACTCATAATAATCGCTATTGTGCTTGTCGCCTATTGTTATAGTAATAAATTCCAACCTCTTTCCACTGCTTTCAAGCAGAACATCCGTTTTGTGATCAGCAAGTTAAAGACCTATTCCCGTGATCCAGCTTCTGACCGTGTCAACCGTAATGATATACATTCTCACCAACTCATCCCAATGTTTTCCCCTTATCATCAGAGCAATATCGTCTGCAAATCCAATGATCTGTGTAACTCTATGGAGTTTAAGCCTCAGTACATCATTACACATGAAGTTCCATAGTATTGGGACCCAGCACCGAACTTTGCGAATCCCCCGCCGTTACTGCAAACGGCTTTTTGCCATCATTCGTGTCATATAAAAGCACTCTATGGTAATGCAATTTAAGAACAGAAGTAAGTCAGTACCTTCATGCTGCCACGAGATTGAGCCTCCTCATAAAACGAGTGGTCAATCTCAGAATTAACCCAGGCAATGTGAATACCTATGCCATATTAAACGTCGTGGGTTATCAGTTCCATACCGGCTCTGACCACTTTATTAGCAATTTAATTTCCAACTGCTGGAACCCATATAACAGTTACCTTTGAATATATTTCTCTGAGAAATTCTTGGCATTCATGAACAAATATGGACATTAAAAGTAGGTTCGTTAGGCATTTAATTGCAGCCTATCTATCAGAGTATATCAGAAGATTTTCAGGGAAAATCCCGCTATTCAACAAGCATTGTCATGATTTCTGCTTGAAAAACACTGTAGTGGTGAGGTAGCCTATAAGAAACTTCAATATCAGGACCCATAATAAAATTACAAGAGCTCACCCTCTAATAACAGTGTATAAGTATGCATTTTGAAAGAAATGATTGATCTGCTATTTACTGTAAGAATAGACTTTTAAAGTATATTTTGTTGAGTCAGCTTTGACCGACACTGTACATCTGAATTTTCTCTGAAGAAAATATAGCATTTTTGTCTATTTAATTATGTTTCTTTCGGTGTATTCTTTAATGCGTATGTACATATGTTGCATTCAATCGTATACGAGTGCAATATTTTGTTAAAGTTGCCAGATTTATTTATATTATCATAGACCTTTTGCAGCGAATGAAATAATTTTGTATGTACTTGTACGCTTTTTGCATGTTAATGGTTCTTTGTTTGTTTTTTTTTTTACTTTTAACAATTTTCTCTATAAAAAAAAGTCAATTGTAAACATTATTTATTTGGCATATGCATTGAGTTAAAAGATATGAGCAAAGAAATGTTCGTTTGTTCGTTGGCTAAGCGATAATCCTTAAAGAGATCTCATCGCAATCGTTACTATCGATAATATATGCTTTGAATGTCATCACATCTTATAGAGCTTATCATGTGCTTCTTCTCCTTACAAAATGCCAAAAGTTAAAAGTCAAAATAACAGCAATAACAACAGACATAATCAAATTAATTAAAAAAATAAAAACTACATCAATTGTCATCTGAATTGTTATATTTATCTGTTTTGTTTTGCTCTTTTGTGATTAAAATTATTCATTATTAATTGAAATACATAATGAATAATCATTCATTAAATTAAAAAACAAAGAAAAGAATTTCAATTTGATTTAAATTTTTTTTTTCTCCATTTGTTTTGTTTTTTTTTATACCAATAAATATATGTGCTGTCATTTTGCTCTTCTCTCTTTCTCTCTCTTTTTGTATAATTCTCTCTCTCTCTCTCTCTCTTTGACTGTCTATTTATTATATATCTGTGACTATGTGTATGTGCATATATTTATCCAAAAATAATGTACAATAATGGGGTGAAATAAAACCGAAACGAAAAAAAAATAATCATTTTCTGAAACTGAACTGAAACGAATTCGACTGTTAAATGCTGTAAAATATATACAACAACAACAACAACAACAACAACAATAACAACAACAATATTTTAAAAAAAACAATAACATTAACAACAAATGTTTTTGTCCAATATCTACGTTTTTCCTTGTTTTTTTTCTCTCTCTCTCTCTCTTCTTACTTACTTGTGTAAATGTATTTGTATATACAAATTTATTAATATTTATTACTTTGTGTGCGTGTGTGTGCCTGTGTATCTATGTGTGTGTGCGTGTAAATGTCTACTAATTAAAATGACAATAACAACAACAATTATAAACAAAATTATTTGACCAAAAAAAAAAAACACCAACATCAACAAAAATTAAACTGTTCGTGTAACAATATTTGTGTGTATAAAATGTATGTACGTACGTATGCTTGGCTACGTAAAATCTTCTTGTAACCAAAACACTTTATGACCAAATAAAAACAAACGAAAAAACAAATAAAAATCAACAATAACAACAATAACATAAACGTAAACGACTAATTTAATAACAACAACAACAAATTAAATTATAATTTCTACCTGTGACTGTGTGGCTCTCTTAAAATTTTTGTCTCTGTCTCTCTCGGTGTAAAATATTACTCGTAATACGTATAATCATTATTATTTATTATTATTGTTATTACTGTTATTGTTAAATTGCCTTAAAATATGCTATAATTTATTATTACAATTATTATTTATTTTTGTGCAAAATACAATAAAAACAAAAACAAAAAAAATTTGAAATAAAAAAACCAAATAATTGAAATAATTTGAAACTAAAAAATAAAAAAATCATAATAATAGCGTGGCACAATACAACTATACAATTTACAGAGCACAACTATGCCTATACTCTCGCTGAACTCGCATAATATACCAACGGGCAACAGTAGCTATTCGGCCCTTGGTCTTAGTGGTACTGGTGCTGGTGCAGGTGTACCGCCTTTGGGTGCTTCGTTGACCCATCCCACCTTAGGCTTGGATACGGGCACATTGCTCGGCACATCCGGCTTAACTGGCCTAGGCAGTGGCTTGGCTGGCACAGCTTCTCTGTACGGTTTGGGTTCCGGTGTTGGTGGCATTGGCGCTGGTCTGCCAAGCACTTTTGGCCCGCCACCTTCATATCTGGATATCGGTTCATCAGTCTCGTATCCATTCACTTCGGCAGCAATACGTAACGCTACGAAAATGAAAATGTTGGATGAAATCGATATACCATTACGTTTCGGAAATCGTAGTTCACCTTGCTCACCGATTCCACCCAGTACATGGGGCCTAGATGAATTTCCCGATAGCATGAGTGCCTCCATGATGCACAGCCGTGGTGGTTTGGCCCTGGGACCTATGGACATGGAATGTAAGTACAAGAGATTCCAAAACTCTCATTTCAAATGCTGTTTTTCTGTTTTTAATTATTGTAATGCTTGTATATTTGTCTTCCTTAGCTCGCAATCACAATTTGAATGGCATAAGTGAACCTCAAGTGGATATGTTAGATATACCAGGCAAAGGACGCTGTTGTGTGTTTATTGCCCGCTTTCCTTATGATCCACCCGAGTAAGTATGTTTTATATTGATATATAAATACATCTTGCATTTGAATCCTGAATCTTATTTCAAATAGTGATGTTCTGTTAGATCGGAAATTGTAAATAAAATTTTAAATACTCACAGCATAACTCGTTAAAAAATATTACGCTCGTCTATCCTGTTTTTAGTAAATTGGTAGCATTTCCGATTGCCAAGTTCAAGTTCACCCATGTGCCAATAGATTTGTTTGTGCTGTTGATTTGTAATTGTCTAGGCGAATTCATATAAGTTCGCCCTGATTATTGTAATCAAAATCTCTTACAAAAAGCCAACTCAGCAGAAATGCGCGGCGAAAAAGAAAAATGAATGGATTTGGTCAAGATTTATGGAGACTTCATAACAGCATATCCAAAATAGAAATTAATTACAACTGTGCACGATCTGCATACACCAGGAGAAGATCTTTAGATACGATTGCTTGAACTGGAATCAATTAGAATAAGCATGTGCATAAATCTTGCTTAAGTTTTTCTTCTTTAAATTATTATTCTTTTTTGAACTGATGAGTAAGAGGGTTTCTTCGGACAATAACTATCACCAGAAGCCAGATGTCAGATGTCAGATCAGTACTGTTGCAAGAAATGTAAAATACAGATTGTGAAGAGGAAAAGGAATTTTCTCTACTATTCGACTATGTCCGCATCATAATGGCATAGCGTTTCTAAGAGTTTTTATGAGATAAGTTTGAGTCATTTTAATGAATGTCATTTCTTAAGAATGCGTTTACTTATCTACTTAAACAAGAATCGGGGCTTAATAACGTAGTCATTGTGTTCATAGCGATCATGCATATTTTCGTAACTAAACAAAGAAGCGACTTATTTGCATATTTTTATTCGTTTTGTTTTTTTATTCTTTTTTATTTAAACAGAGATGCTGAGGGTGAATTGTCATTATGTGCCGGTGATTATTTGTTGGTATGGACCAGTGGTGAACCACAAGGTGGTTACTTAGATGCCGAACTATTAGATGGTAGACGTGGCCTGGTGCCAGCATCATTTGTACAGCGTTTAATAGGTAAACTATTCTGTTTACTTTAGTCTTTATCATATAATTTATATTTTGTTTTATTCGCTATTATTATTATCCTAAAGGTGATGACCTTTTGGAGTTTCATCAAGCTGTCTTATCTACATTGCGTGATGCCGAAGATGGCTCTATGCAATGCGATTCGACATCATTGCCCTCGTTGCCACCGCACAATCCATTGCTCACCCACACCCAAGAGGATTTAGCTCGACTAAGTGAAACTCATACAGATTTAGAGCATGATCAAGATGATCTAAGTGATAATGGTAAGATATCCTCCATCCGCTAAATGTTTGTTTCAATTATCAATTTTGATTGCTTAATTTGATGTTTTAAACATGTTTCTTCGTGTTAATATGATACAATACATATGTATGCGTATATCTGTGTATTTGTTTGGTTGAAATCAGTTTACAGAAGTAAGCATAATCAAATTATTTTATTTTTATCCAAAATCCATATTTGTAATGAGCTCGACATTAGGCTTGCAAGCCTGTAAGGCTAGATATTTTTTAATCGCTATGTTGAAAATAGTTTTGAATTGATGAAATGCATCATCATACGTTCTATTATTGATGAATTTTCTATCGATTTTTCTATTTTATAAACAGTTCCAGCACCTAAGCATTTGACATTGGAAAGACAATTGAATAAGAGTGTTTTGATTGGTTGGTCGCCACCCGAACCGTGTGGTTATAATTTAATTGACAGCTATCACGTCTATGTTGATGGAGTGCTTAAAGTAACAGTCAAAGCGAATGAACGCACACGTGCTCTTATCGAGGGCGTAGACTCTAATAGGGTAGGTTTCAAAAGAGATTTAAGGAGAAGAGTTTGAAGGAACTGATTAATTTGAATAATCTTTACTGATGGTAATTTTAGCCGCATCGTATTAGTGTTCGTAGTGTTGCGCAGAATCGGCAACAATCTAGAGATGCCGCTTGTACCATGATCATTGGTCGTGATACGTCACATTTGGGTCCATCTTCTGTACGCGCTACACATATAACGTGTTCATCGGCCGTCATTACATGGCTGCCAGCTAATTCAAATCATCAGCATGTAGTTTGTGTAAATAATGTTGAAGTACGCACTGTAAAGCCGGGTGTCTATCGTCATACAATAACCGGTTTAGCTCCCAGTACTCAGTATCGAGTTACTGTAAGAGCAAAACATTTAAGGGCACCTGGTGGGCATCCAACACCGGGACGCCCGCAGGAAGAAGCTCCCGGAGCATATGCAGATTTCCGTACCCTTACAAAAGGGTTGCCTGATCCTCCACAGGTAAACCACAGACTTTCTTATGCGTGCATATATTTTGTAAATTGCTTAATTCGTTTTCATTAGGATATACAACTTGAGGCTGGTCCTCAGGATGGTACCATTCTAGTGACATGGCAGCCAGTTAATAGGCCTACATCATCCGGGCCTGTAACCGGCTATGCTGTGTATGCGGATGGTAAGAAGGTAACCGATATTAATTCACCTACGGGAGATCATGCGCTTATCGATATTGGTAAATTGGGTACATTCAATCCCAGAGCCGTAACCATACGTACTAAATCTCGTGAAGCACAATCGGCCGATAGCGCACCCATATTAATACCAAGTAATTTCATTTATAAAATCTCTTTTATTAAATCTCTCCTGTAAATCATGTGTTTTTCTAAACAGATTCCGTTCGCAGTGCTGTAGGTAGAAGGGGACCAAATCAAATGGGTATGGGCATGGGTCCACACATGGCTCAAGGACCTCATGGTCCAATGGGCATGCAGCAACAGCATATGATGGATCCCAATCAATATGATCCCAATCAAATGCAACAGCAACAACAGCCGGGCATGCAACAACAGCCGGGCATGCAACAGCAACAAGGCCAACAACAACAAGGCCAACAGGGTCAACAGGTATGTGTCGTGTCAAACATTCTTCCTGCATTTCCTAACTCTAAACGAAAAACATACATTTCTATACCTATTCTCCAAGTAAACAGTTATTTTCTTCCGTTCAATTCTGCGTTTTATTTTCGTTTCGAGTGTTCATTCAATACACTGTAAAAAAAATAAGTCTTAAAACAATATATACCAATAACAACAACAACAGCAACTCTTGTTTATTTAGTTGTATTTTTCTTTTTGTTCTAATCTATTACAATAACTTTTACCACACAATTTACAATTACTTTGGCAAATCTGTACATAACCAAAGCAAAACAATAAAAACCAATCACCTGTTCGTTTTATTTTCGTATTTTTCTAACACAATACTTGATACATGTGTGTTGTGGCTTTACTAACGTCAACTGTCTTCTACAATTTTTGTTTTAACAACTTTCTTATTTTGTTAACACTACCACTGTAAATGACTATTAAATAATTACACAACACAGTACTAGCCATAAACCTATATACATTCTCTCTACCTCTTTCTATCTCCCTCCTACGCACCCACTCTTCTAACAACAAATATATTTTTTTTTTGTTTTGCTTGCACTTCTTATAAAAAATTTTTTACTTTTTTCGCCAAAAATTTTAAAGAAAAATTCACTCAAATGTTCTGTGTTCCTGTCATATTTTGTTCTTTTTTTTTTTGTTTTGTTTTCGTTTTTAATTAAGAAAATAATTTAATTTGCATTTATGGTTTCGATCTCAATCACAAACATTCAAAAAATATACTCTCTTGTACTACTTTTCTACTTTTACTACTCTTTACTCGATCTCACTCTCTCTCTATCTCTCTTTGTACTTTAATACTCTCTTTGCAAGTGTTCTCCTCGAAGTTCAATCAAAAATCAAAAGCGTTTCAAAGAGAGAAATTGAAAACAACGATTTTTTCTGCAAATTTAATTAGGAAATGAATTTATCTTTATATTACGATCTGTGATCATTTGCTGTCGGTGCTCAGAGCTGCCGCTGAGGTATCATAACCTAAAATCCAATCATACCGAAAAAAAATTTGTAATTGTTTTTCATTTAAAACGAGCTTTATTCTCTTAAATATGTGTCGTTTTGATCGATAACCTTTTGATATTTTTGAGGTGAAACCTTCACTGTTTACTGAGTAAAAACTGGCGCAGTTGCTCTTCACAGGCCTTTACGAGATTTAAGTTTTTGCGAGAAAAACATGTTGCCAAAAGATGATTTCATATTTCTTTTTATGCGCGATGTCTGAGGTGTGGTTGAAAGAGGGCTCTTATCTATTAAATCAACACACTGCCTATTAGACGGCTATTATTCATTCCAAAACCTAACGATGAAAAAATCGCACGGCAATAGATCGATTATAGCACTTGCGTTACGGTGGGCATCTCTTGTTGAAACAACATGACTCTTAAACCATTCAACCAGTTGAGGTCGCTATCATGTTCTGTAACGGTCTTACCTTCAAGAAAGTAATGTCTAATCATACCGCCTGACTGAAATTTGCATCAGACAATTGCTCTTTCTGGGTGTAATTATATTTCATAGATTGTCTGAATCTCAATATTTGACAATTTTGTGCATTCACTAAGGCATTTAGATGGAAACATGCTTTATTACTATTACCATTATAAACCGTTGTTCTTTTGTAAAGCGCTCAATGATTAGTCATACATTGTACATTGACATTTCCAACTGACAACGTATTAGGTTGATTCAATCAGGATGAAATTTACCTGCACGCAATAAAAAAAAAAAATTGGACAAAAAAAGAAAAACAAAGCACTCAACACAAGATAAAAGTTTCTAAAATGTATGCTTTGCGTTAACGGAAAAGTTTCGTAAAAAACAAAGAACATAAGGGAATAAGTATTTCACCCCTTCTGTTAGCTGAAAAAGTAAACGTTTTACGTATGAAGGACTAAGCGTGACAACTGACAAATCTTCCGAATTGTCACTTGCACGCAAAAAAATAATTCAAAATTTTAAAAGTGCACTCGTACTGCAACACCGACCTCAACTCGAAAGAAATTTGTGATACCTCAAAGCAAGTACTTCAACAACTTAGAGGCTAAAAGTCACTGCCGTTGTTCTAAGCGCTTTGGAGCAAATGAAAAGAAATTATTAATTAAATTGACAGAAATCTATTTCGCTACCATTGAAGGCGAAGACATACAATTTTATCGAATGTCAATGTCAGATTTTAATGTTGTTTCTCAAATTCTTTTTCTCAATTCAATTTAAAATTTTTCAATTTCTCTTTTAATGCTTACCTTTTTGATTAACTTCCACGTATTCTCTCTTCAGCTTTGTTCTTTTCTATTTAAAACGGAAAGAAAAAGAAAGCCTAAAACCTACATACACAAAACAAATTTATCGGTTTAAAAATATTTTAGAAAAGAAAAAAAAAACAAAAAAAAAACAAAACTTATTCGAATAAAACCAAACCAATACAGAACATTAAGATTAAAACGATCGATCATCGTGTAATCAATTTTAAACGTTGCTATTTCAAGAATTAATGAGTTAATGTATTGAAAAATTGAATATCCTCCCCCCCCCCATACCCTTTTGAAATGTATGTAAGTTTCGTAAGAAATTTATGAAAGAAATTTAATTGCTTGCTTATAATCAGTTTTTTTATAAAAAGAATTATTTTTGATTAAATGATAATTCAAATAATATTGTTGGCATGTTAATGATTAAATAATGTTTAAGAAAAACAAAAAAAAAAAAAAGAATTTTTTTTGTTTAAACAATTTAAATTAGTTAAACAATTTCATTTATTTAATAATCACTTTTTTTACAAAAAAAAAAAAAAAAAAAAAATAAAAAAAAAAAAAAAACTACTTAACTGTTTAACAAATCCAACTAAACATCATCATTTTGTGTAAATTTTGAATTACAAAAACAAAAAAAAAAAAATAAAAACAAAACAAACAAATTCCCCCCACTAAATCATCTATAAATGCGCAGGCAGAGGGAAGTACCGGTGTATTAGGAGGCCTATTCGGTGGCCTCTTTTCTAAACAAACACCACAAACTCAAACTCAAACTCAAGCGAATCAAAATATTAACGTAAGTCTATAACTCATTACATTACTCTTATACTACTACTACTACTACTACTACTACTACTACTACTGCTACTACTACTACTACTACTGATACATTATTATATAAAAATATAATACACATACAAACAATATAATTTAATTATAATTAATTATTAAATAAATTATTTACATATTTATAAACAATTTACTATGTTAATTATTATAACAAAGAAAAAAAAAGTATTTACAGAATATCAAAAAAAAATATTTAATTTTTGTTTTAAAATGTTAATTTTTTTTTATTGAATGCTTGCTCTTAAAAAAAAAAAAAGAAAAAATATATAAAATAAAATAATAATGATTAGTAATAGTAATAATAATTTATTCAAAATTTTTTCTTTAAAATTATTATCAAAATGGGTTCATTTATTGGTAGACACGTTGTAGTTTTTTAAAAACAAAAAGGAAACGTTGAATATTTTTAATCCCACTTGTTTAGCTTTAAGTAAAAAGAATAATAATAATAATAATAAAAAAAGAATAGACTTATTTACATAAGTTTAGTTTAGTTTAGTTTAGTTTAGTTATAGTTTTTATTTTCGATTCAATTTTCAATTATCTTCAATGAATATTTCCAATCTTACAACATTTGCGTTTTTAGTACAACAGACAAATAGGTCTAGTTTAGGTAGTTGACAAAATAACATTCTGCTTCACTCCAATCTATTCCATTCATTAAAACATACTTACATTATCATACAAAACAAGCCCACTATAACTCAATACTTCTGCATATGTATGAATGTATGTATATAACGTATGTATATAAGTAGCTCTTTTATTCATCATCCCATGCTGTATATATGTACAACGATATTTAACATTACGCTTTACAATTCAACACTTCTGAACATCACTGTAAAATGAAATTGTAAACAATATCATACAACAGTAAACAACAGTTACAATCTAATAAATGCCGTAGAACGACAATAAACAGTAAAAACTTTGTAACATAAATAGCTTTGCCTCTCGTTTTTAACTCTGTTTGTTTCCTTTTTTTTTCATTTCAATTCATTTCGTTTCCCTTTTAATTTACATACGTTTCGCTTATAACCTAACCTTAATTTTTATTTTTAAAATCATGAACGAAATTATTTTCGCTTTGTTTTATCTTTTCAATTAAAAACTAAAAATTAAAAAAAAAAAAAACATTTTCATTTCGTNNAAAGAAAAATTTTACCGTTTGCTTCAAATAACAATCGATTTATCAAACTCAATAAATTTTAATCAATAAATTTAAATAAAAAATACAAAAAAAAAAAAAAAATTAAAAAATTAAAAACTTTTTATCAATCAATCTCAATCATAAAAATGAAAACTCATCAAAAAATTATTGCTTTAATCAAAATTTTTCCAAAAACAAAAACTTTACTCTCGGGTTTAAATCAATTCGATTTGATACGATACGATACGATACAATGCGATACGTATGATTGATATGTTAAGGGTTACCCACCGGGCCAACAGCAGCAGCGTATGATGCGGCCACCAGGTGCTCAGGGCATGCAACAACAGCAGCAGCAGCAACCATATGGACCTCAAGGCCCCATGGGTCCACAGCAGCGTTTCCCCGGCCAAAGAGGTCCTGCCCCTCCGGGCCAAATGCAACCGGGTGGACCCATGCAACAAGGTATGATGCCCGGTCAAATGCAGCCCGGCATGCAGCCAGGCATGCAGCCAGGTGTTATGCCAGGACAAATGCAAGGTGCTATGGGCCTTAGAGGTCCTATGAGCCAACAACAGCTACAGCAGCAGCAACAGCAGCAGCAGCAACAACAACAGCAGCAGCAACATCAAATGCAACAGGGCCAAATGATGCCCGGCCAACCGGGTCTAACGCCACAGCAACAACAGCAGCAGGCACAACAGCAGCAACAACAAATGGCAGCGGCCGCACAGAAAAAGCCTCGCTACTTTGTTGCTATGTTCGACTATGATCCCAGCACAATGAGTCCAAATCCAGATGGATGTGACGAAGAACTGCCTTTTCAAGAGGGTGATACCATTAAGGTAAGTCGGTTAAATCACAACAACAAAAACTAAAAAAAAAAAAACAAAAACAAAAACAAAAACTCAAAACCAAAACTAAAAAAAAGAGACTTAAATTAACAAGTGCTAGAGTGTTATTCTTCTAATACTTCTTTATTTTTCAACAAATTGGCCAGTTTGAAAAATTTCGTAGTTTTTGCGTTAGGATTGATTATTAATGAGGCTTGCTTAACCAATATTTATTCAAAGAAAAACAAAAACAAACAAACAAAATTTAATTAACAAATGAATTAAATTTTTTACATGATAAAACACTTTAATTAAAATTTTAATTTTTTTCCTTTTATTTTTGAAAATGGCACTGTCTACACCCTTACTTTAAAAAAACTAAAGGCATTCTTGTCTAAAAACCTTAATACGGCTTTGATTTTTCCAAACTGGCAACGCTTAAATATTTCTATGAATTTTGTTTTTATGGGAACGAACATACGCATACAGCAAGAGTGATAGAAATTATTGATTACCATACCACATCACACAGAGAAAATGTAGGGCAAATGTTCTCATCTCCAATCTCTATATGATTACTAGGAACCCAATAATAATTCGTAGCGTTTTTGTTTGGAGTAATTGTTAATTACCTTTTTACACTCCCGGACGGCCTTTGGTCCTGTATTTCTGGATGTTATTGCCCTAACTGTTGCCCATTTTTCGTAAGAATATATAAATCCCGATACGTTTAGGTTACCAAATAATTACTAGCCCAGATCATACATTCCCTAAGCACTCGAACCTCCGCTTGTAAAACCGAAGAAAAGTTTGGTTTCTGTTTCTGCTATATAAAGATTCAGTCTCGTTTGGAGCCATTCGTGTATTATTTTGATCAAAAAAGTCGATCCGGTATTGAAGTGATGCAATTAGTTCATATTCATATGTTGGGCATCTTGTCGGATATTTTTGCGTCAAGCGAGAAACCATCCAGTGCCCCAACTATACTCTGAAGGTACAATTTGTGGCTCTGGTGGATCCATTCCACCAAAGCCTGAAGGCTATACGCCGTAAGCATAAGTTCGAATAGCTCTAATTTCGTTTCAGTAGAGCCAGTGTGCCATTTTTTGAGTAAGGCTTCTTTTAGAACCTATAAATCCCCTTCAAATGAAGCGGCACCTATGGGCCTTTGCTGTCTGCTTCATTAAGAAAGCGAGGTTCAAGTTCTTCGCTGGTTAATATCCTCAAGCGACTGTGAGTACTGTAATCTATATTGGAGGAGAAAATATGCCTCCCTCGAATGTATCCATTTTCACATTAGCCCTTGGCATATGGTCAATGCAATCGATCAGCGTCTGGTCCACCTAAAACTCGTCTAAGGACTGGATTATTGTATCAGTTCGAACATCATTGAAGGTTCCCTCAATGCTTATGCATACTGAAAGATAATATACTTTGCGATCTAGGGGCCGCTCGAATTTTAAAAGCTGTCTTCTCCATACAAAGAAAGCCATACCCCCAGTAATTTAGATGTTGTGTTCGGTTCAGTGCAACATACCAGAGTATAATTGATCAGAATCTTTGGTGGGAATCGAATACACGATTATAAACTAGGCAGACTACCAACTAGTCTACAAGGTTACCTAGTAATCACATACCATTTAAGTCAACAGATTATCTGAGTATGTATTACAACTCGCCGATGCTTGAGGGGTAGACCAGACTTCCAGACCAATATTGTTCTTCTCCTTACGCTCTCAACTTAATGCCTACAACCTTAGAACGAACGATACTTTCATAAAGTGTATTGCATTTTTGTAAACCCTACCGTAATTTTCTCAAGTTTTAGTGTGACAAGCAGTAACTGTTGACAGTATCTATGGATGCGTTTTCTTTTGAAGTTGCAGTCGTATTATGTTCTGTCAATAAATTCAAATTCAAATAATTTTAATGCGTTTGCCATGTGTATGTCCTACCTTAATTTGGAATATCAAACCAGGTGTAGGATGTGTCATATTTTATTATTATTACAGTAAACAATTACAATAACAATAACAATTAGAAACATAATACTGGAATGATTGTTAATTACTTGATAAATATAATAATTTAATTAAATTAAATGTAGTTGGTCAGCTAAATGAAATTCAATCCCATACACACACAATGTAACCCGTGTATTCATAAAAAAACCCAGCAAAAGGTAAGATTAGAATCTACAACAAATAATACTACAACAACAGAAAGTAAACGATGTGGGAAAATCCTAAAAGAGGAGGAGATACATTAAGCAAATGAACATTTATGTTTTGAACCCGATTTATTTATTTAACAAATGATTGAAATGATTAATCAATTAACACTCAATTAATGCAAAAAAAAAAAAAAAAAAGAAACAACTGATCGGTTAGCTTAACATTTTGGATAACATTAAACCAATTAGATATGCTCATTATTATTATTATTATTATTATTATTATTATTATTACAATTATTAGAAGAATTATAATTATTAACCATATCATGCTACTTACTCTATCATCCCTTTGAAATGAATTCCTTATTTTTATAGAATAGAGTTTAACTAATTATTAAAATTATTTAATAAACAATTGTGAAGTATTGTATTAATAATGCTTTGATTAGTTTAGATTTTAAATGTAATTCCCTTCTATTTTGTGTTCGTTATACATCTTTGCAAATATCGTATAAAATAAATTAAATTTTAATTGAATTTAATTATAAATATTGTTAATAAATGTTTAAATGTTACCTGATTATTATATTTATTAAAAAGTACAATATTCAACATATTATTTTATTTATATATACATATCTATCTATATATATATATATATATAGAGTTTATATTATTAATTAATTAATAGTTTAAATATGAAATTAAAATTAAATAAATTATCATTTAATACTGGAGTTTGACATTTAATGAGAATAATTTGTTAATTTTCATTTGACAGGTTTATGGTGATAAGGATGCCGATGGTTTTTATTGGGGTGAACTACGCGGTCGTCGTGGTTATGTACCTCATAATATGGTAACCGAAGTTGATGATGGCACTGGTCAAATGGGACAAATGGGTCAAATGGGCAGTCAAATGCCTCAACAGCCGGGCGGTACAGCGCAAGTAATGCCCGGTCAAGTTGGCACTCAACAAAGTATGCGAAATGTTAGTCGTGATCGTTGGGGTGATATTTATGCGAATATGCCTGTAAAGCGTATGATTGCCCTTTACGATTACGATCCACAGGAATTAAGTCCCAATGTGGATGCCGAAGTAAGTTGTTCAATTTAGAATTTATTTCTTAAAATTAAATTTTTAAAAAATTAAAAATTAAAAAACAAAAAACAAACTTAAACATTTGGTGTTTAGCGTAAAGCGGCCACTGCGGGTGGAGGTTTGTTTGGCGGCATTTTTAGTAATATAATGCCCTCTTTTACCCAAGACACAACTTCACGTAGGGTGAGCAAGGATAATAAATGATTAAATAAATCAATAAAATGAAAGCTAGTCTTTCCTCGCCTTCAATGTTGCATTATAAACAATCAGAAATCGTCGTTGTTTGTTAAATCAATCCAATAATTGAACAGAAATTTTAATGTGCTTACAATGGCTTTTCAAAGTATAATTAGTTTCTAATTAATCCTTTTTGTATTTATTGTTGTCTCGCCTATCTTATCTTGTAAAAATAAAATACCAGAGTATTTTGATAACGGTTGTAGACCGTTGTAGTAGTCCTCTTCCTATATTTTCGAAGTCAAGAACCAGACATAATTCACAAGACTTTCCAAGGATATATTTTTATATACAAACAAGTTATACAGTGGCTCACAGCTTATGTCATGTACCCAATTGTGTATACTAAATTCAACTCCAGCTTTTTTTTATAATGAAGTTATAAACGAATTTATTAATTTTTAATTTTTACTTCAACTAATCTAATTTTAATTTTAATTTTAATTTTAAAAAAAACCTTTGTTTCTTATCTATCATATCTTTGATGTTCTAAAAACTATATCTAAAGTATTTTCGTCTATGTACTCACACACCAATTTTAATAGTCCTCTTTCCATACCCACCTAGCTTGGAAAATAACTACAAAACAAACGCATATTTCTGAGACAAATTGTCATGACCTATCCAAGGTTATGTTTGCAAAACTTTCAATATTCTGAATAAAATAATCTTCTCAATTATATCTTTCTATGATCCCTTATAACTGTACTTTATGTTTTATAGTTTTCCCTTTGTCTGAGTGTTCCGGTATCTCAACGAGCTCTAATACATTCGAACTAGTCGGTCAAGTGACCGAATGCGGTTATACGTCTACTTTACTTTAATAATATGATGTGGTGTATACTTCCACATAAAAAATAGAAAAATAATTAAGTAATCTATTGACTAAGAGAAATCAGAACTTGCAATCCAGTGTTATTTGGATGGTTCATCATCAGAATCATTCATGGATCTTAACACAGTACCGTGTCTAGGATAAGGAAAATCGATTATGGAAGAGAGTGTCACATGCGAATGGTGGCACTAAAAAATAAATTCTGTCTGTAATGTATTGTGTGATCAATTTTTGAGCGCAAGACCCTTTATTTTGCTCGAGCACATTCCTTGAATACTTCTTTCGACAATTACAAAATATGCTGGTTTTACCGAACATCAATTGGCTTAATTTTGAATTTCTTCCAAATATTTCAGAAACCTCATTTTGAGGCTTTAGTGCTAAACGATATCCATCGTGTTTAATAACTTTAATATGTTGCGTCATAATTTGATTATTACTTTCGGCTGGGCGTCATCTTAAACTAATTGGTACACTTTTTTCTTTGTTGATACTAATTTTTAACATTTGCAACTATTTTGCCAATCGTGAAATCGAAATGCTTTCGTCAATATCTCGTGTACATTTCTAAAAGGATATATCTATCAAGAGTGAACGTTAATGTGTGTATATTAGTGTGTATTGGCAGATTAGAAGTGTACATATATATATTTACGATATTTAGACATGATTGTGCTGGATTATGACCTGGGTTCCGGTACACCACTTTTCCATGCCAGAAGGCTAAAAAAAATAATTTTTTTTCATATTTTCATCTCTTTAAGATACCAGAAAAGAGATTTGAGATAATCCAGCACATTACAACTACTGCTGCCTTATCAGCGTATATTTCAGGTATAAAATAAAATTTATAATACTAACTTGGGGGATTCTTGCTTCTATCGACTGTTGTGTACTTAGAAAGCTACCCTCTTTGGGTATCTGGAATATATTCAGTCTTGTCAATTGCTAAAAAAAAATTGGCATTTATTGTAAGACTTCACTCTTGTATGGTCTTTTACAGGCTTAAGAATCATTTGCATTCCGCTGTATACAATTCTAAATTAAAAGCACATTTTTTGCTGGTCTTGAAATCTTTAAAAACAGTTCGATCTCATTGCCTAGATTAAATTAGGGAAAGGGACTTTTAAAAACGCATCGAATTTATATCACAATTCTAAATTGAGTTCCCGTGGATTATTATATATTTTTGTAAGTGAAACAATTTTTGGTAGGTTGTAAACGTGTTCATATCATAATCTTTGGCTTTAGAAAAGTCTTCAGACAATTTAAAAACTGACCGTCATTACTAATAGGATTAGCATAACGTTTTCGTTTTATATATTTTGCATTAATATCTGCTCCATAATGTGAAATATATAGAAAGAAAACGTAAAATTGAGTTTCTTGTAAGCAAATAATATAATAAAATGTGGCAACACTATATTATTAATATATTGTATAGTATAGAAAATAATTAAATACACGCCAATGAATTTAATAATAATTTTTTTTTGTATTCACGAGTACTTATGCTAGATTTTAAATGTTTTTATTGTGTTTTTTAAAATATTGTTGTATTAAAAAAAAAAAACAAAAAAAAATTAAATTAAATTAAATTAAATTAAAACATAAATTTTTTTTATATTCTTTATTCATAAAAATTGATTAGCAAGTGGAGTTGAGTTTTAAAACGGGTGAAATTATACTAGTTTATGGTGATATGGATGAAGATGGTTTCTATATGGGTGAATTAGATGGCGTGAGAGGTTTAGTACCGTCGAATTTCTTAGCCGATGCACCCGATACATATAGCAATCAGATGATGCCTGGTGGTGGCCCTGCAGGACGCGGTGGCTTGGCCAGTCAGAGGGGCAGAGGTCAAGGGCCGGGTGCTAGAGGACCGCCACCACCACCACGAGATAATATGATGCCTGGCATGGCGGGACCTCGTGGTCCCCAAGGAAAAAGTAAGTAAAATTTGTCCAGATTCTCTTTCTTTTCTTATAATTCTTTTATCATTATTTTCTATAATTTTCTTTGTTTTTCAAAAATTTATAATTTAATTTATGATTTTATTTATTTTCTTTAAATTTATTTTATTGTTAATCTGTATGATAAATATTTTTAGTTTTCTACTTTTCATAAATTTCTTAAAAAAAATTCAATAAATTGTTGATATATTGATGCTGCATGCGGGACCTCGTGTCCCCAAGAAAAAGTAAGTAAAATTTGTCCAGATTCTCTCTTTCTTTTCTTTTCTATTTCTATTTTCTTTTATTAATTCTTTTATCATTATTTTTCTATAATTTTCTTTGTTTTTTCAAAAATTTATAATTTAATTTTATGATTTTATTTATTTTTTTAAATTTATTTTATTTTAATCTGTATGATAAATATTATTTAGTTTTCTACTTTTCATAAATTTCTTAAAAAAAATTCAATAATATTGGTCAACATATATTCGACGTTTAATTCAAAACGAATTTTAAATCAGGTTTAAACAAAATTTAGGTCTCTAAAACAAACATTCTTCTTTTATGCAATATTTCTCCAATAAGATGAATAAAATTAAATTCAAAACTCTACTTTCAAAAAAAAAAAAAAAAAAAAAAAAACAAATAATTTATTTCAATAATTTTAAACAAATTTTTCAAAAAAAAAAAAATATTTAAAATAAGAACAAAATTTTACATTTATTTTCTTTGTTTATATTTGTTTTAAAATTATTACTAATTACTACATGGTATAATTTATTGTTTTTCTTTTTCACTCTATGTAAAATAGTTTTTATTTTCAATTTCTTTTTTTTTTTTTTTAACAATAATAATTATTTTTCAATAATAATTAATACTCGTATTAAGTAAGAATTTCGGCACAATATTTCTTGTACAATTTTTCTTTTTTTTTTTTCTTTATTTAGTTTTTCTTTTCTTCAATATATAATATGAATATGTTGTTGTTCTTGTTGTTTGTAATTGTTAATTTAAATTTAGTAATAAAACTGATAAAGAATTAAAAATTAAAAAAAAAAACAAAAGATTTTAAATAAAAATTAAATTCAAATTAAATTTTTTAATTAATAATTCATAATAAAAGGATTATATTGTGCATATATCATGTAATTTAATTATGTTTTAATATTATTATTTTTTTTTTCTTAATTTATTCACTTTTAATTGTTTTTAATGTTTATGTACAATAAACTGTAAAATTATTATTCTTTTTCTCATCATTCTTCTCAAGTATTTCTATGCGTGTCCAGTCTGTAATTTTCAATTTAAAAATAATAAAAAAAAATCTTTTTTTGATTTTCATTAAAAATGTGTCTGTTGTGTATGTGTGTATAATTTTAGTTTGTATTTCACAAATAAAACGCATGTGCTGTCCTTGTCTTATTAATTTAATTGTAATTGTTTATTTTCCATTGAAATTAAATTGTATTTTTTTTGAAAGGAATGAATTAAAAATAAAATCTTATTTTAGATTTTGAAAATATATTTAAATCGGGTTTACCATTATCTTTGTTACATGAAACTGAATTTATCATACTCAAACAAGCAAACCAACAAACAAACAAACTTTTCAATTTATAAACTATGCTGCCAGACTGCACTGGAAACTTTCTTGCATTTCAATAAGGATTATAATTTTTGTCATATTCTGGTGAATATTTGGTAAAATTCTACGGTCCTAAATTGGCCCCATCTTTGTTATTATTACAAATAGCCACCATGTTACGGTGGCTTAAGGTCATAATTGTGAACAGGAATGTCAATCATCGTCAACACAGTATATTTTATTATTTTTTATTTTTTGAAATTTGTGCATCGTTGACTCCACAAGTCAAGCGTTACTCTTGATGCTATTTTGGTATCTAGTTTTTCAAGCCTTCATAACTAGGAATACGCAGCACTGATGACTTTAAAGGATCAGCCTATCGAACAGTTTATTGCTTATAGAATCGTAAGCGCTTTACTGGTTTTCCTTCACTTCTCGATTAGCTTGCACACTAAGTTGCTTATACTTAAACGTAGTGTATATGTATATATGGTTGTATTACGTGAAGTAATACGCTGAAAGGAGGTAAGGATTGTTTGATACCACAATCGAGTATTCAATCAAGCTGTTCTTATAGGAAATTAATTCCGACTCCAATAATTAAATTAAATTCACTATTGCAGTTTTTACAGGAATTGGAAATAAAAATAGCTCACATCCCTTACCCACTGCTCATATTCTGAGTTCCGACGGAAATCATGAGAGCGGATACATGATTTCTAAGAAGACAGTGGTCTGCAAGAATCGCTGTTGTGCAGATAACCAAACTGTTCTAGAAAAGAATACAATTGATCGTCTTCTAATCTAGATCAGCCTGTGCTATTTTACAAGGCTCTACTGGACACTACACCATGTTCTATTTTAAACTGTTGGTCCCGCCACTCATGTATAAAATTAACACGCACAACATAAATGGTGTGAGAAGCTAGGTCATAATTCCGATTGAAGGGTTATAAGAATCAATTATGTATGTATGTATGGTTGAATACCCATTTTCAAAAATATCTACTGCGCTTCAGATATTGATTCACATTTAGTATGGTTCTTAGCGGTTTTTTTTTAACTCCTTCCACTACATCCCAATTTAGAAAAGAAACCTAACGGTAGAACAGTGCTTATGAAAGTGCTCTGCTCATCGTTGATAAAGGAGGAAATATAGTGGTACTTATACAATATAATGGCAGTAGTTTGAGCACTTCACATAATTCCATAACGAATTTCATATTTGTGTTATCTGAATCCACTTGTCCGTCCTCGTAGAGCTTATCTTTTTAAATTATATTTTGAGATATTAATGCATTATAATTGGATACAAAAAAAGCTTCGCTGCTATTAGGGTAATTTTAGTTGCTTTATTTAGTAGGAACAAAACTATCCAGCTGTCTCTAAGGCTTTTGTTTGATTTCCTTGGAACTACTTGTGACCTACTTGGAATAAAAGAAAGTTTCTTAAAAAGTTTTAAAATTCCTAGCGTCGGACAATACCTTTATTTACACCGAAAAGTTATGAATCGTTTTGGTTTATTTTTGCTGGACAGAAGAGGATACATTTAATTTGTTTAACTGTAATAAAAACTTTTTAGTTCTCGTCATTGCAGTTGAATCAAGTGCACAATATCTGTCTCTCTATGCATTCTTATACAATAAATCCTTTAAACATAGGACAGGTCCTAGTAAAAGAAGAGAATACGATAAGAATGGTTTTTTCTCACAAAAATTGACAGTTGAAGGTTGTGGTAGATTCTATTTCATCTTGTCAGCGGTGTTTTTCAACTCTCAACTTCAACTACAACTTCAGAACTATAATTTCATGATTATTTTTTTTTTTACATTTTTTGAAACAAATTCAAGATTCTTTGAATTGTTGTTGCTTCGGCATCAATTTTAAAATTACGACGGACAATTTAATTATGGACCGTATTTTATTTTGATTGCCGTATTTCTTCTTATACTAAAAAATTTGTTTTCACTCTGTAATGTTGATACCTTCAGTTGATACCTAATATTTCATTTGCATAATCTCTGCATGTTTATTTGATTCTGATTTGTTAAATTGTTACTTTGTACGTTTGTTCTACACTTGTGGTCCACACACGATCTAACCAATATCAATTATCAATTGGCAACACTAGTACAACGGTTATTGTCATGAAATGTTATTTACAGTGCAGTCAAATCGAATAATACCCACCATAAACGTTAAACCTTAAGAAAAAGTATTTCGTTTTTTTTTTTGAAATGTTCTATGCATACAATACAATATTTTGAACGTATTTGAAACATATTTTTACATGAAAAATTATCAATATTTTTTTTAAAGAAAACAACAATAACAACAACAACAACAATTACTTTTTTTTTTATTAACAGCTTCAAGCAATTAAAAGCACTTCAATTGAAATAATTATTCAAAAGAAGAAACCAATAATAACAATAAATAATCAATCAAACCATATGTATTTTATAATGAATTGTTTTTTTTTATTTTAAATTTATTTTTATTGTTTATTTTAATTTAATTTATTTTTAATTTATATCATGTGTATACCAAATTAAATGTAAAAAAAACAAATGATAATGATAATAACTTGTGTAATATTGTGTAAAATTTATACATTTATACATACAATACTATATACATACTATACTATTATATACATACTTAAATGTACAATGTATATACATACATTGTATATAAATACGCTAAACAAAAACAAAAAAAAAAATCAAACCAAAAAAAAAAATGAGAAAGAAACGAAAACTTTTAAAGTTTTGTTTTGAAAGACAAAATACAACATTTTTAAAGGTAACGTTTAAATTCATAGTTTTTTTCCTCAAAACATAATTTTCTTATTTAATATTTACAATTTCAAATATTTTTTTTTTCTTTTCAAACACTTTTTTCTCTAATACTGTGTATTTTCAATTTATATTTTATAAACTAATACTTATGTACGTACAAATTCATTATGGAACTTATTTATTTAATTTTCTTTTTATTTTATTTTTTTTTAATTTTAAAGCTTTTATCAACTATTTTTGATATTAAAAGAGAGTTTTTTTATGTTTTATTTGAAAGAAAAACAAAAAAAAACAAAAAAAAAAAAAATAATTTTT
>QOCX01000116.1:100234-194086 GCA_005959815.1 Sarcophaga bullata
TTATTTTTATTCGTTATTAGTTGTGTGTATAAAAAATGGCAATTAAAAAAAAATAATAATAATTTTAAGTCTTTATACAATATTTAAAAAAAGAAGAAGAAACATATTTATAAAAAACAAAAAAACTTGCGGTGAATTATATAGAAACAACAACAACATTTAGTGCACAACGGTCCTTTAGATGCTGGCTGTGTTTTGTCAATATGAAAATGAAACAGATCCAAAAATAATATACATATACATACTTATGTATGTCTAATCATTGTGATCCGATCATTTGAGGATTGGATTCATTTATTTTTTTTTGTCTTAGGTTACAAAATAACAATAATTTCTTTGTTTTATTCTGTTTCTGTTTAAACAAATTGGTTTTTTAAATTCCAATCATAAAACAAATACTTGGATTTCTATTCAAAACAATTTCAATTTTATTTTAATTTTCTTCCTTTTTTTATTTTATTTCAAAAACTGTTTTTCTTCTTTTCCTTTCTTTTAATGAAGTATTGTTTTTATTTTTATTTTCAATTTGTTTTATTTCGTTTACTTTTTGTTCGTTTTTTTTTTTTTTTGATTATTTTAACAAAAAAATAAAAGAAGAAAAAAAAACAATACAAAAGAAAAACTCATTTTGTAATGGTCTGCTGTGGTAAATGTGAAGTCTTTATGTTATATTTGTTGCTATAGATGCTCGCCCTGCTTCCCCTACACTGTTAGACAACACGGGCCACCCTGCCCCCGATCACCAAACGCAGGTAAATACTCTTTCTTCTTTACAATTTTTTTTGTTATTGTTTTCGTTCTGTTAAAAAATGCATTTTTTTCTAACTTTATTTTAATTTTTGTTTAACTATATACGTTACGTTACGTTACGTTATACTATTTACCCTCTTGCTACTACTACTACTACTACTACTACTACTATTACCTTTAAACTCTTAAATATTAAACCTATTCTATATCAAAAAAAAAAAAAAAATTGAAAAACAACAAATTCTTAACTCCTCCACTCACTTTCCTATAAATAATAGTTTTGTTTTATTTTTGTTTTTTGTTTTTTGTGTTTTGTTTTGTTTTTTATTTTAAAAATTATTTCCACACTTCTTGAATTTTCCCTTTTTGGAATTCAAAAATACAAAATTCTGTCTCTGTTCAAAAATATGAAAAGAAATTAAAAAAAAAAAACAAAATACAATCCTCATTCATCTCAAAAGTTTTTTTTTTGTTGTTGTTAAATTTGCATTCAAATTTTTGTTTCACATCACTTACATTTATCAGTTACAGTTTTAGTTCGAATTTCAATTTGTGTTTTAAGCGTTGGTTAATCGTTTTTTATTTTGCTTTACAAGAAAAAAAAAAAAAATACGATACTCGTTGAAAATATTTCAAAAATTCCAAAAATTTACAAACTTAACAAAATTATGTTTTTTTTTTTATCTAAAATGTCACCCCCGTACATATTTGCTTAACACTAATTTTGGTTCAATATCATAGCTTAACATTTTAACAATAATTAAAGCTATTCAATAAATTATAAAAACAAAGAAAGATTTCGCAAAAAAAAAATTATCGTTAAATTTCTTTATGTATAGCTAGCAACATTTAATTTAATAAATATGCAAATACAATACAATTAAACAATAAATACCTTATTGTTATTAGTTATTGATTGTACCATAAATAATAGATAATTTCGTTGACAATAAAATATTTTATATTTTATAGTGATTCAGTATATGCATATACGACATAATAATAATAATACGTTAGAATAGTGAGAGAAAGAGCACTTTTACAAAAGTAACAACAACTCATTCAATGGTTGGAAATTCTATTTCCACCAAAATCATATTTAACCACAATTACTACCACTCTACTACCCCAACATATTACAAATACATGTTTAAATACAATAATAGCAACAATAACAATATTATACACTGCCAATCATACAATAAATTTCTATTACCAGTTACATACACATATACAAGGAGAACATTTGAAAAAAAAAATAAAAAAAATTCTTATTTATCAGTTGTGTTTTGTATTTAAATTTGGACATGTGAAGTATGCCAATGCGAATTGGATACTTATGTACCGTTCATAGAATTCCATTAAAGAGGTCATACAACATGTTAATTTCTAGTATAGAAGCAAGTGAATATAGCATCGTGTAAACTCAATATGTAATGGAAGCATACGGCATTTGAGAAAATGACATTTAGCAGCCGTAAGGCTCACTCTCAAAAAGAAGATCAGGGAAGCAAACATTGCCATGGGAAAATGGCCAGGCTATTTTGATAATGTTTTTTGTTTCATTGGACATACTTTGGACATTTATGTACGATCGAGCTGTAAAGAAACATTAGCAATACAAAAACATTGCATTCCCATGAAGCAAGACTGGAAAAATGTTGTGTAAAAGCGATTTAATAAAATCATTACTATGCTGCAACTGTGAAACTTGGTACTCTAAAAACCGAAATATTTAAAATTTGTCGGTGTTTGTTAATAAGAAAAATAATGCGTATCTTCAGTCCTGCATTGCCCATATTTAACCAAGACCACCTTCGATTGGAATCCGCTATAGAACCTATGAAAGAGGATACTCACACGTACATGGGATACTGATATCCAAACTGTAGTTAAGAACAGTTGCAGTTAGCGCAAAATAAATCGTTATGTAAGTCCTTTGCCATTTTTAGGAAAGATGAGAACGTAGAGCCTTTCCAATGCATATCTTGTTGGTTTTTAAGTTGAGCGAGTTCGTTAAGCAAATGATCTATTAACTGTACTTTGTATAGATGATGCCAAGCAAATAGGTTTTGTGTTTGGGTCAGCAGTCATTCTAGGTCCCAGTTGTTCAAATAATCCCAGTTGATGCCCATAATGGCAAAATATAATTGGAAGTGAACAGAATAGAATAGGATATTAGTGCCCTAATTTACACAATTTCGTTGAAACCTTGTCTTGTTGCAAAAATGTTTAATTTTAAGAAATTTAATCTTAAAAAATTGACATCCTGACTTATTGACTCAACAACGATGAAATTGTTTTATTTGCTCTGTAAGAGCAGTCTCAATCAGATTTTGTAATCAATTGAACACAAAGAGAAAGTAGTTGCTCTGGACACAGTTAGCATTGCTTGTTCATTGGAGTTACTTATTTAATTGGTAACTACAAGCCTTTAGACAAGATTACGACCTAGCCTTAAATGTAACTTTTTTTTCAGCAATTTTATCAAAAATTTTACATTTTTTTATTCAAACTAGTACCGATAGCAAGACATATTTAATGGAAAACTATACTGATAAACTAATTCAAATTTCAAATTTTCAAATGCTCAGCTTCGATTTTGAATATTGTATGATACTCGTATGATAATATCGAAACAAACATTTCACTTTTCCGATATTTTTCTCTTTATATTTCCTCTTCACTATCATTCATTTATGAATTTATTATTTATTTTCTTAATTTGTTTTTGTATTATTTGCTTATTAAATGTTATAATTATTATGGTTACTATTTGTGTTTCGAAATTAATTTTTTATTTAAAACAAAAACAAAAACAAAAAAATAAAAAATAACCACAAGAAACCAATTTAACAGCGTCAAAAGACACAAACGAAGAGTCCACGATAAGAGTGTGATTCCGAAATTGTGAATGATGCCACACAAAGCAGAGCGAACTTTTACTTTTGATTTATTTATTTTATTTTTATTGTTATTTTTATTTTATTTTATTTTATTACTTTTTGTTATTGTATTATCTTTTTAATTTAATTTAAAATTTTAATTTGTTATTGAAAAAGAAAACAAAAAAGAAAAAAGGAAAAACCAACATCATATTCATAAAAATATTCACCAAGATATTCTTTAGCGACATTTAATTAAGCAGAGTCCAATAATAAATTTTAAATACTTTGTAAATATCAATCAATCAATCAATCAATCAATCAATCGATCAATCGTATATACACCGTTTAATGTAGTATGTATGATTTAGAAGAAAAAAAAAAAAAAACAAGAAGCAGTTGTAAATGATAAAATTTTAAATGCTTTATTTATATACTAATATCGTACATAATGTACTCGTATATATTCATAGATGTTTTATGTATTAAATTTTATTTTTCTTTATTTCTTTTTTTTTTATTAATTTATTTAAAGACAACACATAGTTTGTTTTCTTCTTGTTTTATTTTGTTTATTTATTTTGCAATCAATATCAATTCAAATCAATTAGAAATTAATATTAATTAAATAGGCCTGTACATTATATTTTATATAATCAATAGAGCTTTTACTAGTAATACTACTGCTACTACTACTACTACTCCTACTACTACTCCTATTACTACTACTATACTCGTATACGTACTTTAAATAAATTAAAATTATTTTATTTAAATAATCAATTTTAAATTTAAATATATTGGATGTAATATAAATGGTGTATAAAATAATTATTTTAAAAACAAAAAACAAAAAACCAAAAAGTTATTAAATTTCTATGTGATTCACTGTATGTGTAAAAAAAAATGCGTATTTTTTTGTTCATTTTTCTTTTCATGTCTATTAGCAAATAGAAAAATTCATAATTATTTATTTTATTATTATGATTTTTATTTTATTCTTAGAAATCAAACAGTTTTAGTTATATATGTTGTTGTTATTATTAATGTAAATATAAATTGCAAAAATTTAGTTTAATTTAACAAATTTTTTATTATTTTTTCCATGAATTTCGTTTCCTTTAATTTAAAAAGTTTAAGTTGAACCGAAATAAAAAAACAAAACAAAAAAAAAAAAAAATTAATACACTTAATACCGTCATACTCTAAAACATTTAATATTTAATTTTTTTTTATAATTTCTTTAACATTAAAACACAAATGAATTTAATTAAGTTTCCTATTTTTTTTTTTTTTTTTTGGAACATACATAAATATTATATGCGTTATAATTAGAAGGTTGAGTTGACAATTAATTTTGAATTGATTGATTAATAACTTGTCGTCGTTTTTTTGTTATTAATTAATACTACAATAAACCAATAGTTTCTATGTCCCTTTATTTTTCGTTAAATATTCTTATTAAATAAAAAAAAAAGCATAACAGTCAAGTTACAATAATTAAACAATTAAAGATAAAGTTGCTAGTTCTACATACATATATAATCTTAAAAATTAAAAAAAAAAAAGAAAACGGATTTTCAATATAATTCTACTTATGCGTGTTGATCTTAATATTAAAGTATCCGGTGAGATGGGAACCAACATTGTTTAAAACAGTTAACAACTTCTTTTTATTGTATAAAACACTTAATTTTTTTTCTTGAACTGTTTTGACAATATTTTATCGTTTGAGATCACTTGCCTTATAGCTTAAAAACTTGCTACTCGATTAGCCATACGTCCAAGGAAACAATATGTTGGTTTCCGCATATGAAGAGCAATATAAATTATACCACGACTCCGTAATGACTCTCATTGCTATGCGTATTCTAAAAACCACGTTACGTTCCATAGACGTTTGGCTAAACGGGGCCTTAGGTTCCAAGTTTTCATTTTGCCTTAACACTCAGTGTTTTTATATGGTTTATTGTACACCCATCATGCATAATGTTCGCTTAGTGTTCTATCAATAAGAAACTGAAACATTTCTTCAATTTTATATTCTTACCTAAAAGCTAGCATATAATGAAAACATTATTGTTCTGTAAAATAGCATTTAAATCGTATAATAGCTTAACAGATGTGGCCAGATGATATTTTGTTTCATTCTGTCATGTTAGATTAAGTTAGTTTAAGTTTAATAAGCAACTGTCTTAAAGCAAAGTATAGGATCAAGTTCAAACAGAGATTTTCGGCCATCTTGTTAAAGCTAAATCTGTCAAATTGGTTATCATTTATTACGACTGTTTTACCAAGGCGGATATTGTGTTGGACAACACGTGCAAATAATAAATTTGTTTTATCAAAATGGATATTCTGTTTGGGCAATGTACCGCACGCTTTCCATTGTAAAATCATCTTCAGCGATAAACAAAATGTTCGAATATATAACGATAGTTTCTATTTTCAACAGGATGGTCTTACATTCGTGCCACATAGTCCATGCCACATGTGATATTTTGCACGATCAATTTGAGAACATGGTCACCCCTCGTGGAGGTGAGATGAGATGTAGTAATTACTATACCAACAATTGGATAAAAGAAAATCTATTGACAAAAAAAAATCTCGAACTGGAACGATCCTGTATTATTGCTTTCTCATACAAGTACTTCTCTCAAGACGTATTTATACGTCAAATTGTTTATTTGCTTACGATAATAATTATTTACGTATTCGAAACTTATTATATCGGATGTAGTCTGTCTCTTGGACTTTCTCACCGTAACTTTATGTCGCATAAAACCTAAGTAGAATTATATTGAAAGTGTTAAACAAGTTTATCAGTTTAAAGATTAATAATATTTAATTTCTTCTTACACCATTTCCTTTTCATCAGTAATAATGTTTGTAGTTTTATTAGCATTTAAAAGAGATTGGCCAAATATGTTATCCTTTAAAGTCTATCCGCAAACCACATTTTGCCTCCATCTACCTACCTTATCATTATTGGGTTTAAACTTTAAGGCATTAAAGCAATTGAATGAACAGGATTTGATATTATATGAGTGGATTCCTTCCCCCTAACCTCCAATTGTATACTTAAATTTTTGGCGTTCAATAAATTTTTCTACTTCCTTATTATAATTACCACTACTACTACTACTACTACTATTACTATTACTATTACTACTACTACTACTTTTGTATTTACTTAGTTAAATATTTGAAAAAAAAAAAGAAAAGAAAAGAAAAAAAATTAAATTTTCTGATATTTTTCGGTTTTTGTTTTTGAAGTTTTCCACAACTTTGTTACTTTTTGAGCCCAGTATACATATGTTTAATAAATATTTTTCTATTTTATTCTTTTAGCTAATTTTATCCTTTAATTTGTTTTCTTTAGTAAATAAAACAAAAAACAAAAAGAAAAAAAAAATAAGAAAACAACAACAAATTGTTTCATTGTTCAGTTAAATTTTGTTGAATTGAAATATGAAAAGACAAGATGATAGAGTTGTAATGATGTGTGAAATATTTTACAGGGGATGATCGGTCGCGGTGGTAATGTTGTTGGCATGCAACAGCAGCAACAGCCATATGGTCAGCAACAAACGCAAATGGGACAACAACAACAGCAGCAACAGTTACAGCAACAGCAGCAACAAATGGGTGGCATGGGGCAAATGGGCCAAATGGGTCAGCAGGGTATGATGGGACAACAGCAGCCAATGGGACAGCAGCAGCAACAACAGCAAATGAACCAAATGGGGCAACAGCAGATGGGTATGATGGGCCAACAACAACAGCAGCCAGGTCAAATGGGGCAAATGGGTATGATGGGCCAGCCGCAACAGCAACCACAACAGCAACAACCTCCTCCAGTATCACAACCCTCAGGCGGTTTATTATCCGGGGCAACTAGTTTGCTTTCGGGTGCTACTTCGGCTGCCACCGGTGGTCTATTTGGATCGAAACAACCACCAAAACAAGATCCAATGCAACCACAAGCTGGTGCGCAGCCAACGCAGCAAACATCAACCGGCCTGGGAGGACTATTTGGCGGCGGTCAACAGCAGCAGCAGCAACAACAACAGCAGCAACAACAGCAGCCCCAACAACAACAGCAGCAACAACAACAACAACAACAACAACAACCACAAGTGCCACCTCAACAACAACAGCCACCACCACAAAGCCAAGGGCCCGGTGCTGGTCTTCTTGGCGGTCTCAAAGGTATCGCCGCAGCAGCGCCGGGTGGTGATGTGCTGTCGAAAGGTAAAAGATCTCTTTGGCAAATTCGGATTCGGTTTTGGCAAATAACCCGGTCATATTATAGGTCGTTTTTATATATATTATATTAAAATAAAACAAATAATTTATTAAATAATATTTATAAATAAATAAATAAATAAATAAATTAACTATAATAATAATTAACAATAATAATAATAATAATATAAAATGTAAAAAAAAGTATTAAAATCATAATTAAAAAATTATTTATAAAAGAAACAAAACAAACAAAACAAAACAAAACAAACAAAGCAAAAAAAAAATAATAATAAACACAATAACAATAACAACAAATTTCAAGAGAGGCAACAAAGGGTGGTTATCCTGTGAACAAAGGTTTAAAAAATAAAACTTTTCGAAATTTTCAACGATTAACAATTATCAATAAACAGAGAGCATAGTTACATACATATGTATGTGCGTGCTACCATTTGTATCTCTCCAGTAAATACTGAGCTTATTCGGTCTAAAGTAGTTGATATTTCTATTTGATTTTTGGTAATTTCACTCTATTGATCGGCCAGAGTTAGCAAAATATTCTTATTTAAGCTGTAAACAAAAAACTCCAAAACCCATCTAAGTTGAGATATTAATATTACAGTCCTGGTTAGCGTACCACACAAAAACAAACAACGTACAGGAGAATACCAATACGGCTAATGCACAAGCAAATAAACAGCATCGTTCACCCTTTCACCAATAATCCAATTATAGAAGTAATTACTGGAAACTAATATGCGTTCAAATATTCATAGCGGGTTGTTTGTGTGATAGCTATCATACTACTCATGCTTTGACAACAGTCCAATTACAGCGACAGTTTCTAAAGTGTTTCACGCATTGTTGGTCTATTGGTTTTCATGAATATTCAAAAGTCTTCCATTAGCAGTACGAATAGTCCTAATCGTTCCTGGATTCGATACTCATTTGAAAATTGGCCGACACTCTTTTCAACCAACAATACATTAAGAGCCTGTTTCTGTAATGCGATTGATTTCAGGCACAAACACAAACAATATTGAATAATTTCCCATACAAGCAGATGTACGTCTGAAACCATTCGTCTTATAGAAACAAATCCTTAGTATATTGGCATCTGGCAGTTTTCAAATGACTTTTGAAAATGGCACAAACACACACAAAATTAAATGTTTTTCCATACAAACAGATGAACGTCTGACATCATTCGTCTTACAGAAACAGGGTATAAAAGCGTAATTGAATCCTTATTACAGTTACCAAACTATAAGCTAGATTTGCTAATTTTGTCAATAATTCGACAGCCTTATTAAGGCTGAATGTATTCCAGAAGAATGATAAGCACTTGTGTTTAACCTTAAAGGAAATCGTGACAACATAAATTTTTCTACATAATGAATCCGAATTGCATTGTTATTGTTATGGTTTCCCTATAATATTTTCCTTAATCCTACTGCTCGTCTTCAGTTCGGTGTTAGTAAGAATTACTACCTGCCAAGTTCTTAGTAAGCACGCAGATGTTTCTTTTTTTTTGTATTTGAAATACATTAACACCTTACAGTGTCCATGTATGTGTTCCGATAAACCGTTCTTTTTTCTTTTTTTTTTTACCGCAAAGTACATGTATTGGGTTAGAGGCAATTCCTACTCTGAACCATTGTTAATTGACTCTATAAGACTTGGTTAGAAAGCTGTTTGTTACTCTCTTACGAGTTTCTGCTGGTCTGGGGAAGGACTCAAATCCTTGCCCACTATAATTACGCGACAAATCTGTCTGACAGGATCACAAATTCAAACTATTTTCTGTTTCGCTGAGTATTCCAATCTTCTTTTGATCTGACAATTCGGTTGATAAGTGACTTTAAACTAAATTATTAACAAAATTTTTAAAATAAATTTAATACGTCATAATATTTTCTAATTCAAATTATAAAGTTTATAAATTTATACAAATTGATTGGAAAAGTTGTAATCTTTCTACAATTTTTAAGGCCTACAATGTTAAGGGATGTTCTAGAATTTCCTTGTCACCCGGTATTGAGTTCTTGAATTTAAAATTGAAGATTTTTTTTCTGTGATTAAAAGTGTTTGAAACTTTTGACTTTATTCATTGCTCGAATAAAAGTTTTATAACACAATTTCCAATAGTTTCATTTAAAACGAAAAGTAAAAAGCCTTGCCTCGCTTTATAAATAATAAAAATTACTTAAAAATATTAACAACAATAATAATAGTGACTAAATTTTTTTTTATCAATTTTAAATTGATAGAAAATTAATCTTTAACTTTTTTTCCCCCCAAAATAAAAAAAAAATCAATTTAAAAAACAATACCCCATCAAAAGTAACCATTTAAGGTTTAAAAAATCAATAAAAAAAAACAAATCAAGAAATTTTCCAAAAATAATAACAATAGATAAGCATAATAAAGAACAAAAAGAAAAAAAAAGTATAAAATAAAGCAAAAATTTATTTATTCTCCTTCATACAAAATAAAAAGGATAACAAATAAATAAATTTTTAAATCTTAATTTTTTTTTGTTAAAATTAAATTAAAACCAAACAAAATCTAAATTCAACAAATTCGTTATAAAATTTGAAATTAAAAAAAAAACAGAACAAATATTTATATTATCATTGTAATGAAGAAAGAAATTGAATGAGAAGAAAAATTAAAAATTAATTATAAATGAAATGCAATAATTTATTTAAACAAATAATTTATTAATTGAAGAAATTTTTGAAAATGAACAAACTAAATCACCTTAAATTATTTAACTGATTGTAAACATATTATACATACATAAATTATTATATTATATTATATTATATTATATATAAATAAAGTATATATATATATATATACATATATATATATATATATATAAGTTATATAAAAAAAAACAAAAATAATTAAGAATAATTTTATAAAACATATTGAAAATATTTACAATTATTTGTTACGCACATTGTTAAATTTGCTACTGTTGCTGACCAGTTTATAAAAAGAAAACAAAAACAAAAATAAAAAAAAAAACATACATTATACATACATATAATTATATATCTGTTATAATATATAAAAATATGGTGTATATATAGTTATATATACCTATATATACATAGATGGAAAATGGAAAACAAAATTTATTAAAAAATTCCAAAAAATAAATAAATAAATAATAACGTATATAATATAAAGTAAAAATATTATAATGAAATAAACAAAAACAAAAAACAATTAATCTATATCATAATAAAGATCATTAATTTTAATAGTGAATTTATATATAAAAGAAAAGAAATGCAACAAAAAAAAAATAATATAATAATAAATGAATCATGAAAAAAAAAAAAAGAAAGAAAAACTTATATATAATCTGAAATTATTGAATCAAAACCAAAATTAATCTAAAAAATAATTCAAAAACAACAACAACTAATACACTTAAACTACATACAAAACAAAAGGAAAAAATAATTTAATTTCTTATAAAAAATAAAACAAAAAAATTCTTATACATTATTTCTTATACATACATACTACTACTTTCTTATACATACTTATAGAGAGTGAAAATTCAAACAATACAAAAACAATAATAAAAATAAAATTAAAGAAAATTAAAGAAATAATATTTTTTTTTAAATTTAATAAATGATTTTCTTTAACGGCTCTTAATTTGTCTTTTATATTTCCTAAATAGCATTATAACAATAAAACTAATTATACTACATAACATTACATTTACATACTACTACCACTACTACTATTATTAATAATACTACTATTACTACTACAACTACTATTACAATTTATTACAACTATAAATGCTAAATTTTTTATTATTACTCTCATAATTATTATTATTATCGTTATTATTATAATTATTATAGAATTCTACATTTTCAGCATATGTTGGAATTTACGTACTGGGTGTTAGACCAAAAGTCAAGCTCTATGGCTTATTTCCATTATTGTATAGCCTCCTCTTGACCGTTGCTGAACTTATCAGATATGATTTTTATATTTTCATTAATATTTTCAAATTAAAGTTTAACCTTCATATTAATTTCGTTGTCTTCATAGATTTTTACTCTTAAGGTGCTTGTTACTATGGTCAGTATTTCCGTTCGGTCCAATTCGATGTATTTGTTTTCCTAAGTCGCTATTGTCTAAATTGTCTAAATTGTTTTCCTCATTTTTGTACCTTCAGTTGTCAACATTTCGTTAGTATTTGAATACATTCGTTTACATTTGAATGCTTAATTAAGTGGACTGTTGCTTAACAACATCCTTTTGTGGGACTTGTTTGAGTGAAAAGAAAGGAGAATATCTACAGATTTAATCTCCAAATAATTTCCAATTAGGATTGCTTAAACAAGTCCAATTTTCTTCAAGCGGCAACAGAACCGTGAATTGTCACTATCTTTCACTGTATAAGCTCAAAATTTTGTGAAACTATGCGGAACACTGCTTATGGAAATGCATGGAGTACACCAGAAATTCCAGACAAACTTTTAAACAAAATCCATCATTTCCTTTAGTAAATACACTGTGGCCATTTTCGATAATATCTTCATAGGGGTTACGTAATAGGCTTTATGTATACCTTTTAAGGTTTGGAGAAAGTATTGTGACAAAGATTAAATTTTTTTTCCTAGTGCTCGAGGGGGTTCAGATATTTTCCATTTTTTTTTTTTTATCAAATATGTGTTACATGTGCTTGTCTTTTCGTATTTTCTTTAGACTTATGCCGTGGGTAACTAATTGAAGCGAAATTAAATTACAATTACAACAAAAAAAAAAATAAATAAAAACCAAATTGTACTGTAGTCCCTTGATTAAGCTTTCCGAACTCAGAATCCAACCTTGCCGTACACAACGACAAATTTTAGTTTTGTTGATTAGCTGTTGACCTTGAAGAATTTGGAAAGCTGCGTTCATATATAGGTCCAGCTGAGTTTCACTATTTTGACAAGTACGCCTTTATGTTTTAGAACGGCACATATGCACGAGTGACTTAGCTTAGCCTAAAGCTTCTTAGAACAATCTTAGGTTATGTCGACTATGTAGACACAACCGACTTGTACTTCTCTGATTAACAATCTAGTGTTCAGTATTTGTGTGATCGCTCAGAAGAGTGATCCTTGTTGAACATCTGAAAAATTACTTGCCTACAGAATTGAATAATGACTAGTGCAAGCAATTTGGATTTCGCCATTTAGGTTTAAACGTATCTTTAGAAATATTGTCAATTCAACCAAGGTGATTTATTGTTTTTATTTGGTTGATATTCGTTCAGCCGGTGCGTATATTTGCATTTACTCATTGATTTATTTTCACAGTTTCATATGTTTGCTTTGGATGTGACAGGTATTCAAATTTAATTTAGATTCCTAGTCGCACAATGTTGCCCACTTTCGCTTACCGCAACGCGCAAATGATCTGAGGCTATTTTTTCCCTATATTTCGTCTCTTATCAATTCTCAACAGGACTTATTCTTATTTCTGATATTTTCTATGGTGTTCCAAATATGTTTTTAATCAATTTGAAAATGATTTATTTCCATTATTCAATACGATTTGTCCCAGATGTTTTCTAGGGGACGTAAGGATATTATTTTTAAAAGCTGCAGTTTTAATGCGAACCATTGTAATAATTAGCAGATGATGGTCACTTGCGATATCTGCCTTTCAACATTCGATGCTAATAATAATGAGATTGATCAGGTTTTCCATAATTCTAACTGAAGACATGCTTGCGACTTTGTATACTCTGGAATGGAGAAACTATGAATCACCATAAATTAAACTGTTTCCTACGTAAATATATGATTAACTTTCAATTTTTTTTTTTTCTAAAATAAAACATTTATGACATAAGATTTTATATCTAATAAATCGATTTAATAATTCGAATTATTCCAAATGATGATCTCATAATATTCAATAAATTTCATAATAATTTAGTGAAAACAAAATAAACTTTAAAAAAAATATCGAAAAAAGTTTATGCCACCACAATCAACCTTAGTTCAATACATATTCGATTATACAGTACAGTATAAATATGTAGAAAAAAAAAACCAGAGTATACAATGTGAGAACTGAAAATATTTCAAATTGTTCTACGCGTAAATTCTGACTTAATTCTGCATCTGTTTTTTTGGACCACTAATGAATCTTAAATTTCCTTTTAGAAATATTTTGCAGATTATTTTCGTTTTTATTTATTTTCTATTAAATTTATGCTACCATATTACATACTTCTCTTAAAAGAAGAAAATTTTTTTATTTTGAATTGCAATAACTAAAACCTCGTAAAGTAAAGATACCAAAGCGAATTAGACCAATAATTACCAAATGCATATACAAAAATAAATCAGAAAAAAATATATTAAAAAAACAAAAAGAACAAAAATTAAACTAAAATAATAAAACATGGAAGAAACTTAGATGAAAACAAAAAACAAAAAAAATTTAGTTTTAAAAGAAAAGAAAAACAAAACAATTCAAATAGCAAATAACAAATACATACTATACACATACCATACAAAATGATAATGCAAGCTAATCATACTTACTAATTACATACATATGGTACATACATACATACATAATAACTGGTACATACATACATACATATATACATACATAATAACTGAATCAATACATTTAAACGACATAGATTACATAATAAAAACAAAAACATACATACATACATACATACATACATACATACATATGATATGGTACAGTACGTTACATTAGTTTATTACGTTTAAATGATTTATTTACTGTTTACTGTTTTATTATTTTTGCTGGAAATTTAAAAAAAAAAATTTTAAATTCTTTTCTCTACTAAAATTAATTAAAATTAAAAATATTTCTTCGGCTTGGAATACTTAAAAAACCATATTAAAAATAAAACACAAAAAAATAAAAAACAAAACAAAAAAAAAAAATAAAAGTAAGAAAAAATAAGAAAAAAACAGCAGAATATAAAACTGAAAGAAACAGAAAAAACATAAAGAAGAAAATTTTCCAAAATTTAGTGCTTTATTTTAAATTAAACAAACAAGTTTCCTATTAAAGCATAATATATCATGAACAGACAACAAGAAAAAGAAAAATTAATTAATTTATAAAAAAATAAAAATAAATATAAAATATAATAATATATATACATATATATAATATATATATATATATCTTAATATATAAATTATATTATTATAATAATTATAATTAATAACAGATAAAGAAAAGAAAAATAAAAAAAATTAAAAAAAAAATTATCAAGAGAAAAAAAAATAAGAAAAACTTTAAGAAATTGCCATAAATAAATAAATAAATAAAATAATATAAATTATACTTTGAAATGTACCTTTTTTTGCTTTAAAAAAAAAAATAACAGTATAAATGAAAATAGAAAATACTAATAACTTACATACATATATATTTATGATGAGTAATTCTGATGAAATCGTACATAAATTCATGCATATACAAACATATTTATAAAGATATATTTAATAAACGAAAAAAAAAAAAAATAATAATAAAAAACAAAAAGCAAATAAAAGAATACCACAAAGTAAAATACTTAAAATTTAATTCTATACAAGCCCGTTACAAAAGAAATACAAAAGAAAAAACCGAAAACAAAACTAAAAACACTTTAAATCCTCAAATATTTACTTTAAATTCAAATATGATACAAAAACAAAAGAAAAGAAAATAATTGAAATTCATATAAAATATACAAAATAAGACTTAACAGGCACACCCACAGGCAGGCATTTGTAAATTATCTATACACTCTACACTTCCATATCCATAAACACAACACTTAACAACAAAAAAAAAAAAGTAAAAGAATAAAACCCTCCATTCAAAAACAAAACAAAACAATTCATTTAAAATGTATTTACGAAAATAAATGCAAAAGAATATGAAGAGAACAAAACAACAATAATTATTTAAAGTCTTAAAATGAAAAAAAAAAAATAAAAAAAAATTCTAATAATTCTGAAAATTGATGAAATGAACAACAACAACAACAACAACAAATAAGAAAATAAAATAAAAACTCTAACTTATCCCACGCAAAAATCTACAATATTTAGTTTAATAATAATTTTTTTTAGTTTAGTTTTCTTTTATTAATTATTTCTAATTATTTAAAATATAATACAAAAAAAAAACAAATAATATTTCAAAAAAAAATACAAAATACAAAAAACAAAAAACAAAAAAACAAAAAACCAAAAAACAAAAAAACAACAATAAGAAATATTTTCTAATTTTAATACACACAATCATAGTTATTGAAAATTTAATAAATTTATGAAAAAACAAAAACAAAAACAACAAATAAAATTATATATATATTATTATTATTAAAAAAACAAAAAAAAAAAAAAACAAAACAAAACAAGACAGAAATTGAAACAAATAAAAAAAAAATTGAAATTAAATCAATAAAAAAATTTGTTAATTTCTTCGGTTTCTTTTCTTTGTTCAAAAAGCCAATCATTAAATACAAAAAAAAAATATTTAATAAAACTTTCCAATGACAACAACAACAACAACAACAACAACAACAACACAAATATAAGCAACTTAAAAGCAAAAGCATATAATATTTCATAATAAAAAAAAAGAAACAAAAAAAAAACCAAAATATTAAAAGAAAATCTTTAAATAACTTAATAAAAACAATAATAATAATGACAACAACAAACCAAACAATATAATAATAATAATACATAAAATAATAATAATAATAATGAAAATAAACAATTGTTATACGGTATTATTATACTTTTTCTATAACTTATAATTTATTTATTGAAATAAAACTGAGAAAGAAAAAAAAAATGAAATAAAAATTTAACAAAAATATCTAAAGAATGCATTTCCATTATTTGTTAAATTTATATAAATTGTTAAAGAAAGGTGATGATAAACGTTACGAATGGAATTGACTTAATTTTGTTGTTATTTACTGGTGCTTAATAATTTCACCAATCAGCATATCTTGGTTACAATACTATCTTGAGAGGTTATAAGCAAATTACAATGACAAAATTATCAGATATTTTCGATTTAAAAGCCTAAAATCGAGTGAAACATATGGAAAATGCTTTGAAAATTATAATAGAAAATAATGCATATGCTTTACAAAATTCTATCGCAATTGTGTAATCGTTCTTATTGCATTTCACGTGCTAGAAACTAGCATACGATCCGTGAACGTTCGGCTAATATATCAAGAGCTCAGTTTGTATCCTGTACAAACTTTTTCAACTTCTGAAATGAGTCATGAGTTCAATCTATTGTGTATAATAGATGCATTATTTTTCTCCCATTATTAAGGAGCAGAACATCATTGCAATTTAGCCTCCTAGGTATATTTCACAATAGTTCGTATGATTTTCCGCCCCCTTTCCTAGAGTGATTTTCAATGCTTTTAAAGCCATTATTACCAGATTATCCTGGTATATGTTCCATAATTCTTTTATGTAGGTAATTTGCTTCCTCATTTCCGATCCATATTTGATGACTGGGTATACATATACTGTGTATTATGCGATGCCTAATTTGGCTGTTAATCGATTTTACATTCCAAGACAGTTCTTAAATCTGTAACTCTGGTTAATATTGCCCTAATGGTTAACTGCTTTACCAATTGCTATCTGCTTTATCATATCGTATAACGGTAGCTGACGACATAGTTTGGTTTTTGGTTTAGAACTATCGGTGTCATTGATTAGGTAGAGCAAGAAAAACGATTTCTTGTATTATAACGTTTCCATAAAAATAACATTTTCATGGAATATAAGCAGACCAGTTCTTTCCATTGAGGGCACAATTAATCTGTCAGATACCTTATCTATTTCATTTTCAATCTTAAGCAGAAATTTTGGAAGCAATATTTTTGGTCTTCCTTTAATGTTCTGAGCTTGTTCTCATGGACATATTGCTTTATAATACATGCACTGGGTCAAATAAGTCTCCATACACCATGCAGGCGGAAACAACTTACAATATATTTTAAAAACTACTTACCAGATTTGAAGAAAATAAAATAGTTTTAAAAGCTCAATTTGTGCTTATAATAATTAAACATAAAAGTCTTGTTTTCTGTCTTCGGAGTTAGCTTGCTCAAGCCTTTTTGAATTTGTCTAACATCTAATGTGTTTTTATCTTTAAAGTTAACTAACCAACAGCTGTTTAAGTTTGTTTTGATTACAAAATAAAGTCACAAGTTTTATTAATATCTTGTATAGCAAACAAAAACAAAACAGATGATAATTCGACTAGGAAAAATTGCTTTAGCAATGTTATAAGGGACCGAATGTGTTTTCTTCGAATAGCAGTATGGCATTTGTCCAAATTGGTGCCAGGATTTGACTGCATTGTGTTGTACTGCCACCAGTTTAGACTTCTGTTTTAACAAGAGATGAGAGGCGAGCCAATTGAGTATATAATGCCTTAGTTCGAGTGAAACAGAACGCTCCTTTGAACAGAATAGCTGATTTTAAAAATTTTACTTATGTTTTTAACACTGTATTTAAACAAAAAATATTGGGAATTAATTTGATTATAAATTTTTATTTTTTTTTTTTCGATTTCATTTTACCGCTTAACAATTATTTATGAATGGGGTTTCCCCGAAACAGAAGAAATTGTCACTTTAAAACTAAAAAAAAACAATTTTTTATATTCTAAATCGTAAATAACATATAAAATACATGTGTAGTAAGTACATATGTATGTATGTATGTATGTAGTATATAGAAATGTATTTTATTTTTAAACTAATACGCAAACATAGTCATTCATTCACTTAATTAAACTAACAATACAATTAAATTGCTTCTCTCTTTAGAATTTCAATAATTTCATTCACTTAACTATACTCTATGCACTCTACCACATATTGTAGAAGAGAAAAAAGTGTGAATGACACAATATCACACTTTATCTAAGTCAATTAAATAACAACAATAACAATAATAGTACCATACGCTTATTAACATAGAACTCTAGATACTGCCGGATATTTACAATGTCAGTACTGGCAGAACGCTGGCAAATAAGAGTAGAGTAGTAAGGAGGCAGTTAGCTGTACCACAGATACATACTATACGTAATTGAATTAAAAATTAAAAGATAAATTAATTAAATGTTTATTAAGAAATTAAGTTGTCACTTTAGGTTGTGTAAGTATTTACATAGTGAGATATGACGTTTTCAATGGCCATGCAAATGCAACTCTGTGTGTCATTATTGAAACGTTAGTTTTCCGCGTGAGCACACGAAACGAGTCACGGAATGTCATGTCAAAATACGTCATATCTTTAAGACAGACACACAAAGCTATGTCTGCATTGTTTTGTTATTATTGTTGCTTTACGTACGTCTAGACTCTGTACTCTTGGCATGTTAAGATTCGGCTATACTTTCTTTATTCGGCATTAAGTCGTCTACCGTTATAACGGCGTCATTTACAAAACGTATATTGTCGGTAACAGGCAATAAACGTTGTTGTTTGAGACTTAACGATTGTAAAATCAGCATGACATTATTTTCATTGAGATCTTTAGCCACAGCATTGATCATTTCAATGAATGTGTTATCGAATAACATAAAACGGGAACAGTCCACTACAACGGGGAAATCATTTTGGTATTGGACACAAGCAGCTCTAATTTCACTGCGTAAGTGTTCCACGCCAGCAAAATAAATGTCGCTTTGTGGCCTTATCGAAACATAAAATAAGTGTTCACACTGGAATTAGGAAAATTATAATGATAATTACAATAAACGGAAAGAAATAAACGAATTACCTGCTTCAGAGCAATATCCATTTTGGGTGAACCCAAACGAGGCAGCACCAAAATCAAATTAAGCACAATGCCAAATAGTAGACCCTTTTCCACGCCAGCCAATAAACACACTAACACACAACCCGACCAACTTATGAAATCCTTTTTATTGGTTCTCCATAAAGTTTTTAAAGGCTCAAAATCAACCATAAATATAACAGCCGCTATTAGAACAGCCGATAGGGAAGATTTCGGTATATACTGGAAGTAGGGTGTCAAAATGGACAAAGCCGAAAGCACAATAATACCTGAAATCGGAACCAGAAATTAAAACAAATCATATAATTGAGACAGTTTTACAAGTTACTTACCAGTATAAATGCCAGCCATGGGTGTTCTTACACCACTAGCCTGACTTACAGCCGAACGTGTAAAGGCGCCACAAGTAGGCATGGCACTAAAGAATGAGCCTGCCAAATTACACAGTCCCAAAGTTAACATTTCCTGTGAAGCATTCAATTGGTCCTTCTTAACTGGCAATTAAATCGATTAAACATTAAAATGTTATTCTCATTAAAACTGTATTACACGTATAAACATACCAAAAGCTTTGGCAATGGCAACATTGGCCAAAACAGCTACTATGGGTACTACAAATATGGCACTGCCCAATTCGCTTATAATATCGGTGATGACATAGGTACGGTTATCATGCTCAAAGGCAAATGGTGGTAACTTTATTTTTGGCATGCCCGATTGCACTTTAGATGACAAATGGAATGGCACAGCTTCAAGCGAACTTTTATGTATCCAGAGATATGCCATAAGACCACAGAAAAATACGATCAAAGCATTACGCGATATGCTAATGTACCACAATAACTTTTTCAGACGTCGTGTATTATCGGTTTGATTTTTAAAATTCACACTCGACAATTGCTGAAAGAAATACAAAATAATTCCTTTATAAGCTCAAACACTGTATACTTAGAGAACGCTTGGACTTACTCTTAAAGCCAACAGGAGAAATAAGCATGTGAGGCCGACAGTTGCGTCCGGCCAGCTGATACCTTCCCAAATTTGTACCGGTGATGGTATGCCCTTAATGCGAATGCCCAGTAGTCTTTTAAGCTGAACTAAGGTCACAATTAAAGCGGTGCCAGTTGTAAAAGCCTTATTTACAGGCGAGGATATAAAACTGACAATCCAACCTAATGAAGTAAAAGAATAGAAAGACGAAAATTTGAAATTTCAGACCCGGAACTAATAATTGGAACTAAACAGTCTAAAACTGTTTTACTTACCCAACTGAAAGATACCCATTAAGAACTCCACTAAGCCCGCCAGGAAAGCCAAAACAATTACAAACTGTACCGGCTTATCGGAGCAAAATTGTAATGTCAATAGAGCCATTAAACTGGTGGGACCAATCGATACTTGAGGAATAGTGCCAAAGAATACATAAATAATAGAACCTGAAATAATGTAAATATATATGTAAAGTTATAAATTTTATTTGTGATGAATATATGCATACGCACCTATAAATGCTGAATATAAGCCATACTCAGAGGACAAACCTGCCAATGAGGCATAAGCTATACTTTGCGGTATTATGGTCAAACCTAATGTAATGCCGGCAATTAAATCCGCTACTGCTTTTTCACGGTCATACAAGCTGATCCAGGTTAAAATGTAAACTCGTCTCAAAAACCAATGCGACTCTTTCGGTTTCGTGTATTTATCTTCCAGTATATCGATATTCAAATCATTGCAATTGCCATTTTTCTGAGGGTAACCATTGCCATCTTCTTTAGCTGAAATTATATGCAAATTATGAAAATTTATTTCAAATTAATTTATTTTTTATACAAAAACAAAAAAAAGCATTTTTTAATTGTTTTTTTTATGTGCATAGAAATACTTTTATAAATAATTGCTATGGGTTCTCTATTGTTTTCGGCAGTTTGGTTTTTTTCTAATTTAAAACTTTGTTTTGTTTTTGTTGCCTTTAAAAGCCAGAATAAACTTTTAATTCTCATTGTAGTAGACCTTCTGGCTCGAACGTCAACTTCACTTTGATTGCCAGTTTGAAACGTAAATAAATTTTAAATCTGGATTCTTACAGGCATTTATAGAATAGAATTGGTAGCAAAAAATATAAATGAGTTTCTATTTCTATTTCTATTTCTATTTCTATTTAAATTTTTTTTTTGTATATTTTTTTCATAGAATCTCTTTGGGAGAATAGCTACGCTAAATGAGACACAATCACTCACTGTTTGTTTATGAAAAAACAAAATATTATTTAAAAACAAAATAAAAAATAAAAAAACTTCATATATTATTAACATAAGCAATTAGTTACTAATATACAGGGTGTTAAAAACGGTTTAGAAACTTTGAAAGCCTTCCTAAAGAACACGAAATTATCGTACACCACAGCAATGAAATAAGATATGATACATCAAAAAGAGAAAGCGAAGGTGGTAAAATATTGATTTTCTTAAAAAAAAGAAATTCAAATCATATGCCAAGATTCGGATCTTTCAACGCAAAAATTAATTAAACTCCTCAACCGTGACACGCTAAAGTTCAAGAAAGTAAATCGTTTACACTTATAAAGATACCGAGTTGACATTGTTTAAGGTCTCGATTATTAATTCGAAAACTTCTCACTTATCACTGGTTTGGAATTTTAAAAATGAATAAAAAAGCCACCCGAACTCTGACCTCAACAAGGCATAATACTAACAACGCACATCTTTCCGTTGTCGTTTCAAGATGACTATCCCCTATTACCCTAGAACCTGCTGCAGTAAATCATTTATCTACTGGAAAAATTTATCTAACGAAACGGTAAGAAATATTGAAAAGATGACGTAGGCCATTACAAAGAAAGTGAACTACAATCTAAGTTACGGTTGAAATTTTTTCTAGGTACCATAGATACGTCATGTTGGGTTCTTATCGACCAAAACTACTCCCAACTCTAACATCATACTTCGCTGAACTCATTTACGGTATAAATTTACGGCATAGTCAGTCTTACCGCCGTTCTTACATTATTCGCTCTTTCTCACACGGGTTGTGCTGCTATAATGAACTTATTCATCTTGTCCTAATTTTTGTGTGATATTAGCATAGCCGTAATTATACTGCCTAGATCTCGATCATTTGAACACGACATGTTCCACAATTATTTCCTTTTTTTTTTTTTGTATGAACATCAACATTATCTTTATGAGATATTGTAAGTGAAATATTTAATTTCTATAACCAACTTATTGTTTGGGCCTCACGCCCAATAAGGCAACAGACTATCTAGTAGTACGGCGACTTCAAAATATAAGCAACCTATACAAAATAAGGCCTTATTCTCCCCAGAGCAGTAAATATAGTAGACATTACAGCATAGCCTTACTGACCATTCCACAAAGTAGTGGTAGTTTTAGTTAGTAAGAGTCCAACATTCTCCAAAACCAAGGTCTCAGTATTTAAATTTGATAAAAACCACAATTAAAGACAAATAGTTTATCTAATCTAATACGGGATTTTAAAGGGTACTTCATATGTATTGTGATTAAATAATGCACAATTGACCTTAAATTGTGGAGTGCGAAAATGTTTATTGAATTGAATAACGTAGTCGGTCTAGGCCGACTGTAGCTGGTTAAATTTGGCGAGACTTCATCTGACGTAGTTCAAATTAGTCATTCAGGTCATCATTTCATTGGTAAATAAATCCTGTCTGCATTTGCAAATTTTTGCATAATTTTACAAAAAAAAAAAAAAAAAAAAAAAAAAAAAAAAAAAAATTAATTGTTCACATTATGTTTAAAGATATGGAAATTAAAAAGAATTATTATTACGAATATTAATTTATTTGTTTATTTTTATTATTATAATCTCGTATTTGTTTACAAATTTCCTGGAGTATTTTAAATCAATTTTTGTTTATTTCATGAAAAAATTTTAAAGAATCAGAGCTTCCAGAAGTAAAAATATGTTAAATTTTCGTTTTTTATTATTTGTTTAATTATTTAATAAGTTTACGACTTTTTTTAAATCTATTTATTCCATTTTCTTATCTAAATTATGTTTAGTCAAGTCTAGGAAGTGATTTAGTTCAGTCACAATTTTTTTTATGAACTTATCGTTATGAATTTAGGAAAAGAAAAGATAACAAAAAAAAAGAAAATAATAATAATTTTATGTTGATTCTCGCACCACCATTACAATTGCGATTCGTAATAAAAATTTTAATCGATTAACAAAATCTGTATGATGATAAATAAGAAAATTACAATTTGCTCCGATTAGTTAACGTTCAGTGTGCAATAACTGTCTTTATATCGAATCTTGAATTTATCGTTTCCCATTTTAAATTTAAATAAAATAAAATGTGTGTGAGACATTATGGGAATGACTTACTGATGTCATTATGTGTTGGATATAACATTATGCAAATGTACGCCACGGCTTTTCTGGGTGGAGTACATTCGCAGTTTCCAATATTCCATTATCCTTTCGAATAAATCAGATTGAATATTGCAAATATCATGGGTTAGATGGGCTTTAAAGACCTCTGTTGCTTGCCGGTTATTCGCATACACCATCGACTTAAGAAAACGTCACAAGAAAAAGTCTAAAGAGTTAAATCGCTTGGGCCCACGAGAGACAACCTCAATCAGTTTCAAATCTCTCAATTAGTATATCTAATGTGGCATATGCTGTGTGGCATATAGCGCCGTTTTGTTGTAAATACATTTTGTTGGTGTCCAGATCATCCAATTCAGGTCAAAAGTCAACCTATAGTGCTTCACGTTGATAATTATTCCCTGTCTAATGTTATCCTCCAAAAAATATGGACAAATAAGGCTGAAAAAATTTTCGACAATGCATATAATGTTCTTGGATCTAATATGGATTGGTATTGTTCTAAATTTGGCAATTTTGTTTGCTCATGATGTTAATTGATGAAAATTAGGATCAGTTGTCAACCATTTCAGAGCCCATACAGTCCTCAGTTCTCGCCTCAGTTGAATTTTATACAGGTGAAGTTTCAAGTCACGACGTAAAGTTCTCCATGTTGTGGTATCCGAAAAATCGAATTCTTGTAAGTAACACAGAAGCGACCGCCTTGGATTCTTCTGCACACTCTCTCGGTCAGCGTCGATGTTTGCGGTTGATTTTGCATTTCGTCGATTGTTTATCTAATCATCATATTGCGCACTGTACTTTGCCCAAACATAACATAATTCTGTATCTGGGTCCATAATAATTTGGCAAAACGTCCTGAATAAATGATAACTAGTTTCACAGGTGTTGAAGCTACACCTGTAGGTGGTCTTTATTAACTGTCATAGTTCGAATGTCCCTGTTGGCAGACGCAATATACATAAATAATTGGCTTCTCACACCAATTATGTAGTATGTGTTAATTTTATACATGAGTGGCGGGACCTACAGTTTAAAGTCGACACCGATCGACAGAGACACTTTTCATGGCAATTTTATTTACTCTCAGAATTTTTGCCAAAGAAATATTTTTTCATTTTTTTTTTTTTTTATGTCTGACCTGGTGTTTGAACTGCGGCATTTCGTCTAATAAGCCAACACAATACCTACTAGACTACGGAGACCCAATATACGTATTTTACGTATCGTGTACCTTTGACATGTTATCGAACATTAACATGCTAACTTTGCTAAGCATAATTTTTGTTAAGCATTTTACTGAATGTAAATATGTCTTGTTTTGTTGTTGTTGAAAAGAAGAGTTTAAGTAAATGGAAGTTCAATGCTTAGATTCGGTTTAGCAGAAAACAAATGCATTCCAGAAATAAACACCAAGTACTGGGCGCAGAGTTATCTTTACTGATGTCAGACAATATCCTGAGGTTCGTCAGAGCAACAAGTTTGAGGCAGACATTGTATGGAAATTCATTGTTGTTTGACAGGTAACAGTACTTTAATGTATTTTAATGGCCAAAAACTAAATTTTACGTAAAATTAAAAAAAAAAAACTTTCTAATAAAGAAAATGAAAGACCTTGAATTATATAATATACAATGCCTCGGTGTCTGGCTTGTGCTGAATTAATTTGTCTGATCAAACATGTCTTATGCTCAAACAATTTAAAAGGATTGGTTTTACTACTTGAAGTTGTAACAAAAACAATCGTTTAAAATGTACAAAAAAGGTATAAAATCCAATGGGAAAAGTGAATGAAATCGAAAACATCTTTCGGAGAGTGATGAAAATGTATCATCAATAATACTTGCCTTATCGAAAGTATTGTTTAACGCTAACAGCTGTCATAGTTTGATAAAGTAGAGAACATTTTTGGGGATTTTTACACTCTTTCTTGGTAGGGAAATATTGCAACATGTTAGAAATCAAACAGCTGTCGACCGGTATAAAGCGTTATTTAGTTTACTAATGGATGAGAAAAGTGCCTTGAAACCAGGAGAGTTTATTGCCATTTCAACTGAACAGTTTCGCAATGTACTAGCCATTGTTACTAAAACTCTGTTGCATATGTTTAACGGCGGCGGCTAAAACGGGTTTCCGCAAATCGACTATTTTCGAATAAAATTTAAAACATGCTCTTGCTTCTGCAGAATGTATAAGAAAATTGGAACAATGCTGCGATTGCTTATTTAATTGGTCATTGAAATACTTTAATTAAAATTACGTCCTAGTGTCTCACATCAATCATATTGTGCGTGAACGACAGATTTATGAGAAAGTTTTCACGGTAATTTTATTTACTCTTAGAGAATTTGCAGAAGAGTGCTAAGACAAAGTCGCCCAAGAAAATATTTTTGTTTTTTTATATTTCATTTTTATTTGTGATGTCTGATCTGAGACTGAACCCACAGGTTCTGGTCTTATAAGACTGTATATACTGTGTTGAATTGAAATAGTTATGAATAAATTAAATTTCGTAAATCTGGTTTAAAGTTTTCGAACACATTCATACAAAATATCAACTCTTCTGAAATATTCTTTTCCATTAAGGACCTTATTGGGCTCAATCGTTAATTAATTTATTTGATAATTATTGATAATTTATTTTGTTTTATATAATAACCGTTATATTATTTGTTTAATTTTCCAATGACCCTACCTTCGATTTTCAAATTTAAATTCGTCATATTTTTTCCTTTATTATCCATGAGATAAAAACACTTTAATTTCAATTTTTCATAAAATTTTTATCACTTTCTTGGACAATTTCACATTCGAACATGAAGAGGGGATTAAGAAAAAAAAAAAACAAAAGTTTCTTAACCCGTTAAAGTATTTTTCAAATTGACACTATTCGGGCATAGACCGCTGTGATACGCGTTTGAATGAAAACTGTCAGAAAAATTAAACGCTTATGTGATATTTAAAAAAAATAAAAAATAAAAATTATGCACATGGATCCTAACCTAGATAGATGATGTTCGTTATGCGATTTTTATTTATTTTTTAAATTTCTTTATATTTTTCACAACAGCAACAGCCTTTAATATTCAACAGATAATTTCAAGTAAGACGTGTGATATAATTAGCAAAATAATATGAATGTAAATAGAATAGAAGATAATCAGATTAAATGTAAATCAAATTAATAATAATAAAAAAAAAAAATGAGAAAAACTAACTGACGCTTGTCACTGTTATTGTCACCGTCACTGCCACTGACGCCCACCTAACCCAACTCAAGTGAACTTTATTATTAAAAGAAAAAATAAAGTCTTCATTCTCATTCATACTATAAAATTGATCGGGCAAATAAAGTTATACACACACACACACACACTTATAAATATTTTGATAAATTGTTTTGATTTAAAATGTTCCTAGCAATCGTATGTACTCAAGAGGTATGTAGGGGTATCCTCGTATGTATGTTGTTTCATATAAGAGATCTACTCTCACATCTTAAGAATCATTGTTCTTTTATTTACGAAATTGTTTTCGTTTTTTATTATCATTTTTGATTTGATTTCAGTTTATTTTTTATCCCGCTTATCAGAGTGGGAAACTGCGACACTTATAGTGTGATCAAATATAAATTCTTTTACATTCTTCAGAAAAAAATTGCCAACAAATTTAGAATTGCCAACGTGTTCAAGAAAAAAAATTAGATTAAAAAGGATGAGCGGGATGGTATACGAGTATTGGTCCTGATAATTTTTTGAACTTACAGCAACGTTCCAATATTTTTATGTAGCATGGGCAGGTTCCTAATGTAAAACAAATTTTCTAATTCATCTTATTTAAAAAAGTGACAGTCAAACAAATGGGCTCTTGATGTATTTGATTTATAAAAGTCAGTGTTGCCTAGTTACCCCGCTTTCCTTTCATCTGTTATAGAAAGATAACATTTACCACCTTTTCATCTTACTGGGGCAGCTAACATCTCTTGATCTAAATTTTATAAGGATCTCTGCATGTGTATATATTTTAAATTAATTTTTAATTCCGCAGAGTATTGTTCCACTTTTTTCATTTCCGCAGATAATTTTCTCTTTTAACTCTTTACCAGACTATTACACACTATTTTCGAACATATGACGTGTTATAAACTGCAAACATACATACATACATAATTGATCATTACAACATTTCAGTCAGGATTACGACCTAACTTCTCACACCATTTATATTGTGTGTGTTAATTTTATACGTGAGTGGCGATACCTACAGTTTAAAGTCGACTCCAAACGGTAGAGTTATGAAAAAATTTTCATTGTAAATTGTTTTCTTTCAGAGTTTTTCCTAACAGACTGCTGAAAGAAAATCTCAGAAGAAATATTATTTCATATTTTGTTTTGTTAGAGGTGTCTGACCTGACACTACCATCTACACTACGGTAACTATAAATGCCAAACATCTTGAAAATTAAAACCGTCTAAACTAAGTAAGTATTCCTCCCTTCATTGAGTTTATTGTCCATGGCACTAATAACGTCAATCGCCAGACCTAAACCATCTTTAGTTTCTCCCCCATTCTCCCCGATGTTTCACGTTTTGTTGCCTGTTACGTATAATCATAAAACTACGGCCTTCTTCCATCACGCCATCCAGTTCTTATTTGTCCTTTTGGACCATTTGCCAATAGCTGGAGATTTTCATGTTACATTACATATTTTGACTATAGTAACGTGACTTTCGATACTTTTGATTATTTCCTGAAGACAGAAATGATTAATAAACGGCTTTTTCGTTAAGCGCTTCCTATATTTAAATTTAAATTGAAGACAAAGTTTATGTGAGATATCGAAATTTTTAGCATCGCCACGTTTTCTCTGGTACGAACCCTGGTACGAGCTCTTCCCCTGATCCACAGCTTCTGTACAAGTCCTTGAGAGCAGACCAAGTCTATAGGTAAGCCTGTGAGAGTCGCAGTAGTACGAAACAGTACGAAGGAAATATTTTGCGGTTTAGGGATTCTTACTTTACTTTTTGTGTGTGTTAATTTTACACGTAAGTCACGTAGCATACATTTCAAAGTCGATTCCAAACGATAAATTATTACGAGCTGTTCATGGCAATTTTTTTTATTTATTCCCACAGTTTTTGCCGGAAGACTGCTGAGATATGTCTAAGCTAGAGATTGAACCTAGGGGACACGTTTAATAAGTCGACACAGTTATAAAGACAACAACTTCTAGACAACATTTTGTTTACAAAATTGTATTTTTAAGCTATTAACTTAATAATAAACTTTTATTGAACCAAAACCAGTACAAATTGGTTTTAAAAAAATTATTTTTTTTTCCTGGGTCTGTGTAATTTTACGTCAATCTCTTCCTTCTTTTATTATCTCACAGCATTTGAGATAAAATTTTAAATACACAAGATATTATATCACTTTACAATACAAACAATTTAGATTAAAAAAATATGGAAAAATAAAATATTTATTACATTACATTGTTATTAAACAATTTTAAAATCTGTAAGAAAATAATTTCATTGCACAAATAGTTTCGTTTTCTTTGAAATCACACATACATACATACGTACATACATAAATGGTCATTACAGCCCTTCAGTTAGGCTTACAACCTAGCTTCTTACTAGTTGAAAAATGAATGCAGAAAAAATGGAGCAGACAGTAATAATTAGAAAATAAATCATATACGCGATTATAAGCTGCTGTACGTTTAGTAGTTTAATCTCTTGTTGTTGCGACTAGAAACATACTTCAGATATCTCTGGCATAACGAAGAAAATTATGTAAACATAAGGGATCAGAGCGATAGTCCTGTAGCTTAAATCATCTGTTTGAAAACGCGACAAAAAAGTTTCGCAAGAAATAATTATTTTCCTACAAAACCGAAATAGACGGCTGAAGACTTTTTTCAACGGACTGTTTGTTTTAATCTGACATCTGTCAAAATAAAATTAGAATAAAAACCAAAAAAAAAAAAATACGTAATACAAAATGTACTCTATTAAAAAGAAAACCGAACCTGAAAGATTGTATATTACAGGTTGTGATTAAATATTAATGGAGTAGAGAGAGATGTCACCTATTTTTCGTCGATAACAAAGTTATTTTGATTGATAAACAAATTGGCCCCCTCGAAATAATTTCAATTTAATAATTTGCGTTTTATGCGAAAGTATTAATAGATTGATACGATTGATAAAGTGTTAATAAATTTATCTGAGATTCACAGGTACTTACCGGACGGCAGAAGTGTAAATTATTCGCATAATAATATCCGAACAACAACAATTGTTCTTAATTTAAAAATTCTCATTTTTTTTCTTCGTTTATTTGTAAAAGTCATTTACAGACTCTAAAAATGAAAGAAGCAAGTGTCGCCAAATCGTATTGATTATGATTTATTAATCGATTAAATAAATAAAATGCGACCATGTGGAAAGAAATTTGTATTAAAAATTTTTTTAAATAATTTTCCACTCGAACTGAAATTTATTGATACACTGTCTTAATTTATTTTATCTTTTTTATTTTGTTTTTCTCAATTCAATGCTAATCATAATTGCGTTACGGTTGGTAAAACTATTTTGGCGAAGAGAAGTGTGTTGAAGGTATTGGCAGATGTTGGTAATTTATACTTCGTGGCCATGTCTTATGGGTATTGTTTACTGGGTTATTTTTTTAACTCTATTATTACTTGTTTTTGTTTATAACCAACGTGAGATTAATAAAATGTAATTGCCGGCTTTAGTAAATGTTTAAGCCGAAAGAGCCGAAAGAAATTTGGTTGTAGAACTCGTGTCAAAGGTTTCGAATTTAGATAAAATATAATCGTAGCATATTTAGATACCAATAAACGTGGTATCGTCATACCGCAGTTGGTTAAACTATAAATTATTGTCTAACTGTCTCCATGAACATCTTAGAGTAAGAAATCCTATGTACTCTGTTAGATTCAGATTGGTTAGCGGGGAACCTGTGTACATACATTTAGCCTCAGTTCAGAATGTGCGGAATAGTTTTTCCTCTTCATTTTCTTCAATATCCAAATGTAACGAACATTTAGCATTCCTTCACTCATACATATGCTTACGCACTAACATCGTAGCAACACAGCGATTTTAAAAATAACCCAGCAAAATGTTTACCAAGCTAAAAGAGCTTTTTATAGCCTAAAACAAATAATGGCTGAGGATAATTCAAGTTTTCCACCAACTTTAGCATTTTAATTCGTTACTGGCCAGCAATGGCAGACCATCATTAGTGGCACCCAGTCATTAGCAATTGGGGGTATGTAATGTCTTTGTTTTTTTACTTTAATTAAGAGGTTTCCAGTGACATTATGACGTTGTTATAATAGTACTTTTGCTATTGTTGCTGATCCATCAATGTAATTTTTTTTATGGACACATTTCTTCGTGACATGTAAAACTATTCCAGATTTATATTAATTAAGAGTTCCGATATTAAACTTTCTTGTGGGCTGCCAGTGTATTCCTGACAGAGCTCATGGCAAATTTGAAAGCTGAACATTGCTTATTGAGTGGCAGAATTTTAACTGAAAATCTCGGGATTTATTCGGACAACCAGATTGCTTGATTACGGGAAAGTAAGTAAGTACTAAGGAAAGTAATTTCAACATCCGTCCTTGAACATGAATTTCGAGAATTTCTCAGGGAAATTTCATATCAATCAAATGTAACTCCTGTATGGGCTACGAGGCATAGAAATACTGTTGGAAATTACATTACTGATGAGCTGTTCAAGACGGACATAGAACTTGCAACCTCCGACATATTACTGGGAAGATATATTCCAATTGCCTCAGTTAAATTGGATATTATACATTCATTTCATAGAGGGGCTTAATCTCGTTAGAAGTAAATATATCCGTACAATATTGCTAGATTCTGATGTACACAAAGAGGAGAACCGATTCACTTCCATCCTTTAATCGCATGGCTATCTATCGCACAATAGCGATTCTTACGGGTCACTGTCCTTTTGGCAGGTATGCCGAAAAACTTGGCATTCCATCAAGTGGCTCCCAAAGGCGCTGTGAAACAATGTAAAGCATTGTGGCGGTAATATATTTTGGATATAATTTTTCTACAATGGTGTTAAGTCAATATATCGTATACTAAATTTTTAAACTTTAACAAATTACATTATATATATGTATATATATTATATTATTACATGAGGCGTTTCCGAGATGGAAGTAAAAAATTATTTTTAAAATTTTCTAGAAATAAAAATATTTTTCAGTCTTAAGATTTTTTTTAGTTGTTAATTAACACTGAAGTTTCACGTTCATCGCTCTCATTCAATGGATAGCTGTGACATATGTTGCCACCTTTTCATTCAATTTTTATCAATCACGTGTTCGAAAGGTATTCGTCCAACGCTTATAACAGGCAAATTGGGTTAACAATTTCCTTTCAATATTTGAATTAGTGAGTATGTCAGTAAAAAACGATGAGTGTGGTAAATATTGAAGACTAAAATTAATAATTGGTGTGAGATAATAACAGTAACAAATAATCCCGTAGTTTATAATCTCCACATTTTATTATCAAAATTATCAAATATTGAAGAAAATTGAATTAGAAATCTTTTAACTGTAAAAAATCGCCGAATAAAACAAGGATAGTAAATGAATTTAATGATATTAGGATATCAAGAATGATGAGTACATAAATACAAGTAAACATAACAGAATTCGCATAGCTTTATTCCGATAGCAGAAGGATTTCCGATTTGATCACTATTTGCATTATCCAACACTGTTTGGGTAGTGTCTAATTATAATTTTAGCGGTTTTTCTTCCAATTATGCTTCCCACTCATCGTTGACTTGGCAGTACTGTTTGGTGATAGCAAACTAATAGATGTGGCAGCACTTTGTTATTACGGTTGTCACGCATATGTGGAATTGCCGAAGTAAAAGTTAAAGTAGCAATTACAAAATTTGTTAAAAAAAATTGTTATCAACTTAAAATTAGCAAATATTACAATAAAAGTAAGTAGTTTACAACGTCAAACAAAGAGAATATAAAGAATTCCCTCGCAAAGCGTTTAAAACAGCAAGAAAATTACGTGGCGAAAGTTGGTCAAGATTAATTTGGAAGGAAAAAAGTGCAAAGTGTTTTGTAAGCAGAACAGCGGCTGAACGTTGGCTGAGGTGTATAGCAAGACGAACAGCAGAGCAAAAGGGAAAGGAGGAAAAAAGAAAAACGTGAAAATTTTGCAGTGAAGTTAAAGCCAAAAAAAAAGGAAGGAAACGAAGAGCGCAGAAAACAAATCAAACACTGATTGATTAAGCAGAAACGCAAAAGTAATTTCAGAAGAGGAGAAATACAGAAAAATATAAAAATTATTAGAAAAATTGCATGAAAATCAAACGAGGGAAAATAACAATACAAAAACCATAAAACAAAAGAAGTTGAATAAACAAATATAAGCTGGAAACATAAAGCAAAAGAAAAACGAAAACTAGCGTTGAAATTAACGATTTCTACAAAGAAAACAACAAGACACACACTCGTACACGAATATAATTGCAGTGAAGTTGGCATAAAAGCAAAATTTTATATTAAATCAAGCTGAAAATAACCAACAACAAGAAAAAAAGAATTAAATAAGAAGCGTTCAAACGTAGAGAGAAAAAAGAGTTGAAAAAACTGATATTTCTGTTCACTGTAATTGAAATTGAAATTAAATTTTTGTTTTGTGAAAGAAAACGTTCCCGAAAGAGTATACGAGAGGAAAAATAAACGAAACCTTTGTTTGTGCCTACAACAAAAACAATAGCAAATAAATAAGTCGTCTGTGGTCTTTTTTCGTTGCACCAGCATCGAACTTTTTCAATAAGGGAAAACAGCAACAACAACTACAACACCGTAATGAACAACAATAAACGCAAAAATCGCCCAAGTGGTGGAGGAGGTGGCGGAGGTATATCCACTGGTGGAGGCAGTGGTGTTGGTATCATAAGGTGAGTTCGAAAAGAAAAAAAAATTAAAAATGCAATACTATTTACATTACAACACTTTATTACTGACTTGTAAATACAATTTTTACAAGCATTTCTTTGTTATGTCTTTATAGGTTTTTTTTTTGTTTTTCTTTTTTCATGTTCCATTTAATAATTTCGTTTTGAATAAATAAATAAATTGAATTGAAAACAATTGAAATTTGATAAGCAGTTAAAAAATGTATGTCTGTACATTTATTATGTAATTTGAACACATGTGCGTCTGTATTGGTCAAAATTTCAATGATGCTTACACACATAATCACTCCCGATTGGAGTTTTAATTCTTTTCCATTCTATTGCTGCTACTCTCATTGTTTACTTAATTATTTATAATACGTTCTTGCTTACGTTGACCAGAGCTGATTCAGCTGCAGATTTTAATGAAAAAAGAAAATTGTTATAAACAAATAATTGGCTGATGTTGTTTTTCCCATTCAACAAGATAAAGAATTTCGATTTCCGATTAGGCTAGCACAGCCGAATGAATTTTATTGAACTCTCTAACGTCGAATTTAATATTCAGCACTTATTTGAAAGATTAACTGAAAACGTTCTTAAAATACTTATGCAGGCAACGATAATAAATAGTTGCATGCCGATCTGAGCCTTTGCCATTTGTATTAAGTTCATGTTATAATCCCAACAACGGTATTCTGCGGGCAATGTCATTTCTTTCTATGACATTGTATATCAAATTTTATAAATCGTAAAATAGTTCTATGCCAATTCAGGTATAATGTCTACAAGTGTAATTTTAATGATTAAATATTATGATAATCATTCATTAAAGCAGTTTGTTAGAACTCAATCATTTTGGTTTTCTTTGTGTGATTCTATTTTGATATTCACTTTGGCAGGACAAGGCGTTCCCATAAAAACAAAAAAACTGGTCTGTAAATTCCAATATTTTGAGAAATATTCTAAAGTAGCATGGGCGGATAAAATGAATACTGATGAGATTAATTAATCCGCATTGGCATCCATGGCAAAATATGGTGGTGGGATTTATAAATTTAAAATTCTTAGGAGAAATGAGAGAATATTTTATTAGCTTTGTAGTACAACTTGAATCCATATTGCGAACAATGCTTTGCGAGGATATGAAAGAAGCCACCTAGAGGTCAGATTATACAACTTCCTCTATTCTTCGAATCCTTTTCGATTTCTCTATCACCATTTCTTCTTTTTTCTAGTTTTAATATCTATAGATAGAGTACCATACTCTTGTTAGGCAAATTGTCTATTATAGCTTACATTTTAATATGCAAGATATGCTCTTAGTAGCTGCATGGCAATTTTTCACCAAATGAACTTCACTTTGCCGTATATTGTGCCAAATTCTTCATAACAATTATTCGTGTCTTTCTTATTCTTTAATGTGTATCATGTCCATTTTTGTACGCATCATTGTTATATAACGAGTGCAGTCCCATATAGTCACTTAATACGATACAATAGTACAGGCATTCAAGAAGAATTGTATGGATATGTGACTTAGGGAATTATTTCTTTATTCTTTTAATATTTTAATGATTTTAATTGCAATAACTTTTGTTGAATTTGTCTAATCTGTCTTAAAATATTTTTACGAAAAAAATATCCTGTTAACTTCTGTTCTCATATTTATTTTGAATACTATTTTATAGTCTGTAGCAACATAATGAAATTCGGGCAACAGACTATAAAATGAAGTTGTTGAAAATAATTATACACAAACTATGTAGCAAATTAAACTCCTTAGAAAGGTCAAGTATTGTACCTACATTTCTAATGATAAATACTTGTGAATCCCTTATTACGTTTAGGTACTTTTGCTTACCTTGTTTCTTTTGTTTGGCAGCAATAATTCAAATACTAATAGCCTTCAGTTTAGGTAAGAAAATGTGTTTATTTTTTATCTTTTCTGGAAGAAAAAATATTTAATTTTTGAAATTATTTTAAAACGATTTCAAGGATTTTAAATATTTCTTTATAATTAATTTATTTTTTATTATTTTTTTCATTAAAATATAAAGTGGCCATTTAATATCATGAATTATATTAATTTGATTTATTCTTCTGCTTTTGAGAATTTTAAACTGGATTTTTTATTGAGTTGTTCTTGTTTCATAAAACTTCTTAGCTGTTTACGGTTCTAAGAAAAATTTCAATTGTTTTAATAACTTTGTCAACGTAAATTAGTGCTTTATACAGGATACCAAATATCCAAACATTGCTTGTGTGTTTGCGCTGATAAACAATTTATCAACACACGAAATAGGTTTCTTTTTTATTATTAAATTATATTGTACTATTAGAGGAATAATTTTGAAAGTATATCTCTCAGTAGACAATAAAAATAATTATTTGTTCTCGAATTAACACGTTACGCAATTGATCATGCTATTAGACAAAGTAAGGTGAAGTTTAGATGGCGCTGGCAAAGTTGGGATGACACCGAAAAGGTAATACTGTGTGCCTAGTGGTATTAAGTGGATTTGTGCACTATGAACCATCGCTTAGTCTAATCGATTAGTGATCACATGAACAGGTCATCCGATCATAGTGATCAGATGAAGATCAGATTAAGTGGTCAAATGAAGATCAGATCAGATGATCATGGTGATCAGAATATCCAGGCTTCTATGGCCTTCGTTTGACTATTCTAGAACGGAAATAATATAAGAAAATAATCGATCCTTAAGGGAAAACACTATCTTTCATGTGCGACAGAGGCACGACTATCTTTTTGCTTTGGTATGATTTAAGATTCTTGGTCAGAGTTACTTCAACGGCCTCAGAGAGTTAAGCTTTGTCAGGAATTAGCTGTATTGTGGGACTACTTTGTTCCTTTCTCTCTCTCTCTCTCTCTCTCTCTTAGTATTCCTTTCTTCTTCTCTTCTAGACTATATATTGCTTTTGTGTTTCATATATTTCCTGCTTTGATATTGCTTATTTTGTATTTCTTTTCGTTTAAATCAAATTTCTGAAGTTAACACAACGTGCCGTCTCTGGTTCTATGGTAAATGTATTTCCACAACTAACCTTCCTAATCTAACCTAGTCTAGTTATATTTTTAATTTTCGATAATCTCTACTTTTCTATGTTAAATGGAGATAGTCTGAAATGAAAGCTGCCACAAAGTGGGTGGGAGAAAAAGTTGATTTGAAAATATAAAAATGATTGTAAGAAAAAAAAATGAAATCTTTAAAAAAAATCTTTACAAACCAACCTTTTGTTAAACATATTTGATATTTTAAAAAAATATTTTAAATTCATTTTTAGAATTTTTGTGACTTTATCTAAACTTGACCTACTTTTTGAAATGTTTCGAAAAGTTTAGTGTGTAGTATCATCATAACATATTTGCCAAGATTATCAAAATCATGTATTTTAATAGAAATTCACCACAAATTACATACAACAGAACAAGTTTTAACGTGTGGTAAAACTGAAAAAGTTTTGCAAGCATAAACCTTTATAAACCCTCTGAAACACACGTAGACTTAATTGATTTTTAATTTCAATTGACCTTAATTTAAAATGTCTACTACAATAATATGCATGTTGATTTTCATTTTTTTTTTTCTTCTTTTTGACTTTGTTTTTGTACGTATATTTATTGTGTTTTTAGTTTTATTTTTTATTTTTTGGTCTGCTATGCATTTTACTATTATTTTCTATTCAATTGTATTGTTTATTATTATTATTATTATTATTATTATTGTTTTGTTTCTTTTTCTCATTCTTTTATTACATACATACATACATACATCTTCATTCAATTATTCATTGTAAATATTATAATTTTTTTTATTATTTTTTTTCATAAAATATTTCCTAAATATGTACGTAAACTGAGAAGATCTAACAAAAAATATTTTGTTTTTTTTTTCATTTCAATATTCTTGATTTAGCTGTTTTTGTTTTTGTGGCCTCATTCTTCTGTGCTGGAAGCAATGCTTGTCGTTTGTTTTAATTTGAATTTCAATCAAAGATTTGTTTTGTTTATAGAAAACGCGATTTATGAATACATTGACCGACCACACAATAATTCTTTATTATAATTATACGTTATAAATCGTTAATTGATCATTTAGTTTAAGATTTTATTTAAAGTGATTTTAAAGTACGTTTGAAGTGAGAAATAGAGCAACAATAGTAGATTATAGTCGAAGTTTTTATAACGTGTATTTTACTTACAGTACTACTAATTAGCAACTATTTGACTATTAATGATGCAGCTTTTGATTCAAATCCTGCTCTTATATGCTAAAATTCTGGCGTCATTGGACCTGAATTGGATTTGGAAGGGAAAGCAAAGAAAGGATAAATTAATCAAGATGTTACATAGCTCGTGTCCTTTAGCTATACATCGACGTTGAACGAGTTATTGTTAATTTGTCGGGTCTTTTACGAGATATTGTATGTCAAGCCGTTGGCGAGGATCGGGTATAGATTTCAAACAAATTTCTGAATGATATGTCGAAATTAGAAGGTTTTAAAGACGATGTAGAATCTCCCTGTGGTTAATCGGGTTTTTCGTCCAAAAGAGTTTGAATACCATGAAAAGTTCTCAAAAAAAATCTGTCGTTCGGAGTCGACTTTAAACTGTAGTCCCCGCCTTCATGTATAAATTAACACACACAACATAAGTGGTGTGAGAAGCTAGGCCGAATCTTGACTGAAGGGTTGTAATGACCACTTATGTATGTAGAGGTTGAAATACCTAGATAGGGTTTCATTCCTTTGACGTTTTAAACTAACTGTCGGAAGACTATATTTAGGTACTCCTGAGATTTATCATGGGCCTTGAGAACTAAACGCAGTGTATTTATTGTTGGGCAGCAGATCATTCTGTTTCTTTTTCTGTCACTTTCTTTCCAGCCAAATTCTAAAACGAACACTAAGTAATTCTTGATTAATAAATTGATAATTCACAACTCAGTTTTCCGATTCATCAGGTAGGCTTTTTAGCATATCTCAATAATATTTGAGCTACCATACTAACTTCCGTTGTAGATGCACATAGGCGATTGAGTTAGCATGGTAACTATGAAAAAATTTAGTTGTAATAGAGTCCTAGTCGAAGTGAGAGTCTCTTATCTAGGATCTACTCTAGGACAATTGATAACTAATGAGGGAGTTATTCTGAATAGATATCTAACCGATCTCTGGCGCTCAGAATTGACGATAACAGTTATTCCAGGCTTATTTTCCACAATTACTTCTGAGTTCATCAGGTTGCAGGTTTGATTAATTAACTAGTGAAGAATAGTTTTATCGCTGATGTAAATTTTTGTTTGTAAAATCAGCTTTAAAAATCTATTGCTCAATCAGCATATCTACGCCGGTGTGAATAACCGATATGACAGTTGGATATATATATAAGTGTTGGACTTTATACAGTTGAAGGTGCAAATTAAAATGTAAAATACGTCATAATGAACATCGTAGTGTTGACTACTTGGAATTATGCGTCACACTTTCTTTAGACGAAGCGATATTTTCAAAACTGCATACATTGCGATGACGCACTGGCTTGTAACGCTTCCAGTATCTTGAAATTTCTTTATAATTTTGCCATTTCCTTGATTATGAAATAAACTACCTACTACCTACTAGTCTATTTTATTATTATTTAATCACCTTGTAATGCTCAAAATCAGGCAACGTTTGAATCATCACTTTTGTGGTTAAAATTTTAACTTTAATTTCTAAGCATTCATCGTTTGTTAAATGATTCATATTTGTAAATAAGAAACATTTTACTAAATAAATTACACTTTAAATGAAAGATATGTAATAGCTCATAGAGGTTTTAAAACCCTCTAAAAAGCTAATCCAATAATATGATTCTGTTAATTTAATATCAACGATTTAACGATTTAATAATCCAAAATCATTCTATAGCGTGTACATATTTATTCAATCTTTACTGAGGACAAAAATTAATGATAATCTTCCAACGCTAATAGGATATCAATTTTGCAATTTCTCAAACATGAAAGACTTCGGCACCAATAGACTCCGGGGGCTAAACATCTTCGGCTTTTTATACGCATAGGACGCGAACATCAACAATGTTCGTTAAAAAGAGCGTAAAAATGTATTCACTTGCTTGCGTGTCAGCTTCTAAAAAAGAATGTTTATGTCGCTTTTTTTTTCAGGTTTTAAATAATACACCAAAAAAATATTAGGATTTAGATAGGATTCACTAATAACTATGAGAAATGATCTCCATTTTTGGAAGAATATTTGTCAAGTTAAATAAGCAGTCTTTAGAGATTTGGCGCTGTACATTTTTTTCTATATTTTCCATTACATATATATGTACATACATACATACATATTATTAGGTTACACTTGAAAATATTACAAACAATTATCCTCTGGGTTTTACACGTGCCTCTAAAATTTTTTTTATCATGCTCTCTTTGTGCCGACGTCTGATTATAGAACAATTAATTTTCTTTTTTCTTTTTTGCTAAAACTCGTTATCTTAATTGTCTAAGAAATTTCCTATGCAAAATAAATTAAATAAAGTATTCAAATATAATTGCAACAATGTTGTTGTTTCTTGGGTTGCAGTTGTATTTTTTATATTTTTTTGTTGTTGGCTTTATTATATCCTAAATTTTTTGTTATTATAATTTCAACAGATTATAAAAACGCTTTGTATTATAAATGGTTATTGCAAATGAATCACAAAGAATTCTATTAAATGTTTTGGTAGTGGTAGTTCCCACCCATATTGTTTTTGTAGAAAAAAAGAAAGAAAACAAAAATCAACAACAAATGTATTGTGATTTTTTTTTTTTATAAAATAAGAATCTATTGCGTATAAATTTTGGTTTATTATTTATACACGAGTCAGTGACCTTTCAATTCAATTCCGTTATTGTATTTTATTTCTATAATTTTTTTTTTTGTTTTTTTGTTTGTTTGTCTGTTTATTTTTATCGTTCTTTTGTTTATATTGCAGATATTCGAATGATAACAGGCAACCGAATAATAATAGCAAGTCCCGTTCCCAAGCTCAGGGCATCTATAATAATGCTTATTTTATGCATGCAGCCACCGCTTTAGTTGGCAACGTTGTACAGATGCGTTTACGTTCGGGCAACATCTATGAGGGTGTCTTTCGTACGTTTTCGCACAATTTTGATGTGGCTCTAGAATTGCCGTCATGTATTAAATACAGTAAGAACTCGCCCGATGAATCGAAATCATCGGTTCCAAACATAATGATTTTCCCCTACGATACTGTAGTGAGTATTTCGGCAAAAGATTTTGATTCACAATATGCAACGGGTGGTAATTTTCAGACTGATGCCGCCATATCAGAGAAATGCAATGGTAAGCAGCATATACGCTATAATTTATTTTCCTATTAAATGATAATACAAAAAATAAACTCCATGTACAGATTTTGTTATTGTAAATATATGTTACTATACATCGTCCTTTCCCTTCTATAGGTTCGCGGTTTGAGGAAAAAGAATTGGAACCATGGGATCCTTCCGGTATGAATGGTGACATTGATATCGAATTAGACGACGCTGCAAATGGTTGGGATGCCAACGATATGTTTCGTAAAAATGAAAATCAATTCGGTGTTCAGTCAACTTTTGACGATTCCCTATCTTCGTATACTGTTCCGTTGGATAAGCTCGACTCGGATGAGTTCAAAGAACGTGAAGCTAAAGCAGAAAAATTGGCAGCTGAAATTGAGAATAATCCAGCTTGCCGCGATCGTCTGGACTTAGAGAATGGTGACGAAGAAACTTTATTCGCAGCTGTGGCCCGACCTGATTTAGAACGTGAAAGGGAGAGGGAACGTGAAAGAGAAAATGATCGCGAACGTGAACGCGAAAGAGAAAGAAATATGGAACGTGAGAGAGAACGCGAACGTGAACGTGAGAGGGACGAAAGAGAACGCGAACGTGAGAGAGAACGCAAACGTTTCGAACAGCCTGTAATGACGGAACGTTACATTACTAAGCCTACACGTTCGATTACCGGACCTCCACCACCAGTTGCAATGTCATCACAGACTCTGGCCTCTTCAGCTCGTGGTGGTGGTCACGGTGGTGGTGGCCATGATCGTGACGATCGCAACGATCGCAACGAGCGTATGATGAACAATAATCAATCATCTGTTTCCTCAATGGGTGGCCAGTCAAACTCTATGCAATCATCTGTCGGCGGTATGGCAGGTGGTATGAAGGGTTCTGCCCCAGGAGGAAGTGGTTCTTTAATGAAACGTAAACCAAATGCTCCACTTAATCAGAAAATGGTGCGTAATACCCCACCACCTAATAACGGTGGTGGTTCATCAGCTATGAATCAAGCAGGCGGTGTTATGTCTCAGGGTGGAAATTCTACGGGAGGCCAAAAGCAAATAATTTACAGCACATTGCCCATGCAAAATTCCCAACAGTCTCAATCTTCGTATCAACCTTACACACCAGCACCAATGCATGGTGGACCGGCTTCTTACAGAGGCCCTTCGAAAATAAATGGTGAAGCTGGTGGTAGAGGAGGCGGTGATGGCAAACCATTGCCACAAAGACCGATGCGACAATATTCGGGTTCATCTTCGAACTCGTCTATGAATTATAATGATAATCAAAATCAAGGAAGGCATAACCAGCATGGTCCTAATCATGGAGGAAATCAAGGCGGTAACAGCAGTTCACCTCCCTTGCAGTCAGGAGGACCACATGGCATGCCTGGTCCAGCGGGTAATCAACAACCGCCTCCTCAACCGCAACGACAAATGCGTTCTCGTGAAAATCAGTTGCAAGATCTGAGACAGTTTGGACAAGATTTCCAATTGGCTAATACGTCACCTTCCCCTGGTCCACAAAATCAGCAGCAATCAGCTTCGATGTCATCACAATCGCAGCAACATGTTAACATTAGCAAGGGTCATCAGCCACAGCCTTCGGTTTCTCCGCCTCAACAACAACAGCCACCACATTTACAGCAGCAACAACATGTAAGTGGGCATCAGTCGCAACATGTTGCTATGCAACATGTACCGCAGCAGCATCATGGTGGTCCTCCACAACAGTCACAGCAGAGCCATCATGCGGCTCCACCGCAACAACAACAGCATTATGTGCCACCACAGCATATGCAACCACAGCAACATGGTCCACCACCACATATGCAACCCCAGCAAAATTTACAACCATCCCAACAACCACAACAACAGCAACAGCAACAACAATCACAGAAACAAATGCAACATATACCGCAACATGGCGCAGGATCAGCATCAATGCCAATGCAACATATACCACAACAACAACAGCAACAGCATGTGACACAACAAGCACCACCACAACAACAACAACACATAATGGCGGAACAGAGTACACAAGTGACACAAACAAACTCAGTGGGCACTTCAACGCAACAACAGCCATCAACAACACAGAATATGACACCAACAGGTAGTGGACCACAACAGACCACCAATCAGCAACAACAAACGTCTCCAACCGTTGTAGCTGACAATAATCCTAATCAACAACAGCAACAACAAACATCCATTACAAAAACCGATGCCTCCGGATTACCCGCTACAAACAGTACTCCTTCACCAATCGATAAATCATCACCTTCTTCGAGCAACAGTACTTCATCGCCGTCCACAGCTGGCAACACAAGCTCAGCCTCTAGTACAGCACCTGTTGTTAAAAAGACACATGTTCTTAATCCCTCAGCTAAACCTTTCACACCTCGCAGTCCCAGCACTCCAAATCCATCGCGGCCTCATACACCACAAACACCTGTTACCTTGACCGCTATCTATACACAAGGTACAGCTCTAGCAACAGCAGGTGGTCAACAGACGCCCATATATATGATGCCAGGACAACAGCCAACAGCTTTTCATGCACCTGGTCATCCACAAGCTACTCAACAGCCACGCATGAGAAGGGGTAATTACGGTAAGTTCATAACTATACTTTCGACTTGAAAACATAGCCACTGTGGTTAAAAGATTTTTTTTTTAAAAATTTTCGTATTTAAACACAGTACGATTAAAACAAAATGAAAACTAAAACATCAATTTAAATTTCTGATCCAATGATATGTTATCGTTTATGTATCGTTTTTTTTTTTTATTTAAATCCAGGACCAATGACACCATCACAAATGCATGCCTCGGCGGCTACAGGTCAACCATTATTGGCGACAGGACCGTTGCCAACACAGTTTATACCTTATCCACAAACGCCACATGCTCCACATTTCCAATCACAGCCTTATGCGCCACCAATGGTAAGTTTTACAAAATATCTGAGACGAAGAGATTTGAAATTAATTGGTTTTTCTTTCATATGAACATTTTAGGTCCGCATGTATGAACCACAACAGTTGCAATTCTTAACACAGACTCCACCTTCGACTACGCCCTCACCAGGTCAACCGCATCAAACGTTCCATCCACAGCCACAGCCCTCTCCTGCTGGCGGTGGACCTCAGCCAACATTTGCTCCACAAACACAGCATCAGTACCACGTTGTGTGCCCCGTAACAATACATCACTCACAACTAATGCCTAGCCCATATTATCCAGCAGCGGCGGGGCAACATCCCCAACAGTTGATTCAGCCACAGCTGATAATGCCCCAACATCCGGCCCAGTAGGGGAAGTTTTTAGGCAAATTCTGTGTTCGTAATTAAAACAAAAACATTTTTTTTTCTTGCTTTCATTATTAACAAAATTTTCATAACACAAGGAAGAAAAAAGAAAAAAAGAAGAAGAAAAAGTAAAAGAATATTTAAAAATAGATAAAGAAAAAGAAAAAACTTGGTTCATAAACATGAAAAATGTAATGTTCTCCTCCTTTTCCGCTCTCTCTATCTTACTTTTTTTTTTTTTTTTTTTTTTTTAAGAAAAAACTGTTAATAACGTCTTTTTCACATTCATTCATTTGATTTCTCCTTAAAAAAAAACAATCTAAAAAAAAATATAATAATAACAACAACAACAAGAACAAAGAAAAAAAAGTGGCATCTCGTTAATAATTTTATAACTTCTGTGAATGTGAATTATTGCCTGTTTAAAACTTGAAATTTATTAAAAAAAAAAAAAGAAAAAATGTAAAAGAATATTATAATATTGTGAAAAGAAAAACACATTAAAACAATGAAAAGTAAAAGAAAATTATAAACTAAAAACAAAACAAAACAAAAAAAGAAAAGAAAAAACTATAAAAAACAAACTCAAATCAAATGTCCAAGTATTTCTTTGCAACAAAGATATGTCCTCTGATGAGCTCCTCTCACCCTTTATGTCCTCGCTCTCCTAATAACTATTTATAAATTAAGTATAACTGTTTTTTTTTATTTCTATCTTCCAATTACTTATTATTTGCAATTCTGTTTTTCTTTTTTTTTTCATTTTGTTTTTCTTGATTACGTTAACCTCCTGCTTCTTTTATACCCCTTTTTTATATGCCTCCTGTTTAAAAGTCTAGCATAATTACAAAGAAGATGATGCGTTAGCAATACTGTGCTCATGTTTAGAAATTTGAAAATCATTATTTTGCCAAACAACCTGCCTGCCTACCTATTGGTTTTTTGTTTAATTATTTTTTTTTTAAATAAATATCATACATTTTGTTTTCAATAACATTTATTATTTAAATATTGTCTCAAATAGTAAAACAAACAAACAAACAAACAAACAAAAATCAAATCATGTCATGTTATACAAAAAATACATAAAATTCTAAAGAGAAACACCACCAAACAACTATTTTTATTAGAAAGAAATTTATTTAAAGATTTAAAGACCAAAAAGAATTTAACAAGAATTTAACGAAAGGCTTTGATGTACAAAAAAAAAAAAAAAATCGAAAATGTCTTTAAACATCTACTGAACAGCATAGCATATATCAAGCTTGTTGAAATAATATTGAAATACTCAGCTGATTTAGTAGATTGTCTCTGATTAAATTGTAATCTTAACAAAATTGCTGGTTATGCAAGTCGTACATGCAAGTGTAATTAGGCTTTGATACAAAAGCTTCGAATAGAGAGCTTAGTTTATGCTGAAATGTTTTGTAGGGACAAAGGTATTTTTTACAATGTCAACGGTTTTCTACATTACAGTGAAACAGCTTCATCTCGAGTTTATGTGCAATATTTTCAATTATCAATACTGCGTAATGGAATTCTAAAAAAAGTTTCTATTTTTATACAATTCAGTGGGCAATTGCAAATGTGAATTCGTTAAATGCATGTGCACGTGGCAGTATGCTAGTGTAGGTAATGCTGTTGGCTTATAAGACGCGCAGCCGTTGTACCAATTCCAGCTCAGACATCTCGAGGGAAGTATGAGAAATTAATTCTAATTCAACTACTACCTCTCTGCAGTCTTTTGGCAAAAACTTTTTATTAAAAAAAAAAAAAAAAAAATACAATTGTCATGAAAAGTTTCTCAAGTATGTTCACGTACATTTTTCTTAGAACTCCCTGAATCTAAACTTCTTGCAGAGTGTTTTAAATTATTACAGCACCTTTATTTCTGATTTATCAAGTGTAAGCTATTTATTCACATGTTTGTCTATTCGATAGTCTATGTCGACAGATAGGTTTTTTATATTCAGAAAATTTTTATAATGTCAGACGGAGATAACCACGCTGTTATGATTGATAATCGTACTATTACAATCGAGACGTTTACCAAACTGCATGCTAAGGAAGATTACTCGCCTCAGGCACTGCTCTATTGTGTGATTGTTTAATAAAGAAAAACGTTTCAGTTTTTTTGTTGAGTTGATTATGTCGGTTTTTCTTTTACTTTATCATTCCACTCGACTACTTCATGAAGGTTGTTGTTATCGAATGTGTTATGATAACAGCGCCCTTTTATTCGGAAGCTCGATATAAACAGAAGCTCGATATAAACAGTTTATATATGTTTTCATATTTATTTCATTCAATTTCATAATTAATTTCGTTTAATTTCAAGCTACTAGAATAATTGCAACCTTAAAGGCAGTTCCATATTTATGAATAACAGGTTGTATGTAGCTTTCATATAAATTTGAATCGAGATGTGAATCGTTAGAAAATTATGTTTTTGATTGAAAAGTCTATTCTAGTTATACTTGTGGTTACCATTTGCCAACACAATTTTATCATTCCATTAAAATGCCATTTTATTTTCATTCTAAGAGTAGAGTATTGTTTATGTTTTTATATGTTAAAAAATCTTTGTTAATATTTTCGTAAATTGTTTAAAGGAATTTTAAATATTTTTTTTTTTTTTCTGTACATTCAAGGTCTTTGTTGTTTTTTTTTTTATTTTCTTTTTTTTTAGTAAAAAATCATATTGCTTGCTAAAGTCCAGGCAAAAATTTCCCAAAAGATTGTTTCCTTCTCGGTTGTCCTTATTTAGCAGCGCTCTTTGGCAAGCATATGCATGTTATTTTGTATTTCATTTCTGATATTTTTCTAAAAATAAAAACGAATTTTTTTTTTTTTAATTTAGAAAAACAATGAAGAGCGTAATGATTAATAATTATTATTATAAGAGAACCAAAAGCAAATAATAAGAAAATGAATTAAAAAAAATCATTAAAATGTGCGTGTAATTATAATAATAAAAACAAAAGAAGAGCAAAAAAAAAAAAAAAACGTAAAACACAAATAAAAAATTTGTTTTTTTTTTCTTTTCTTATTTGAACTTTTCATTTTGATATTTTTGTTTCAATGGACATTATAAAGGGTGTAGATGCAGGGTCTGCTTTGAAATCAAATCTTGCAACGATTATGCAATACTCAAGTGGTTGGTTTATCATTCATGGAAATGGCTTTTCAAACTTATTGCATTTTGTCAGCAAACGTTTTGTTGGCATTATCGTACACGCATCAATCCAGATTTCCAAAAATGTCAAGCTTCGATGGAGACGTATTCTTCATTTACTTCTATAATTAGAAACTTGTAACGATCGCTTGGGATCTGACCGTGAGTTTAAAACAATCCACTTCGTGTAGCATTATTTTTTAACCGTTTGTCCAGTTTCGATATCTGGCTTGCCGTGATTCGATCACAATTGTTCTCGTAAATAGTTTATTTAAGGAGTGTGCAGCAGCTTACATTTTTTTAACAAAAGTTCGTTGCAATTGGCAATTTGAATCGTTGTGCTTTCAAATATGCTAGAGATTTTCGAATCATGCTTTGCTGGGATCTGCTCATTCATCATTATTTTTGTCAATATTCACTTTTTACTTCAATGTTCAGAAGTTTTTTATTTGACTTTAGAACTTCTGTAATAGTTTAGCGGCATATCTAGACGACTAGACAATAGCACGGTTCCAATACTGTTCATGTGAAGATCATTAAAGTTTTCGGTACTATTGGAACTACGAAATGTCTGGAATTTTTTTGGAATCAGTAGGGGAATAGCTCAGTCCATAAGGCTGCCGAATAGCCGTAGCTTATTTCTGGCGGAAATGTCGGCAATAGAGACTGCGGCTAGAATATTCAAAAAACCAATTATAACGCAAGGCAGGGGGCGAATAATGAACTTCAGGACGGAGAACTTAACGAGGTTGCGGAACAGTGTGATGTTCTTATCCGGACACAGCGCTATTCCGGGTAATTGTAGAGTTGATTAAGTGGCTCTACTTTGGGAATCCATTTAAAGTTATGAGAGCTTATTATTGGCGATGCAATCATGAATTCTGCAAACGCCAGTTTGGCGACTTCGAATACGAGCGGAACGGCACTGAAATTTTGGATAGAGGGCGCGCTAAAAGTATGCTTACGCTCACGCTCAGTAAGCTTGTTGTAGTCATTTGGGGGGCATTGCATTATTGAAAATATTTCTGCAGAAACTGTAAAGATGTGAAGAGCAAGACTTTGTTCTTCACCCAATGGGTGCGTGCCCAGCACTATGTCGAAGTAGGAAATTGCATCATGATGTCTATCACATAGACGACCTAAACGAATGACTACTTTTTATTTTCTACAATATATTTTACTAACACCAACAGAGTTTTATTCCAATAACGTGGTTTCAAAGTCAGTAGCAATTCGCGAATTGAAATTCGTGATTAATTCGCCACAACAGATCCTAGGGCGATAGTAAATCTTTCTGATCTTCCAATAATGTTCATCGTTGATGCTATCAACTCTGGAAGAAAGAGGCCAGAGGCATCCCCTTGATGGATTATTTGAATGGGGATTTAAGCCCCATCAAAATTATTTTTTTAACTTTTTTTACCTTTTCCATGTTTTGAACTAGAATTATTGAGGTTTATAGTCCAGATCTACGCCATGCTGTCTGTATACACAAAATAAATTTATTGCAGCCTATAAAATATGAGATGCAGTTACTATTATCAAGTATTTTAAAAATAAATCATTTTTATATACTACACCTTGCATACATCATACTCTTTGACAGTTTCATTGGATTCCAAAACTTAAAATATTGGATGAAGTTCATTGGAAATTCCTGCTAAATAAAATGAATTCGAATCGCTATAGTTTCCGGTTTATTCTCACACACTTGCGGGTTAAGAAAAGCCAACAAAAACAAGTATAACAGGACCGAATCGCGAGATATCGATTGCCAGTTCACATTACCTCCTTGGCCATTTGAACGTGCCCTTAAAATTGCCAGTGAAGAATATCCCATGTGGTATGAGCTGTGTGGTACTTAGCGCTGTCCTATTGAAACCGCATGTTGCGTCCAGGTCATGCAATTCAAGCTAAAAGAAGTTGGTAATCACCGTTGTTGGAAAACATCGCTTTCAAGGAAATATGGCGCCGGCCTAAAATCTACACCCAACAATGACTTTTTCGGATGCATTGTACACTCTAAGATCTCTAATTCGACAATTTTGTTTGTTTCACGTACACTTTCAATCATAAAATGACTTCCATCACTGAAATAGATTTTTCGATGAAAATCCAGGGTAATGTAGCAATTCTGGCATTTTCGAGAAGTTTTTCCTCCATTTCGGTTGGTGTCTAGACGTTGATTTGAGGTGTGTTGGTTTCCAAATGCTTCAACGTTAAGGGAGTCCCACGAAGACTCACAATTAAAGGGGGAAATAAAATAAGTCGTAATGAAAACAGGTGATCGGTTGCACAGACAATAATCATCAACGGAATGACTTAGAGTTTGTATCAATTGTGTTTTATAACAGACTCTCTGGTTCCCCACGTCACAATAGATGGAAGAGTAAGAGAATATGCGGATATAGGTCTTTGCCATCAAATACCTTTGGTTGTTACATCTTAACAGTCAATGAGAAAGTCTGTAAAGTAACGTTGTAGCAAAGTTTGAAGGAATCCCAATGAAATGGTTACTGGATCACGATTATACCACTTTTGGTGAAAATGAGGTTCGCACCACGTAACTTTATCAAAACTCTTATCTATTAAGGCCATGAATTGAAAAGATGATTAATTTCGATAAAACGTTGTTTAAATGAATAAATAAAAGGAGATTTTTTTTTATTATTAATTTGAAAAGAAATAACAAAAACTAATAAGAGGGAACCACACCCTTTAAAAAAATTTAAAAATTATTTTTCCAGAAAACTTGAAAAAAAAAGAAAAGAAAATAACTCAAGAAAGTTTGTGTGATTTTTTTTTTATTTTTTTTATTTGTAAAAAAGAAGCGGTTGTCAGATGATAAAGAAAAATGAAGAGATACAAGAACTAAAACATACAAATCACAAGTTTCCGAAAGATACAGAAGATAAAAATGACAACGACGACAGTGATGATGATGATGATAATGATGATGATGATGATAATGATGATGATGTTGGCAAGGAAGTATGGTATTGAGGATGAAGGCCAAATTTAGTGTTGGTTACCTACAGATCTATAAGATATCTGCTATTATTTTAGGTATATATTGTATATGTTTGTATGTATGCGTGTGTGTGTGTATGTGTATTCGTGTGGAATAGGCCAAATGAAATGCACTTGTTGTACATATTTAAACACATTAAATAATACATAATGAATTGGATTTCGATTTCGATTTTTTTTTTGTTCTTTAAAATAAAAATTCTCATGTTGATTTCGTTCTTTACTCAAACTCGTCAAAATGGCTGTGATATGATAACTGAACATAAATCACCAGTCAGTTTAACGAAGTGGTAAAAAGAAACTAATTTATGTTATTAACAAAAAAAGCAATTAAAACATACAAAAAAAAAAAACGGATTACAGAAGCTAATGAAAAAGGAACAGATTTGTACTTCATTTTTAAGAAAGACAAAAAAAAAAAGAAAATAAAAACAAAATTATAGAAAGCATTTCTCGTTTGCTTGTCAAACGGAAATTTGGAATAAAATAAAATAAAAAGAAAACACATAAGAAAGAACAGCTTTGTGTGTATACACTAAAGGAAATTGAGAAAAGATGGATAGATGGATGGTTAGCTTTTTTTTCTTTTCTTTTCTTGTCTTATTTTTTTTTCACAATACATTTACTGTTGCTAATATTGTTGTTGTTGTTGTTGTTCATGGTGCTGTTTGTTAAGGATTCTGGTCGTTGTTAATGCTGTTAACAATTTCCTGTCTAACTCATCAAAATGGCTGTGATATGAATTGTTGAAATAAATTCTTTTATTTTCTTTCAAATAAAACAACATTTCACAACATCTTGAAGAGTTACGCAAGAAATGCTATAAATTTCATCATTTCACAACTAATAAGCAAAAAAAAAATACTCTTTTTTTTTTATATATTTTGTGTATGTATTGTTGAAGAATACTGAAATTGAACTCATTCTCATTGCGTTTTTACATCACTTTCTTTAATGGAATTAATTTATCAATTTAACGCGTTCACTTCACTTAAAATTCAAATTCATTACATTCTGTTGTAATGCATTTTTAATTAAAATCGTATAAATTTCATTAAGAATATAATTTTTTTTTTCATTTTTGAATAATAAAATCACACAAGTATTCTTATACGCAGAGCCATATTTCATTTACTTTTTACAGCATAAAACAAACGTACACTAACAACTTGTTTGAATCTCACCGGAAGTTACACAGCAAACACTCGTCCACATGCACACATAGAAACATACAGCATACATAAAGTAACAGTAACACACACATACAATAGAAATTCATTGGAAACGATACGTTAAGGCTGTAAGAAGCAGGTGATGTATACAAAATAAACGTAGCATACTTTAAGGCATGCAAATGTACTTCTATACGAAACCGATACACATCCATCATACACTCACTCGCCGCATACACACACACACACACCCGTACTGTGTGTGCTAACTTTTGATTTGAAAATGAAAAAAAAAAAAAATATCTTAAACACTCACTACCTACACTGATTTTGCTTTTTTCTTTTTAATTTTAACATTTTAATTAATTTTCTTTTTATTTTTTAATTCCTTTTTTTTTGTTTTTTTTTTCTTGTGTTTTTGATATTTTTAATATCTTGTTTTGTGGCATTTACGTTTGATTTTTTCCAGATGATTTTGTTGGTATTTTGCAATGCTCATCAAAGCTGGCTGTGATACTTAATCGAATGCAAAATATCATACAACAGCCCTTTTTGATGACATTGAAATTGCCTTCTTTTCTTCTACGATTCGTTAAAATCAACAAGAATATAAAAAAAAACACAAACACAGGCACACTCACACACGTATACATACAGGTATTTATATACACCGCACACGCACTCTAACCAACCAACCAACACTTATTTATTTACTCATTTACTCACTCTTAGTTACTCGTCAAAACTTACTTACTCTCCCACTCTCATTTACTCGTTCTAAAAGTGGGAGAAGTTGGCATAAATAAGAACAAAAGGAAAAAACAAAAAAAAAAAATACCGAAATAGCCGCACATCCTTATACACATTTACACACACACACATACATAGTATATATATACTTGGTAAAACTTGTTTGCCAGTGTTGTTAACACTTGGGTTTGTAATAAAACAAAAAGCGTCACATTTCCTTAAATTATCAGTAAGAAAGCTTACATTCTGCACGACTTGTGTGATACCCTATAATGTAAATTTTTATTGTCATTTCAATACATACATACATACATACATAATTGGCCATTACAACCCTTCAGTCAGGATTACGGCTTAGCTTCTCACACCACTTATGTTGTGTGTGCTAATTTTATACATGAGTGGCGGGACCTACAGTTTAAAGTCGACTCCGAACGACATGGCAAACTTTTCATGGCAATTTTATTTACTCTCAGAGTTTTTTTTGTCAGAAATCTGCTGAGAGGAAGTCGCCGAAGAAATATTTTTTCCTTATTTCGTTTTTGATGTCTGATTGTCATTTCAATAAGTTTCTTAAATGACGACTGCACTCTTGTCCACAGCGAACAATTTTGTGTATCCACTAAGCTTTTATTTTCACTAGAAAGTGATTTAATTTAATATGAAATTGACAAAACTAACTAAAATATCCTTATTATAGGAATGTTTGCCAGTAGAGCACTCCTCACTGACGGACAAAAGTTCTACTCTCCAAATCTTCACTCCTTCAGTAAATTTCACATTCTTCAAGATTCCCGTACACCCCTAGCGTGATTCTAAATGTATGGTTCAAGTGGCTAGTGGTTTTTACGTCAGGAGTACAGAAAAGCTGAGTGATAATATGATCGCAGTGTACTTTCAGCTGAAGTGTCTGTTAGTTATAGGTCTGTTAACTCGATAGGGTAGTATGAGTATATGATAGGTATACCCGGATAGTTGATCAGATAATATTTGGTCGCTGTAAATTGACAGTTGTTGGCCAAAGGTGAGATTCGCCTATTTCGGATACTGATCGCATGATCGATGATCCACTTGTCTGGATCATTCTTGGCTCTTTTAATAAGAAATATCTACGTATAGTGATAATTCTATAACCAATAAATAAATCCATAAATTTTTCAAGTAATAACGATTTAGGAGAAGGTGATACATGTTGAACATTTTTTTTATTTTTGTCCCAAAAAGAATAAATTTGCCTTTTCGACAGGAAGTAGTCCATAGCCTTTCAGTTAAGAAGCTGAACTTAATTGTTTTTCAATAAGACTCTCCAATTTGGTGTAAACTAGTTACGAGATTTTCAAACCCCAAAAAATTCTATTCAAATCGTCTATCTTACGTTGTACTCCACTTTAGTCCATTTGTGCCTGAAATTTCTTGACTACACTGATGTTCGGAATATTATTTTATTACGAGCTATTTTTTTAGGTCGCTATTGCCATAAGGCATGTAGACTGGGCCTGATAACAAGCCTATTTATATTTAAATACTGTTGATTCCAGGCTTCGTATTCAAGCATAGCTCTCCTATAGCATCACACTTGTCTGAAAATTTAATTTAATTAGTAATCGATCCTATTATTAAGTAACGGTAAATGCGTTAAACTATTGTGAAAGGTTGCGACAAATAAGAGAAGTTAGGTCAATTACAAACCCAGAAATCATTTGCAGGTAACGGAAGTATCCTTGCCTTATTACGCAATGACCGTTAAATATAATGAGTCAGATGTCCCTACAAACCAATTTTACTAATTAATTGGTACGCTTCCAGTTCATTTTCAGCAAGATGAGTCTGAGCTTAAGACTTGACATTGGCCAATAACTATAAATATGGGCAGACAGTCTTAATAAACTAAGTGGGGTACTTTTGTGATACTCTGTAAAAAGTTGTTTATTTAGCTACAATATTACCCGAGATGTCCCTTTGATCAGGAACAGATTAAGGGCCGATCAAAAGAGCCTCATTAGATGCCAACCAGCTTAAACCTGAAGGCTGTATTAGATTATTCTGCAAATATAACGTAAGTAACGGCCATTAGCAGGGAGTTGGCCGCTACTGAGCATATTAGCGCACCAGACTTCTCTAAGTGGAATTTAGCCTGAAATGCCATAACGAGGCTAAAATCAGAGAATTCATAACAAATTTTATTTAGAGTTTGAGGAACCTAAAATCGAAAAGAGATAGTTCGTGGCCAAATAGAAGCAAATTAAGCATACCAAAAATGGTATCAAAAAGGGTAAAAGTAAACTCGCTAGTAGTGTATTGGCTAATTAGATAGGAGCTCGAGAATTTAAACGGCAGCTCTGACATCAGCGCTGATTTCGTGTTCAAATTGTCACGAAAAAATTTTTAAATTTGTCATTCGAATTGGTAGTTAAACGGTAGGTTTTGTTTGAAACTAATGCACTCAACATAGGTTGATTTGAGATGCAAAAAAGGCTATAACGGCAAACGAAACCGAAATTTTTATCGTAATAGATGTCATCATTTTATCAATGAGCTTGCCATTGCAGTTTTAATTGAAGGTAGGCCATCTATCACTTCATGAAGAAGATTAGGTTCAATAACCATCGAAAATTCAGTATGACAGCAGCAATAGATGGCTTAGTTTGGTTTACGAGTGTCCATACAAAAGCTCAAGATCTTCCTGGGAATTTATTTCATAGTTTATACTGCATCGATCTTATGGTTAACACTTGCTCCGGTCTTTAATGAATAATTTCGTTGGTAAAAACACAATTATTTTTTAGCTTTTGCCTACAAAAATATCAATTAGTTTATCAAACAGCAAAATAATGATTTTTAATTCATGGAGAGAGAGAGAGAGAGAGAGAATTTCTTATGATTTGAAGAAATTATTCCATTTAAGAATGGGAATGTCTTCAATAGAAGATTTTCTTTTATACCGTGGTTAAAAAAAAAGTGTGTATAATTGATTTTTTATGTGTTGTTTGTAATGATTTATGACCACACAAAGCAATTCTAAGCTTCTGCGCAAGTGAATACAAATTCAATACTTGTTGCTTTATTCGGCAAGAGAGGAAGGAATGAAAAAAAAACAACAAGAAAATATAGAAAATAAGGAAAATGCTCAAAATACGGACATCCGTTTAACATTTTAAGGAAAACAATATTTTATTGCATCAACCATTCAAACATATTTGAAGTACATTTGAAAATAAACAAAAAAAAAATCACCAGATTGTCAACACTGTATGGGAGATTCCTCTTAAGTATACACAATATTATTACGTATGCAATGCAATACAAGGAAAATATTGTGAAGAATAATAAATAAATAATAGAAAAAAACAAAATAAGTATACTCATTCGTTTATTGTTCGTTTATTTGTTGTTATTCGCCGAAGATGAAAAAAAAAACAAAAAAAAAAAAGAAGAAGAAAACAATCAAGCGAGAATACAATGCCATTGCAATATGACTTACGAGAGTTGAGCGTGTATTTGTAAGTTCGTTTGTAGGTTTCGTTACTTCTGTCGTTTCTTGGTTTTTTTTTTAAATTTTTTTATTATTTTTTGCTTGTTTTTTTCTAGTCTATCCATACGTCAAGCAGTTGTATGCTTTAATAGTTAGTTTTGTTTGATTTTAATTCCCTGTTGTGTGTGTGTGTGTGGAAGGTTTCTCTCTCTCTCTCTCTCTCTCTCTCTCTCTTTCTCTCGCTCCCTGTGTGTGTGTTTTTTACTCTCTTTGCTTCTTTGGTATACCAAAAACATATGAAAATAATAACTACAGGGACAGTAACTAAAAGGAATACATTTTCATATCAAATCACATGAAACTAAACACAATTGCCTATATGCTAGCAATGTGTGTGTGTGTGTGTGTGTATGTATGTGCAATATAAGGGAATTGTATATGATAACGATTTACTTACTTACTTACTTGTTAACTGTCTGTTACTGCAAAAGGACAAAAACCTTTTATTCTCTCTCGTATACACAGTATTTTTTGTTTGTAGCACTTTTCTTTCAAAGAATATTTTTCTTTCAATTTTTATTTTTTTTTTATTTTTTTTTTGTTTTTTTCTTGTATAATAAAAGTTAAAAAAGAAGTTAATAAAAGGAAATAAAAATAATCAAAATATAAAAATATTTTGTTTTTAAATTATTTTTTTTTTTTGTAATTGTTTTGTCTCTTTTTATTATACAAATATTTAAAAGTTTTTGATAATGTCTTCATTTTGTTGATTTACATGTATATTTTCAATTCATTATCTTTTTTTTTTTTCTTTAATTGTATTGCTTTTTTTTTTTTTAAAATTATTTTTCATTCCATTGAAAATAATTTTTTTTATTATAAATTTTTAATTATATTTTGACATTAAAATAACAACCACCGCCCTCGACCGGCTAAATGTGATAAAAAAAAAAATAGTTGAAGAATATTTTATTCTCTTCCCTTCTTTAGAATTTCTCTTGAATTCCCTTTTTTGTCTTCAAATTTTTCTACACAAAATGTTTTCTTTTTTTTTTGTTTTTTTTTGTTTCGGATACTGCAAGGCGCACGTACATTTTACTTATACTATAATATAACACATGCATACATACATACATATATAATATAATATAAATACCACCACCACTACAGCTACTACCATCACCACTGTCATCATCACTATCACCGCGGTAATAACACAATCATAAAATATTAGTGATTCACACATACTAAAATTTTAAAAAAGAAACAAACTCACATACACTCACACTTACACTCACACTCACACTCACACAATAATAATAAAACTAAAGGATTACATATAAGAACTTCCATATAAAAACCCACAAATTCTCTTTGTTGATGTTTCGCTCTCATTAACTATATAGTTATACGCTCTTTTAAATATCATCATCGACACACATACATATGTACACAAACAATTTGTAAATTTTGTTTGTTTTTCCTTTTTCGGCCGTATTTTTACCGTGTTTTTTTTCCTGCCTTATACGTTTCATATGTTTCGTAGTGCTTTCGTAGTGCTAGTGTATGTTAATAGTTAGTAGTGGTTGTGCTAGTAGTAGTAGAACAAAAAAAAAAAAAAAAAAAAAAAAGAAAGAAAAGAATTTGGCTAGTAAATTTTCAAACTCATTTCCTTTGGTTATTACTTTTTTAATTAAAAAACAGGAATAGAAAGGGTTGCCGTATGCTGAAACAATGCAAATATGTGGTGAATTTAACAATTGTAATCAATATTGAGAAGACGACGTATTGTATGGTTGGGTTGATGGAATACGAGTCGAGTCCTAAGGCATTGATTGTCTATGATTTTAAGAAATGCTTTGTAACGAGACTTAGTAGCAAAAATGAATAAAGTAATCTGTATACTCTGCTGTATACTCTTACAAAAAAAAAAGAGACTCTTTTGTGCTATACAGATGGGTTAAAAACTGATCTTGGAGCAGAAGCAAGAGTTTTTGGTCTCAGAATGTTTCGAGTTCGCGGAAAATACCGCAGATATCTTTCAAGAGGAAGTCTATGTCACCGAAAGATAGGAGGTACAAAAGACAATACTATCTGATCCCTCCTATCCGATTTGGCTAGGAAAGGAAAACACCCTCTGCTAAGTCTTAGGAGACGCGGAAAGTCTCGGTAATGAACAAGCAGACGATTTTACGAAAAGCGGAGCTTTCGAGTCGTTGGTGAGACCAGAATCATTCTATGGAATGTTAGCGAATAATTGCGAAGGTAAGCTCAACGAAAGGGAAAATAAAGAAAAGGGAAAGAGTTTTCTTGAACCAAGTGAGTTTAAGGCAATTAAAACTTTTGTTGGAAAACTATAGTAGGACTAGATCTGAGTCATTATACTATCCAGGAATAACCTAAAGTCGGTAGCTGTTCCTTAACGAGGAACAAGAACATTTATTTATAATGGGAGTTGATTCGATCCCCACCTGTAGATTCTATGATGATGGTAATGAATTATCAGAACACCAACTTGGAATCTGTGGGGCATTAGAGCAAACAAGAACAAAACACATGGATGAGATATCGAGCATCATTTTGAAATTTGTCAGCGCAATAAACTTTGAAGAGGATTACAGGTTTGAGTAAAGAACAATCGATCATCGTATGGTAAGACACCTCTTAACGACAATAATTAATTGCTAATCGGTTATCTGATTGGGCAAAATGCCTTAATAGCTAACAAAATCTTACAGAGAGATTAAAAGAACGATAAGAACGTAAATCAAATTTCCTTTTTTATGGCTTAAGATTGATTTGCCAAATTCCGTGATAATTGAAGAAACCATATTAATAGACTAATCCTAGCTTCCAGGTTATAATCATTAAATGGTACTTAAATGGCCACTTACATTGTTAAAAAAAAAAACAACAGAAAATGGGTATTTTCATTTCTTGCCATTTGCAATCGTATTGTGAATGCTTTGGCAACTCTTTGCGACATAAAAACAAAAATTAATTTTTTTTTTTGTTTTTATCTTCTCCTTGTAAGTGTTGCTCACACGCCCTTCTAAGTTGAATGCCTTGACGCCCTTTTTACACTTGTTTGTTTGTTTTTCTGCTGTTGTTGTATTTTGATTTTCTCTCTCACAAGAATTTAAGGTTAAAGAAGAAATGAACAACAACAACAACAACGAATACTCTATGATATAACAACAACAAAAAACGGAACTATAGTACTCCCTTAAAAAATTTCTCACTTGCGCACTTGATTTCTCTCTCTTCTCTCTCTTTCTCTCTCTCTCTTATTTTTACATAAGGTGAGTAAATACTGTTCACTGTTATTCATTCTTGCTGTAAAGAGGTTAAAGTACCATTTCAAAGTGGTTCCAAATTATTTACGACAAACTATTCATGCAAGTAATAAATTATGAAAGAAAAACAGATTTTTGTGTGGTTTTTCTAGCCTTCAAACAGGATATTTCATGTTCAAGAGCCTTTTTTATTTCTTCAGAATGGGGTTTCTTATAGCGCAGTACTGTTTAAGTGGAATGGAGTGTAGAATAAGAAAATTTATCGACTGTCTGGGAGTAAAAGATCTTTTAAACGGCAGTTAATGTTCGTTTCGAGTTGGTCAAATAAAAATATTGCAACTGCAGGGGAAACTAAGTATTAAAAGGACTTAGACTTATCCACCATATCACACAGTGAATTTTACGTAAATTTTTTGAAATGTATTCCAAATAAGCTTAGTTAGGTGCAGCAATTGAACGTAATAAACAATTAGCAGTGAAGCGATACCATAATTTCATTAGAGAAGCTTAGTTCCATGGAAATAGCTAAGTAAACAGACATAATTTCCTTAAGAGGACATTGCTAAGTGTATGCCAACATGTAGAGAGTCCGCTACATTCCTTAAGAGTTAGTAGTTGGTGCGTATTTAGGTATTGTAATGTCCATTCAAAGGTTTTTTATAAAAAAATTGTCTCTTCTGTGTAGTTAGGTTGGTAGGCAGCGGTGGACAGCCACCCAAGAATGTAGAGATTTAGGCCACATGGCGATGCCATAGTTTTTCATTTATCTCCAAGTTCTGGGACCAGTAGGAGCTATCGAGAAAGCGTTATCCGAAGAAGTGACGGTTCATAGAGATCCCATATAATAGGAACCAAGATGCCTGGTTTATATGTAAAAATTCTTCAATTTTTTCTCTTTTCAAAAAACGAATATTGATGAGTAGAAGCATCAGCTTGTTTGTAGATCAAGATGCGATGTCAGATAAAGCAAATATTTGCCAAAACAATTCAACTACTTTTTATTCCAATTTTTTTTTCTTTACAGGAGCAAATCGACTCAATAAATCATGGCTATAGGACAGGGTTGGCTGCTGTTATTTTGCGGCTTTGCTTTGTAAGTTTACACTACCTTAGCACCTGCAATATTATGTGTTTCCAGATGTTCTTCGTTGGGTTACAGCTTTTCGTATGTTCTTGTTCTTCTCTCTGGTAATATTGCCGGTCCATCTCAATACTCTACATTCGCTTTATTGCAGGTTTGGTGCACCAAAAGATTAGTTTCGTAGGATGGCAGGTGTTGTATCAGAATATTCTGCACATGTGTACGAGCCATTTCTCATTATATTCAATCATACAACGGTGTAGACTTTACACATGCGTAAGCTATACAGCCTATGTATGTGTATGATTGGAATCTTCTCTGTTTAACCTGCTATTTACGTGTTTTTCATTTTACTTGATCTACAAAAAGTAAAGAATCTGATTAAAATGTATTTCAAATAGAAGAATTACAATCTTTGTTTTAGCAAATATTTGCGTAGTCTGACTGTTATTTTGTTTTCAATTTTGAATCAAATTTTGAATACCTTTTACGTTTATTTAGAACCAAAAAAAAAAAAATAAAATAAAAAAAATATTGAACAATTGTACTCAGTTCATCACCACTGATTTGCTCTCATTTGCTGTTAAGCAGAGTATGTATATTAGGGAGAGCGAGTGAGATAGAGAACGAGAACCAGAAAGTAAGTGGGAGAGAATATTAAGAAATTGGTAAATTTGGAAAATAGTCAATATTTTTGTAAAGTATAACCATTTCTTGGTTTAGAAAAAATATAGAAAAAAAAACGCTATAACAACAACAACAACAACAACAAATACAAAATAAATGTCAGTTAATGTGTAACATTAGTGTATATAACAACCATGAATTCATCCCGTTATCCTTTTTATTTTTTGTTTTTTTTTTCTTGTTCTTTGTAATTGTAACTGTTTGTTGATATTTAAGGGTTGCAAACTACACATCGTTCAATGTGAATGGCGCGAATTCATTTGGCATTTTTAAAGGATAATTTTTCTTTTTTGTACTCTACTTACAGTTTTTTTTTATAACATTTCTTTGTTGTTATGTTTTTTCTTACAAGAACAAAAAACGTTTTAAAGTTATTGTTTGTAAAATTAATTTCAATTTATTTTTTATTTTTATTTTCGAATACGTTTTTAAGTTTTTACGACCTTTTTTAGGAATATTTTTACTGGGAAAATTTGCTTATTTTGTTTGGCCTAACAAAATACATATAAAGTTATAGGGGTAGTATTTATAAATTAGGGGTGTTGTATTGAACTCCAGTTTCAGTTTTAGAAAAAAATTTTCCACAAAATTTGTTTTCATTTTTCTTTCTTTATCTTGCTAGTAAAATTATTGTATATTTTGAAATTTTTAATTAAAAAATTTTTATATTTGCTTAAATGGTTTGTTTATAATAAATTTATATATAATTTGTAAAATTTCAAGTTTTCTTTAATTTTATTCGTTTTTTTTTTTTTTTTGTTCAGACTTTTGCACATTTAAACAGTTTTAGTTTGTTTTTATTTCAAATTATTTTTTCTTTTATTTTTTAAAACATTTTCATTTTTGTTTTTAATTCTATTTTTTACTTTAATTTTTAGTTTGAATTTTTCCACACCATTCACAGCCAATAATTGCCAACAATTTTAGTAACCGGTTTTTGCCTTAAAAACTCCCAGAAGTGTTTGTTTTTTCTTTCCTAGACTTCTTTCTACTTACTACTCGTACAATTTTACTTACTACTGCAACAACACAAACTATTCAATATCTTACTCGCATACATACACTATACAACATACAGACTCACACATCAATTACTTTCTTTCAAACTCACTCACTCACTCAAACTCACTTACTCATTCACTTGCTTATGAATTAAAACAGCAAAAGAAAGAAAAAACAACAACAACAACAGAAACAAATTTACAAAAAAAAATACAACTCTTAACAGAGTATATCAAGCAAACAAACAAACAAACTCTCTCGCCCATGTCCTGTGTGTTTGTGCAGTCGTGAGATTTTCTGATTTTTGTTTTTTTGCCGAGTGGTTTTTTCCTTTGGGTTGGGAATTTTCATTTGAGAGAGTAAATTCTCAACTTCAAGTTACAAAAGGTTTCATTTTGTTCCTCTTCCTATACATTTTAAGTAAGAACGTAAGAAAATATTTTCTTTCTCACATATTTTAAGGCGCATGTATTATGATTATATTTTCCTTAATTCTCTCTCCACTCTCTCAATTTCTATTCAGTGGGGTTAAATTATCTGTGGTTACCAGTGTTGAAAAATTCAGTACTTTAGTACTTTTTTTTTAGTACTTTTTCATTTCGTAGTAACCCGCTATGCTTTCAGTACTTTTTTCATTATTATGTCTTGCGCATGCATACAACGAACGTAACTAACTCTAATTAAGTAGAATTAGGCCCGTTTTAGAATACGAAAACGTAATGAATGTAAATCGGTTAGCATTGGGCTTGGTCTCTTCAAATGCTTTTTCTATGTTTTGTTATGCCCCGAGTCAAATCTCATCAAAAATATGAAGAAATAATATTTCTCGGGGGAACTTTCTGGCAAAAAATTTCCACAATAAAGTTTCTCAAAAATCTGTCCTTAGAAGTCAACTTTAAACTATTTGATGAAAAAAGTACCTTTTCAGTTTTTAGTTTTATAATTGCTGGCAACACTGATCATCAGTTTGTGTAGCAACATTTTTCTTTATGGCAACACTGGTGAAAAATTGGTTTTTGTTCGTTCTTTAACTTAAACAATTTGCAATTTCTTTTTTCCGATTTCTGATTTACTTAAGTAAAAATAAAGCCCTTTTCGTTTAATGAACAATTTATGTATGGTCTGTCTGTCTGACACGTAATAAGTAGCCGCTTCGTTAGACAGACCGTCGTTTTCAAACTCCAGGTCATTCGGAATCAAAACGAAAAATAAATAAAAAAGGATCCTGTTGTTGTTGGAGAGGAGGGGGAGGGTTGGAATTGTTGGAATTTGTTTGGGGCTAAATTTTAATTTTTTTTGAAATGTGGTGAATTTTGTTGTTGTGATGAATTTATAGTGTGGTGAGTTTTTACAAAAAGTGGTGAATTTGTCAGGGGTGGTGAATAAAAGCGAAACTCACCAATTTAACGTTATTCGAAATGGTATTGTATTACCATAGATCCATGTACTGTACACCGTGATTTGGGCGGTGCGTGCCTAGAATAGGAAATTTCCGCCTCTGTTAGTGGAGGTATGTCCGGCTACCATATGCACTCCATTACCAACGGGTGGGGTTTGTGTACGAAAGAGAAATTAGATATTTAAATTATTTTGTAAATTTTCAATACGTTCTTAATATTACAGATTTTATGATGGTTTAAGCTTGGTTGTCAAAAATAAAGGTTTTACAATTCAGCTTAAAAATGTTTTCAAAACCAAATGCTGCCAAGTTTAAACACACTATAAATGACTTACTGAAATAGAAATTAAATCGTTTTTAAATAGATGGCGTTGTATAAGTGCAACAACATTTTTTGACTGTTTCTGTTGTTCTTTATAAGCAGTGTTGTCAGATTAAATTTCAATCTAAAACTTGCCCAAATCTTGTTTGAGATAAATAAATGAACTCTAGATATTCATTCTCTATAATAATTATTTCTATATTATGGTGGTGTTTTTTTAACCCAATGACTTCGCTACTCGAGTTGAAACTTATTTCCAGACACCATAAAGTGCATAATTCACTTCTGGTAAAATGCTATGAATTTTTAATTACAACTTTACGTATTTGTGGTGGATGTATTTCATATTTCCAAAAAGTTCAACACCTTAAAAAATCGTGACATTCAAAATTCAACACACCTTAAGATGTCACCACATTAAAAAGAATTGTAGAATTTGAAACCTTGCCAATACATTCATATAAGATGCATAAGCATCGAATGCATACAGAAAAAGTAACTGTTTGGGTGTGGATCAGATTTATTTGAGACTATCACTGTCAATGGCGAGCACTACTGTTGGTTGATGATTACAAACTTCTTTTGGCTTTAAAGCGATGTGAATTCGAGATAGTGCTGCTTGACCCAGCTAGACTTTTTCTAGGGGGCTCTTTTAAATCGAAGGTATGCATGCGAATAAGTCACAAATCACAGAGGTTCTCGAATCCAAAAAAAAAAAAAAAAAAAAACCAAGTCATTACTTAATTCAGCTTGAGTGGTCAGAGTTATGGAAAGTTAGACAGAAAGTTAGTTGAACGATCAATGGGGGTGTCTCAAACAACTAACAAATTTCGATGAGATCTCTCACTACACTTTGAAAGACTCGATAGTAATGAAACAATTCATAATTTTTTTTTATTTATTTATCAAAATTAAATTAAATTTGTTTTTATTTTTATTAAAAAAAAAGGAAAGAAAGAATTGTTTATAAATCAATAAGAAAAATAACACAATATTTTATTATTTTTTTTTTACAATAACCAGAAAAAAAAGATAAAATTAAAAAGTTTTAATGATTACGTTGATTCTTTGTTTTTTTTTAATTGAAAAAATATTTTAAAAAAATAATAATAAAAAAAAACCCAATTTTATTTTCTGGTTGTTTTTGCTGGTATGTGTAGAAATACTAATACACAGACATAAAATACAATCAAGAAAGATGAGAAGAAAGTCACATATACATTACTTAAAATATTAAGTATAATTATATAATAATGTAAGCCAATTAACCAAGTCAGGTAGGCGAAACCAAACCATTACCTTACTGCTAACAGAATAGGAATTTGTTTTAGTACAAATCAACCATATATGCATAAATACAGCCAGACTATCTCACTAAAATGTAGAAGATATGTAACCATACAAGGATAAGCCATATTTTACGGACCATAATGAACATAAATCCCTATCTCATCCTTTGAAGCTATTTATCTGACATTTGCAAGAGAGCATATCGCATATGAGAGAGGTTACCCATTATATGATTTCCGTTCAATAGATAATAAATACAAATTGGACCATTTATAGAGAATATGATATAAGACTAACAGCCTAAAGAAGGAAACTATTTATTATGGCCTATCAACAGATACTACCCACTCGTACAATTCGGCCACCAAATCACTCTCACCCCATTAAAGGAGCAAATAAAATTATATAGCAACAAGCACCACATTACGCGAACTGAAATCAGTGAAAACAATAATTATTATCAGGATAATCTCTCCACCTAGGCACAGGAATCAAAAGAAAGACCCAGAACACCCCGCACAGCAAACAAAAAGCCACTGTATATTAAAATTTGGTACACTTGTATTGGCAAGCTAAAAAATGAAGCATTTATGATAGTGAGGGGGGGGGATAAATATTTTATAATTATTGAGCCATAACATGAGTATTCCGAGACTTTTTGAAATAAAGCTGCATAAAGACAGACTATTGGCTGCGTAAGACGAACCTCGAGCGACCAGGTGTAAAATATACAATACTATCTAAGACATAATAGGAGGCTGCGAAGAGAGAGCGAGAAATTAACACAAGAGCACATAGTTCCCACCTAAGAATTTCTTTCCAATTTTTCCTGATATGTCATCATGGACTTTGTGCCCTAGACTCTAGTTTTCGAGTAACGAGCTTTGACTGCACCTCTCGCTTACAAAAAACAACTTTCTACAGTGGGGAAATGTACACTGAAAGCTAGCATCCTATCAATTACGATGTAATCCTTTGCTAACAATTTTCCAGAGAATACAGATCCTCCTTTTCCCATACTCATTTAAACCATACCCGACCAACACTAGAATCATTAAAATGGGGCTTCTTTCAATATGACACTTTATTATTATTGACCATTTCCCAAAGTCCCGGGACAGAGGTAACTTAATAGACCGCATCCTCTAATTCAAATACCATAATATTGGAATAATATCTATTTCTCGTCTCCCCTCCTGCTTTGGTTTTTCTCGTAACCAAAACTACTACGTATAACCTATACAATTAAAAATCTGACAGTTTAATATGTATTATCAATAAAAAATAAAATAAGAAATAAAAAAAAAAAATAATAAAAAAATAAATAATATTATGATAAGAATTGTTAATAAAAATATAAAAATAAATCATTAAAAGAAATTATTTTATATGAAAACAAATGCCAACAACACTAAATAACTAACTGCATATTGTTTAACAACATAGATACTACATGCGTTCCTCTTTTCATCTTCTTTTCTTTCTTCTCCTGTTTTTGTTTTTTTCGTAAATTATAAACTTAACTTTATATGAATATTTTATATGTTATTATCAATAAAAAATAATAATAAGAAAAAAAAAAAAAAAAATAATAAAAAATAAATAAATAATTATGAATTAAGAATTGTTAATAAAAATTAAAAATAAATCAATTAAAAGAAATTATTTTAATATGAAAACAAATGCACAAACTAATAATAATCATATTGTTTAACAACATAGATACCATACATGCGTACATACATACATACATACATACATACATACATATGTATACAATCTGCTCTCTCTGGTAAGCTGTCGTCTCTCTAATAATATCATTCAGCATTTCTGATTTCACTTAAATTGCGACACTGTGTTTCCGTTTCCCTTGATGGATCTCTCGTTTCGATGGCTTCCATTTTGAAAACTTTACTCTTGAGACCGCATAGAATTTCTGCCGTCGCTATGCTCTTCACCGTGCTCAGGTCCAATTGCAGATGATTGTTATTATTGCTGTCATTATTATTATCGCTGTTGTTGTTGTTGTTATTGTCTTGATTATGCGTCGCATGACTATTATTGTCATCATCACTGTCCGCACCGCTATGATGGTGCTGTGTACGTTCTTCAGCTGAGCATGCAGGCGCTACCGCTGTTAACGCTGTCAACGCATGCTGTTGTTCGTGCTGTTTCTGATTGATGGCATTGATCAAAGCAATATTTTTCAGATTCGTATTGTTGTTGTTATCAATATCCATAGGCGTTTCCTGTTTCTTACTCAAATTATTGTTATTGATATCATCCTCATCACGCAGCTGGCAACCATTATTAATGCTGGTCACATCCGATTCCGACGTCCGATCCATGTCCGTTGGCTCGTTCTCGACAATCTCTAAAATATCGCTGGGCTCTCTTATCGATTTCGATCCATGGTTATTGTTTTGCACTAAATTTAAAGCCTCCTCTTCTTCTTCATCATTATGATTGCTGCTGTTGTTATTGCTATTCTGTTGTTGCTGTTGTTGTTGCTGTTGATGTTGATGTTGGTGTTGTTGGTGTTGGTGTTGCTGTTGCTGTTGCTGTTGCTGTTGTTGCTGTTCCTGATTATGTTTTAAATGATTCTCCATTAAACGTATTTTGAAATTATTGTGTTTTGGCACGTTCGTTTCGTTTATGTTCATCTCCTGATTGTTGTTGTTGTTGGCATCGTGTTCCATACTATAACGTTCCAGTTCCTTTAATCGTTTCTCATTCAACTCATCACTGTAGTGCATCAGTATCTTGCGTTTGGCCAAATACTTGTGTTGTTTTCTTGCTGATTCCATTAGTTTTTTACTATTCGCCTGCAGGATATTGTAGCTGTCCTTATTGAGTGACTCTCCTATACTATTGCTGTTCGGTAAATGATTGTAGTTGTTGGTATTGCAATTGTTGTTGTTGTTGCGACTGAGATTTTTCATAAAGGTTTCGGCTAAAGTGGCTTTTGATTTGATGTGATCACGGAACGATGAGAAAGCTTGTACTGGCAATGGTGTATTGGTACTGCCGCAGCCGCCACCGCCGCCGCCGCCATTGTTGAGTGTCGAACCTGTGCCGCCGTTCATGGTGTGTGTATCGTGTAGAGATTTACGTGGATCATAGCCTTGGCCGGTAATGTTAACGCTGTGTGTACCGCGTTCAAAGTGACATTCGGTGGATTCGTTATCGACTGAAGAGCTGCAATCCTTATTGTCGTCATCCATGTTTTTCTATGTGTGAGAATGATGGTGAAGAAAAAATGTTTTAAACAACTCCACAAAAAAGTACGGGATTTAATAATATTCGGTTTTTCAAATGTCTTCGAACATATATTTCAAAGCATTACCCATTTGATCCTCTCTTACTTACCTCTGTGTGAAGACCCTTGATTTTCATTGCTTCGGCTACTTTAAGGAAAACTGGTAGATCCTCATATTTCACGTTGACCTAAATGAATAAGAGAGTCAGAGATTGTTGTTGTATTACAAGAACAGTTTGGAATATGATATTAACGGCGGCTAAACTTACCTGACCACTGTACATGAAATCTAATAAGCCGGCCATGTGACTGGCCTCAACATCAGCCATTAAAAGTATAGGATGGCTGGAGGGATTTTCCAAAAATATCTGTTGGAAGTAAGGACTGCAAACGGACAACACCTAAAAACCGAGAAGAAGAAGAGAGAGAATGAAAGAGAAATTAAGAGAGAATAAAGAAATTTTTTCGCTAAACTTACCAGTTTGTGGGCCTTGAAAATTTTACCGCCAGCGGCAATGGTAACATCGACCATTTTCTCATCCTTTTGCAGAGTGTGAAAGCCGCGACACATATTTCCATGGAAGTTATTCCATGATAACAGGTACTGATCGATGGTATTGGGATCGGTAAAGGATTGTTGGGAGTGCTTTAACTGTTGCTGTTGCAACTGTTGTTGGGCGGCCTGATGTTGGGCCGTCTGTAGGTGGATTTGTTGGGCTGTAGTTGGAGTGGGTGTGGGTGTGGGCGGCGATTGTTGCGGATGTACCAGATGCTGTTGGGGAGATGCTTGCTGAAGATGATGTTGCGGCTGTTGTTGGCTGGGTGAGGTTTGTGGTGTGATGTGGGGCGAGTGCAACATTTGTAATTCACGCCGACGTTCCTGTTCTTGCTGTAATTGTTGTTGCTGTTGTTGTTGACGCTGTTGTTGCTGATGTTGCTGTTGCTGTTGTTGGTGATGGTGTAGCAAGTTTTGTTGTTGTTGCTGTAATGCTGCATGCAAGCTAGTGGGCTGCGGCGGTGGTGGTGTTGCTGCGGACTGCGACACTAAATGTGCATGATGCTGTTGCTGCTGTTGCTGTTGGACAGCTTGCTGTTGTTGCTGCAAGAAACGCTGTTGCTGATGTTGTTGTTGAGCTGCAACCACAGCGGCGGCCTGTTGTTGCTGCTGCTGATGATGTTGTCGGGCCTGTTGCTTTAATTTGGCCAAATTCTCTTGTTGTTCGTGCTGACGCAAAAGTTCATCCTTGATTTTGTACTGCTGCATACTCAGATCATCTACGCTTTTTGACAATTTAATCCCTTCACTGCTATTGAATTTGTTATTGACCATCATGGGCTTCATGTCGTACTTGTAATCGCTCAAGGTGAACTTCTTTTCGGTGGCTGCTCTCTCCTTTTGGCGTCTGATCAATTCGTCAATGTTCATATAGGCGCCCGATGTTGCCGCTGCAATGGCTGAAGCAATAATGGGATCATCTTCGAAGACACTGTCGTCGATGGTCTCCTTAAGGGTTTTGGTAGAAGAAAACAAACGCAACGAGGGATCATTGACCTGGTCACTGAAATACACATCCATCAAAGTGAAAAAGGGCCATTCGCGGCGTTTAGGTTCCTCAGACATTTTGATAGCCTTTAAGGGTGAGGCCAAAAAGACAAACAGACAAAAAGGAAGAGCGAAAGAAAGCGAAAAGAAAAGTATAGAAAAATTAGAATAAAAGTTGAATAATAAATAAAGAAAGAAATCACAAAAAAATGTTTTTTTTTTTTTTTTTTTTTTGTTTCTGTTGCTTTGATATACTGACCTTGTATTCCTGTAAGAGATTGTTCCACTTTTTGATTATTTTCGATAGGGGCAGGGGAACATTTAATTCACGTTCAACGACGCTGATTGGATAGACACAAATTGTCAAATTGGCGGGATATGCATGAAAAACAAATAAACGGAAATGAAATACAACATCGGATATAAATAGACAAGGGGGGAAAATGAGATGAGATGATGTGAGAGTAAGGAATAGAAAAACGTGAAAATTAAGAATGGTTAAGGATTGAAGGATTTGACAAAAAAAAAATTTGAATTTAATGTGAAGAGCAATTTGTGGAAATTATCAGTAGAGAGGATTCATGCCAGAGATGATGAAATGTGATCAAGGAAAGAATACATTCAAACCGAACTCATCCAACACATGCACTCTGCTGAATTTATAATAATTTTTTACAACGTTTCTATTACTCTCCCAACACTAACCAATTAATGGCTTCATTTTTCTTATTTTTCTTTTTTTTTCTTTTTTGGGTTTTTGGTTTTTGGTTTTTAATTGCTTTAATTAAATACGTATTTAAGTTTAAAAACAAACAAAAATTTTTTTTACCGATTTTTTTGTTTAAAACATAAGAAAATAAAATAAAAAAAACAAAAAATTTTAATGAAAAAAAATATTCGTTGATCAACATAGTTTTTGATTTGGATTTGTACTTACGCCCATGCATATTTGGAGGCATTTCTTTTGCCAGTGAACAAAGGAGAAAGCTCAGCACGTAATCTGATCAGTGATTTGACTTTTTCGGCTTCCCCTAAAGAAAAGGAGAGATAAAAAAGAAGATATGAATAGTTATTGGGGAATAATAAAATCATGGAATAGATATTTGAAAATCAAAATTAAAATTGAAATAAAAATTCGAAAATTAAATAACTAATGAGAGAGAAACAGAGAGGAAGATAAAGAGAGAATGGTTAATTTATATACCAGCGATGATAAACTTTAAATTTTTTTTTAATCTTATGATAACGAGTTCCCGAGATTCAAACCCCAAACTAAATATGAAAAAATATTGTATTCTTAATCTTAATCTCAGCATTTTTACTCAGTTTGGTTGTTCTGGTAGTGTGGCGAGATAGTATGTTAGACTATTCGCTTTAGGGTCGTGGGTTCGATTCTCACCGGAGACTCAGGTCTAATAAATATATAAAATAAGTAAAGATTTTAAAAGCGAATGAGCATATAAGCGGTATCTTATATCATATCATATCATATCATATCATATCATTAAAATTTTTTTTTTTTTTTTTGATGTCAATGTTGAAATGTTTGCACTTGTAATGACTGTTACAATGAACTCTGGACCATTAAAAGCCATTAAAATCTAAAGCAATAACAACCAACATTAACGGCATTTAAACAAATTGCAACAGAAATTAAAACCATTGATAATAACTGATCGTATGATGTTTATGATGACGGCTTTAGATGATGAAAAATAAAAAAAAAAATAAAAAAAATAAAATGGCCAGCAGCCATTGAGTTGTGATTATAAAACCAAATTTCAGACGCTGATAAAGGCCTTAAAAATTATAAGCGTTTTATTTCTGTTTTCTTTTTTTTTTTTCTGTTTAATTTTCCAAAAAAACATTTACGAATACGAATAACTTTTACCAAGAAATTATATTTTTTATTCGGTATTCACTGAGTCCATATTATAAAAGTTTGTATATGTTTATGTATGTAGATATGTGTGTGTGTATATAAATAAAGACGCATTAAATTGCATGGCAAAACTAACTGTTCAAATAACTGCGTGTGTTTCTGCATGTATGTATGTGTTTATTTCTAAATAAATGCAAGAGAGTGTATGTGAAATTTAACCAAAAAGCAGAAGCCCGGTACGTATGTATGTAACAAGTTGTGCTTTTAGATTTTTTAATGGCAGTATCGTATGTCCATGCTAAAGTGTGTGTGTGTGTGTGTGTGTGTGTTTACATTGTACGAAGAATTCATTTCATTAGTAATCACAGCACAGCCGGTAACAGCCATAGCAGTAGCAATAGCAGCAGCAACAAAGTAGTCATTAACCAACTATGAAAACAACAACAACAACAACAACAACAACAGCAAACTCAACAAAAGCAGCAATCAACATTAATAACAAGTAAATCAAGAAATAATAATAAAAACCGATTTCACTTTCACTCATGACGTTGATTTCTTTTCTATACTCATAGTTGTCTATGAAACTATGTAAGTATGCATATGTATGAGTGTGTGTGTGTGGTTTTCTGGTTTTCTTTTTTAAGATTTCTTTACATTACTTCTTCACACTCACACACATTTATATATTCTTGCATTGTACTCACATGATGATCATCACTTGCATACCAATCAGTGTACAAAATCACCCCGCAGTAGTAGAAGAAAGAAATTGTTGTTTTTGCTCTAACAGCGATTGCTTTATTATACAAAAGCAAAAACAAAAATAAAATACTTGTCAACGTATATGTATGTGTGCATACTTTTAGGATGAAAGAGAAAGATTACTTTAATGGCGTTGTGAAGTGTACATTGATTATCATATAATGAATGATGATTGTTGGTTGGTGATAATGATAATGATGATGATGGTGATGGGTTAGTTAAGGTCTTTTAGTGTTGCCATTGCGTTATTTTTGTTATGATGTATTTATTTCATTATGATTTTGTCACAAAATGGCTGAATGGCTGAGTGTTGTTGAAAGTAAATTAAACCATAATAATAATTATTTAACATGAGAGAATGTTGAAAGAAAAGCAAAAGAAAAAAAAAACAAATGATTTTGCAATTTAGGCCGTATCTAAGCAAATTAATACTTATTTTTTTTTATTACGCTAAAACGGATGTAGTAGTTCAAATGTTGAAATATGCATGAACACAATGTTACGATAAATATATTGTACGAGTCTTGCAAGTTTACATATTTCTTTTTTTCTCACAACGTATATCCATTGTAAATTGTGATAAGAAATTTATCATGTTTATCAGTGTATATATTTATGATTTATGAAAGATAAATTTAATGTATTGACAGCTTAAAAAATGGCCTTTGAAATATTATTTTTCATCAAAGTTTTAGATTTGAAAACTGAAGAAGGTTTATTAATTAAAACAATATCAAAGAGTAACCATTTACTGAAGACTTTTGTTTTTATATTATTTTAAAATCATTGATTATTAGATCCTTGGAAAATTTGAATTAAAAATTCGATCAGAACTTAAACAAAATTTTCTTACATTTGCTATGTAATTTATTGAACTAAATACAGAAAATTTTGGTCGATAACAATTTGTCATTTTTGGTTTAAAACCATTGTACAGTCAGTGGCGAAATTATGGGTTCTCTGAACGAAAAACTCATAGAATTGAGTTTTGCAGAGCTCTATTATATATTGAAACTGGAAATTATTATGACAGTTCTACAGAGATGAAAAGAAATTGTAGTCGGGACATTAAAACTATCAAGCCTCTCAGTTTCTTCCGACTGATTAGACCGAAGAGATTGCGATCGTTTGATCGTTTTATTGTAGAACCTTGTAATGGACAATTCCCTTACAATTCTGTTCTGGATATACGTTCCGATACATTATTGTCATATGTGAGACACTATTCATCATCCGTAATCATTAGCTTCAGAAAAGATTCGATTTTGTTCAATTGCAAACAGAAATTTGTTCCAATACATATTTTCGTATGGCACCCAAACATCGAGCTTCTTTCTATATTCAACCTGTTCCAAATGGTTGATAACTGTTTGCCGATAAGCCCCTTTTTCCCTAAGAATACTCACTCTGCCAATATACAAATTTTTTCCAACGAACAAATCTTTCTATTTCTTTTACTATTTCCAAAATTGTCTCAGTAATCTTCAGAAATTTTTTCGGAAGCGTGAAATTTGGTGTTTGTGTTCAGAAATGTTTACGCTTTTGATTTTTTAAAACGCATTTTATAAAAAGATTTTATTTTTTCAATTAAGTTGTATTGCTTTGTCTGAAACAATTTATATTATTACAGTTTATTAAATTTCATTTTACGAGATTGCAATATTTGCTTAAAATATTAAAAATTATTTTTTGCTCTTCTCCTCTTTTTTTTTTTTTTGTTTTATTCAAAACCACTTTCATTTTCTCTTAATTTTAAAGAATTTTCTACGCTGTCCCCTTTACATTGGCTAAACACTGTTCGTTCACACTGTTTCAAAGTGTTGCGTACGTGTTTTATGGTTTTCTTTATGTATTGTAAGCACATACATATGTGTGTGTATGTGCATGTTGTTTGAAAGACAAAATTTACGGGATATTTTAGCATGTCGATATAAAGCAAACGACAACAACACACACACAAGAAAAAAAATACTGAAAAATTTCACTTTCTTTTCGTTCAAAGACGTCAAGAAATACAAGTTAAAGGCAAGTAAGTAAGAAAGAAAGAAAGAAATGAACAACCAACAATAACAACAACAACAAAATGGCTTTAAAACAAATTTCTTGTTGGAAACGATGAAACAGCAGCATAAACTTCTTTTCAAAACATCTTTTATGTACTCAACACACACACACACATACACATTTAAACATACACAATGATTTGTTAAAGTTAACAAACCACATTCACTTCTGTTTTATATTTTCTATACGCCATTATAGAGAAAAAAAAATACGAAAAAAACAACAACAAAATTGTCTGCCTTTCTTTTTATCTTTTTTCTCTTTTCAGATGTTCGTTGTTGGGTGAAGAAGCCCATTAACTTGAATACAAAAACAACAACAGCAATAATAACTCACAACGTTTGTATTGTAGATACAACACTCAGTTTCTTTCTATTTTTTCTTCGTTTTTTTTTTGTTTTCTTTTCTTCTTAAAACAAGATCTTTTGTTGAACAGTCGTTCCTATTGTTGTTGTCTACAGATCTTGTTATACGTCAGTTACCGTTAGTTTCTCTTTTGACCCACATTTTGTTGCTTTTTTTTATTTTATTTTAAATCGAAATGAAAAAAAAGCAAAATTCTTAGACGGTTAACAGCAAAGAAAAAACAAAAAAAAAAAAAAAAAGAGAGAGAGGAAGAGGAAGGCAGCAGCCGATGACGCTTTTTTTTTCGTAGACAACATTCTTTTTGTCTTTATCAACACCAATTAGTTCTTACTGTTATTCTTCTTCTACTGCTTATTGATTTGTTCTCTCTTTACGCCCACTGTCGCACAGGAGTGCTTAATTGACCGTTTAAGAATTTGTGTGTGTACGCATGAATGTGAGTGCTTTTGATGAGTGAGAGTTTTTATTTACGAACATTTGTTTTGTTCTAATAATTCTTGTAACTGCATTAACAAGTTTATTATGTGAGGAAGAGATTAAAGCCTTCATTTGTTTTCTTCTTTTAAAAACAAATATTTGCTTAGGGCAATAGTATTTTCCTCACGGTAAAAACAATGAAAAATAAAAAAAAAAAATTCAAACGTTTTTAAAACGAAAATACTGGACAAATCGCATTGTGATATTAGTTCACATCTCTTAGAGAACGTGATGCAATGACTCATAACGTTCAAATCACGCATAACGTCGGCTGTGAATTCTTAATTTGAATCATACACTCTACCTTTAACTACGCATCTGTTGTAGTATTATTTACGCTTAAATAAAGCACAATACACATCATAATAAATCAAGCGGAGCTGTATGCATATTGACGGTAAATCAGCCATTGGATCCAAAGAGGTCCGATTATTGTAGTACTAATCAATCTGAGACAATAGTTTCAAAGAGTCCGTCGAAACATTCGACGGTTGCTGGAAATGGAGACATTGATGGTAAAGACAAGGCTATCACAGTAACTGATACAGCAAAGGTTTGCATTCCTCTACAGAGTAGCAAACAAATGATTTCAAAGCCTCTTTACTCAAATAATTCTGGCCCAATGTGGATACGTTGAGAAGGAAATTTACGTGTACCCAAAGAGACTGCATCATTAGGAACCTCTTAACAGTTATAGCACATGGGTAAACACACCCTGAAACCGAAACGAATTCATAAAAAAAAAAAAAAAAAAAAAACGGTAGAACTCTGTAATGACAATATTATGGTAAGGTGGGTTATGATTTCAGCTGTGACGAGTATGTGGGGCATAGATCTTAGAAAGCTTAATACAACTCTGCTATCATTAAACTTTAACTTTAACTATTTGAAGCATGTTTTATGCAAAAATATAACATAAAGAGTCGTGAATCTTTAAGAACTTTACTTGCTCGATAATTTCCTCAAAAGAAATAATCTATTACACTCACCCAATAAACTTTCTTTCATATGAATACATCACGCCTCAACATTTTATTTATACACTCTCTGTTATCCACACAAATTCTGTTTTCAATTGTTAAAACAAAACAAAAATTCTCATTATTAATGCAAATCATTATGTATGTTCTGTTAAAAGTCTATACAATATACCCTACACCAACCGGTACGGTTGCATTGTGTTCGAGATAAAGTTTGTTTGTTATTTAAAACACAATAGAGCAGTAGTTAGATTCGCTTGTTTATGATCAATTTTTATTTTCGATTAATACGAGTATTATCTACATAATCTTGCCTTCGGTAACATAAGAATATCTGTGTTTATTCTATTGTAGTAGCGTGCTTGTATACATACATATATGACCAGTCGTTATATTTTCATAGTTCTCTCTTTATCTCTCTCTCTCTCTGTGTTGTTCTCTATAATATTTTGCCAAGGTTGACTGCTTTAGTAGTGGTGTAATATTTGTTTGTTGTTATTGTTTGTTAATAGAACGATTAATAAGATTTTCAATTTCTTTTCATTGTTTACTAACGAGAGAGATACGTTTGTTTGGTTTTGTTGTTGCCTAGAACCTGCTTAAATTTACTTTCATACTTTTCTATCGTATTTGTGTGTGTGTGTGTGTGTGTGTGTGTGTGTGTGGTGTATCCATTCGTGTTATTGCAGCTGAAACTGTTCGTGTCTGTTTAGTTTGTTCGTTTTAAATAAAGCGTTAAGTATTGTTTGGTTTTGCTTTTATTCCGTGTGGGAATCAACGTTATTGTTGTTGGTTGGTTGTGTGTTGCTTTCGTTGACTTATGTTCTTCGTGTACTGGTTTAAGTCTCGTGAGAATTTCATAAGTGGGTCAAACACATAAAAATGCATTCTTTCTTATACAAAAAAAAAAAAAAAAAAATACTCTTCGTTTTCATTTTGTTGTGCTTTTTAAATTCTGATTTCTTTTCTTTTTTTTTGCTCGTGACTGAGACTATTTTGTGTGTGTATAGATATTGTTTGTGTTTTAAGAATAAAAATAAACTGAGCGATGGATGTTTCAAGATAAAACGTATTAAGAAATTTTAATCTTTTCGTTTCTTTCATCTTTTTATAATTATGAAGGGTGTGTGCAAGTGTTTAGAAAACTAAGTGCTTGTGTGTGAGTATGTCATATTTGAAGTTTTGTTTCCTGTAATCGAGATTTTTAAATATGTTTTATAAACTTATTCCATAATATATTTTATCATACCATAATATATGTTTAAAAATATCATTTTAAATATGAAAATATTTCATTTGAATTTCAATAGTTTACATCCGCTTTAGGAGTCATTAGTAAATAACTGTAAAGAAATGTCTATAACATCATAATTAACAAATAACAATAACAATTCATACATTCATAATTATTTTTACAGCTTAACAACATTAATCAACCATAACATCATTATTATGATTGAAATGATAATAAACAAATGAAAATAATCACACCATCATAGGGGGATTTTCATTGAAACGAAGCAACCAACAGCAACGATATAAATGGAGTATAAAAAAACAAAAATTCTCTCAAAAAAAAAATTTTTACTTTCTCTGTTAGTAGAGATGAGACAATGAGAAATACACACATAAATAAATACAACAATAACAAACACTTACTTAAAAAACAACAAACATGTAGAAAAACAAGTCAATTTTACAACCATGAGACTAAGGGAACAGAGAACTCTAAAGGAAGAGTTTAATGATGGTGTGTGTGATTGATTGTGTGTGAGTGAAAATGTATTGTCCTCATGTGCGGACAGCCAAACAAACAAAATAGAGTTCAAGCAAAGAGCACACACACGTAAACAAGAAACAAAAACAAATACACAGTGATACAAGTGCCATAACTCGGTGGCAAGATTTTCTTAAACACAGTGGCATTGAATGGCATTAAAATTGGAAAAACTTTTTATTTTTAATTTTTTTTTGTTTCAAATAGATTTCTGGAGATAATTTAAAAACGATTGAACAGCTTCATTCCATTAACTGAAGTCTAAGTAGATTGATTGCATGATTGTATTATGCTGTTATGATAAGGGTATTCGTTTGAAGAGATTGCTTGAATTTGTTGTTTATTTTGTTAGAACTCTTGCATATAATATTACCAAAGAAGAGACCTATAGTATGTGTATGTCATGTACAGTATGTGTGTATAGTATTTAAAGGACTATAATACAAATCCAAAAATTCTCGGTCATAATGCAGCAGAGGATAAGAAATTATTCATCATAATGTGCCAATAAGAAGAGTCCACAAGAAGGTGAAGAAACGTTGTGTGTTCAGTAGCGCAGACTTAATGCTTGATTTGAGTCGATTCAGCATTAGATTGGTCACAGGGTTTATTACGAGGCATTTGGGAACTATTGCACGATATCATGCACTGAGAAGGATGGAAATTTTCAAGATCTACTCTAAAACTATCCAGGCCTTGGTAAAATGCGGTTGAAAGCCTGTGCAGGTGATTATTGAAATGGAAAATTAACTCTAACCATTTCTAAATATTTTCTTGTATTCATACAGCTTAGGAAAACCCTTTCTTTCCCTTCTACTCACTCTCATTCTCTTATACGTTATATTCTTGTATTGAATTAAATATTATTTGTTAGTAGTTAGTTTTCAAAGATATATTCGAGTGCAGATTTACTATCCATCGCTTTACTATCCACAAGCTAATCTAATATGACAAAAATTGTTATTGTAAGAACAGACTACGACTTTATATTCAGAATGAGAAGCTCATATGCAAATTTGTAACTTCGTAACCCCCCCGTTATTTCATTGTTTCCATTAATTGAACCTTGCTTTTGTTTTAAACGCTTTAAAACATGAGAATATGGCAACATAGTTCGTACACCCGTGCGAGGTTAGATGGAAAAAGAAAAAGAAAATACGAAAATAATTGTAAAAATTGCTTGGAAAATATCGTCCAAGTCGTATTCGTAAACAAATTTTAAATTTTCAAATCACTGTGCCTACCGGTATACACAATATGTTCTGTTGTTGTTGTTTTTCTTTTTCGTATTTATTTCTCTCTCTCTCATTGTTTGCATTTGTTGGTGTGTTTTTTCTTTCTGTGTGTGATTGCGGTGAGTGAGTGTGTATGGCAAAAACAACATCCACTATTATCATGGCCGCCTGGTGGAAAGTCAAGAAAAATAACACAAACAAACAGCAACAACAATTAGACAGACACACACACATGCACATGCACACACAACAGATGAGTAGCATAAGCATAAATAAAAGAATAAAAATTGCTGTTTTGTTGTGAACATAAATTAAAGGAGTTCGGAGTGTACATTGTACACATAGTGTAAAACAGCGAACTAAAGCGAGAGAGAGAGAGAGAGAGAAGGAGCAAGAGAGCAAAAAGCACTTGCTGATGCTTTTGTTTATGGTATGCCATGCTTGTTGTTTTTCTATTTTTCTTTTTGTAGCATTTACTACAACAAAAAAAAAAAAAAAATGTGCAGAGAGATTTACTATTTCAAAGGGGTTTTTCCAAGTTTATTTATTTACAACATTTTAAATGCAACTCTATGTGTGTGTGTGTGAGAGTTGTGTGTGTGTGTGTATTTACAGTTGAATGTTCGCTGGTTTTGTGGAAATTCCTGGTAATAATTGGAAAAAAAAGTTGATTTTTTCTGCATTTTTTTAAACTTAAGATCTGCTTGATGCTACTAGTTGGCTGGTTGGTTGTTCGGTTTGTTTGCTATTTTCTAAGATTTTTCGCTGTTTGGCTATGTATGTATGTGTGTGTGTGTGTTTGTTTATGAAAGCGTTTGTTTTTCTTAAAATATGAAAAATTATCAGAGTGCTATTGTATGAACGTTATTATAAATTTACCACGATTTTTTTCTGTTTTCTTTCTTCTTCTTCTTCTTCTTCTTGTGCTTGTCTATTTTATCAGTTTTTGTAGTTAAGAAGTGTTAAACTTGCTGCAGTTTTTTTTTTCTTTTTTTTTTCTCGTTTTTCATAATGTCGTTGCTTTTTGCCAGGTTTATGAACTTTTTTCTTTGTTTTCTTTTCTTTTCGTTTATTTTCTATTGAAAATGTTGTTGTTTCCAAATATTTACAAGGTAAACCGTTAGCTTTTACACTGAAATTCAGTGTGTTGTTGTAGACGATTCAACAGTCAGACACACATGTTGTATAAGCAATAATTCGTATCATCGCATCTGATTTCTATTGCAGAGATTTGTTTCTCTTTTTCATTTTTCCATTTCGTATTAAGTATTGCGGTGAAAGGTAAGATTTTTTACGGCCACTGAAAGGCTCTGAATTTTGTTTGTGTTTTCTTCAAGATTTTATAAGAAGACCTGAGATAATTTATAGAAAACAAGTTAAAGAATTCATACAGAATGTCCTGTTTCGAGAGTTTGTCATATTGAATAATCATTAAATGATTAATTCTGTTATGGTTACAGAGTCGATCCTTCTGAAACAGTTTTTCACATTATTTGAGCTTATCTTAGCGTTGCTTGAAAAATATTGGTTTTTAACAGCAACGCGCAGATAAGTTCTGTAATGTAGCTTCACAATAAAGTTAGACGGTGCAAAATGTATTATACAAGTGGTCAAATGTTGCTGCTATATATCGTCCAGACTATAATCTTCAGTTGCAGGCCCAAACAGGTCGGTGCCCATACATTCATACATAGTTGGTCATTACAATCCTTCGGTCAGGTCTTACTACCTATCTCCTCACATCATATATGTTGTGTGTGTTAATTTTATACAAGAGGTGGTGGGAGCTACGGTTTAAAGTCGACTCCGAACGACGAACGATTTTTGAGAAACTTTTCATAAAAAGTCACCGAAGAAATATTATTTTTTTTTTATTTCGTTTTTCGCTTTTGAACAGTGGCCTCGCGTCTAATAAGCCAACACACAGTCAATATGGCTCAAAACACCTCCAAACCATAATGCGTTTTTCCACAATTATTTTTAAGTTCTCTTGTATTTTTAGCACGTCGACATAAGCACAAAGTGAGAAATAAGTTTCATTGCTGAAGAACCAATCCGCACATATACGGCCTTGAACTTTACACTTTCACAGTTGACAACCTTAGTAGACAGTAGGTTTAAAAATTTCTTGAATCCTTGAAGGATTTAAAAAGCAGTGACCTTAATAAGGTCATCATCATCCACTTAATTATGGTATATGGATGGTGTGTCATTTACGTAGAAATATTGTTTGTTGGCTTTTCGTAATTATTTAAAAATTTTTCTGTTAAACCTTTCGGTTTCCGTTTTAACGCGTCACTTGTATTATCAAAAAAAAAAAAAAAAAAAAAAAAAAAAAAAAAAAAAAAATTTTTGATTTTAATTTGAATTTTTTTCTTTTGTATTACTTTTACTAAACAAATGTTTTGTTTTGTTTTTGTTTTCATTTATTTCTGTATTGGTAAGCGATGTTTTTGCCAACAAAATTAGTTTTTTTTTGTTTTATCATCGTTTCATATTGCGTATTGCATAAATATTTTTAATTTTTTTTTTTAATTTTTTTAATTTTTTTTAATTTTTTTTTTTTTTATTAAAAAATGTTTGTCTTGGCCTTTTTAGCCGCTGTGTGATAGTGGGTAGAGTAGTGGTGTGAGTGGCATACTTTAAATTGTTTTGTTTAAAGGGGGGGGGAATAATGGGTCATCAACAGCAATATTTCTCTTTTTCAAAAACAAACGTGAGTTTAGTTGGCAAATAAACGAAAATAAGAAGAAATTAAAATCATCATATGAATTGCAAGACCACAAATACAATAACAAAATTTTTTGTTTTCTTTTTTGGTTTTTGATTATAAAAGAATTAAAACGCTCGTGTTTTGACTTTTTTTTGTTTGTGGTCTTTCGCTTTTAGTGGAACAGCTCTACAGCTTTAGCCGCACTTATGTAATCACGCACAAGCAGATTTTTTTTTAAATAATTTTTTTATTTTTTTTTTTCGTTTAGTTTTACAATTAAAAACATGTGAATCACAACGATCATTTCATTTTTGTAGCATTTTTCGTTTTCTACAACTGAAAAAAAAAAAAATACTTTCAGTTACCGAAAAAAAACAAGCCACTCTTGAATAAAGCCCAGCTGGAAATTGTTGCAATGTCAGTGATGATTGATTAATGTAATGTTACATTTAAGCAGGTTATCTCTCTATTTCATTTAATAAAACCCTTAATATCCTTACTCTTCAGGCAATAAATTATTGAATTTCATATTTTTTATTCTCAATATTGGAAAATTACATTTCTTCCGAAGACTCTTTTTATATTTTTGTTCCACTAACAAGGCTATCTTGTGAAGTCGTGTGTTACTGTTCATATGCAGTAAAGTATTTCATCTTTTTAAAATACAATTCACTTACTTTCTCAATTGGTCATTACTGTCCCTTAGTCAGGATTAAAAACTAGATTCTCTCACCACCCATGTCGTGTGTGTGTGTGTGTGTGTGTGTGTGTGACTCTGAACAACAGATTTATAGGTAACATTTTTTACGTCCACTCGAGACGACAGTGAAGAAAGATTGCTTCAATTCCATTGTAAAGGACTGGGTATAGGATGAGATTGTCTCGAAGTTAGTATGAGACTGTCGCTTTGCCTACAACTCCTTCAATGATTCCGTGAGAATAAACGACAAACGTTAAGCTTTTAAAATACAATTTAAAATATTAAATACTCAAATCATGTCTCAAAGGTTATCTAAAACAAAAGACTTAAGAAACATACTTGAAGCTTGAGTTCTTTTTTTAAGGTAATCATTTGAAGAAAACAAAAAAAAAATTGCCATTAATCATGAAATTTAATGTCATTTAAATGATTAATTCTGTTTAGGTTACAGCAGTCGATCCTTCTGAAACAGTTTTTCACATTATTCGTGCCGTATCTTAGCGATTGCTTGACAAAAGAAAGATAAAACAGAGAAAAGTGTAGAGTCTTCAACAAAAACATAAACGTTTGCTTGGTAATTATAGTGAAAAGAATTTGTGGGTCTTGCATCAGACTATCAAAGGGTGACGTTAAAGATTTTCAATTTGTTTCAAACCATTTACAAATTGCTCGAATAAAGCTTTTGATTTGCTTTACATACAGGCTTTTCATACAGGCACGATGTGAGTTACTTAGAAGTTGAAACAAAACGACATTCAAAGTCACATAAAAAGGTTGTGATTTAATTTTCGACTCGACAACTCTCTATGTGAAACGCTCACAAAGGCCACTTCTACTCCATGTCTGAAGCTTTCAGTGTAGAAGAGAGAACCTGGTCAGCTGATAAAGCTAAGCTCTTGAAAACCCGTATAGTATACGTTGAAAACTTGATGTCGCTTCTAACGAGACACTGATGACATACACAATTCTGCAGAACTCTTCGTATAATGCCTTACTGCCCAATACAAAGGCGAAAGTGATTGAGAATCAAGGCGGCAGATTGAGCCTTCCTAATGCTGTACATTAGTACTCTTCGCTTTGAAGGAAATGTTGAAGTAAATAAGCCGAATATAAAGCCCAAAAGGGGAATCACACATTATCCTGTGTGATGATGCCATCTAGTCTAATCTAACCTGCCTAAAAACCTTGAGATTAATGCACAAGCCTTGCATTGCGTAAACTTAAATGAAATTGAAGAAAACAAAAAAAAAAAAAAAAAACCAAAAACTAGAAACTAGAAATCATACCATTGAACTAAATAATGCAAAATGACTCATATTTCAGATTGAATGGAAACAAAAAAAAAAAAAAAAAATTTGATGCTTTTGAAGCATAATTTTGTAACCATCGAGAGACCAACAGAAAACATAAGCAAATAAATAAAACGATTAACAATCTAATGATTTTTTATATTTAAAAAAAATGCATAAAATTTTGTAATTTTTGAATATTTAATTGAAAATTTTATTTTGAAAACACAAAACGATTTTACCGAAAAAACGAAAAATAAAAATTCAATATTTGTTTCGTTTGAATATAACAAAAGATGAAGACGAGTTTCTATTCAAAAAGAGTTCATTTTAAAGAGAAACTAAAGACTTAGGCAACAAACTTGAATAAGAAGTTATATCTGGAGGAGAAGCTTCATAACATTCCAGCATAGAATCATCGGTTTTGTATACTTTTCTTCTAATAACAACGCAGCATACAAGAAAACATTCGCCATGTATTTCAAACTGACTAGTCTTGAGACTTATTTAACGCTTAAAAATACTAAACAACGTTGCTACGTTTCATTAAGTGTAGTGTTAAAAATTTCCTTGACCAACTCTTTCGGTCAGTGATTTCTCAATACCCGCAATTTGTAGTAATTTTTTGAACAAACGTTGAACAAGCGAATCAATCAAGCATTATTGGTAACCTTTAATGTTGTGAAGGAAGATTCTAAATCCACCATTCTAAATCCAAGATTCTAAATCTACCAATTTGATGCCTAGACAACTCTGGAGTTCAATTCCCAGTGGTTCAAGTCCCAACTAAGAAAAATATTACTTTCCTTCCAGCAGTCTTCAGGAAGAAAAAAAAAAATTCTGGAAATAAATAAAATTGCCGTGAAAAGTTTCTTAAATTTGGCATTCGGAGGAGAAAATTGTTGGTTTCGCACCTCATTGCTTAAAAAAACCTAACCTGACATGTGGAATGTGCGCAACTGGGTTGTAATCTTGACTACAGGGTTGTAAAGATGAATTAAGTTAAGTTAAGTAAGTGTTTTCATAGCAATTAGAGCACTGATATTGTGCTTGTCGAAAGTACAAGGTTATTCAATTCTGAATTGTGAGGCAAGTAGGGCTTGCAAGAAAAGAAAATCTAGAAATAAAACAAAGTATTGAAGGCATTGATTGATGTAAATCAAAATGAAAATATGAACAGAAAAGCAAAACTAAAAAAAAAACAAATCTTTGTCTTCAAACTAAGGTTTCTGGTTGTATTTCTGTTTTCTTCTTCTTCTTTTTCTTTTTTTTTTTTTGCTTTTTTTCTGATTGTTAAAGTGAAAGTTTTTGTACGGGTTGTTGTTGTTGTTGTAGCTGTTGCTATTGCATTTAAATACTTAAACAGACGCACATACATACAGACATACATATACACACACATGAAAGAGTGATGATAAGAATTTTAATTCCGCTTCGTTTTGAGTTTGTTTCTTAAGTCGTTTGTTTGAAAACATTTGCTTGGCTTTACGTATGAATATGTTTGCGTTGGTTTATTACAGTTTTGCTTTTTTTTTTTTTGTTGTTTTGTATTTTATTTTCAGCTTCAATATGAAATTATTTTTAATAATTTAAATTTGTTTTGTTTTTTTTTTGTTATGCTTTAATCGTATGTATTTCTTTCGTATTGTTGTTGTTATTGTGTGTTGGTTTTGTTTTTTTTTTTGTTAATTTTCTATAGAAAATAAAAGTGAATTGTTTGTTAATTTTTGATTTCTTATACTGTGTATAATATATTGTGTTTCTTTTATGGTGTTTTTTGTTTTTTTTTTTTTTTTGTTTTTTGTTTTATTATGAAGCATAGCAAAAAGCAAAGCCAATAACCAAAAAAAAAAAAAAGAAAAAAAAGAAGGAAAAAAATACACACATACACACATACACATACAAGAAAAGAAAAAGAGAAATTTTTATTTCTGTTTTCTGCTTATAATTAATGGAAGTTTTTTTCTTTTTTTCTTTTTTCTTCTTTTTTTTTTTTTTGTATATTTTTGTTTCTAGTTATTATGGTTGTTATTGCTGTTGTTTTAATTGTATTGAATTTGATGGATTCTTTGGCTGGTTTTAACCATTTGATTTTATTATTATATTTTATTCACTGTAATAAGAGTTACATAAAGTTTTTAATTTTTGTTCAGCATTAAACATTTTTTTTGTTTTTTTTTTTGCTTTCATACGCCATTATTTACTCAAGTCTTTTCTTGTTGTTGTTGTAAATTTTATTTTATTTCTACAGTTTCTTATTAATTACCAGAGTTAATTAATTTTGTTTCTTTAAAAACCGCCATTTGGTACATTTAATGAGCTTTTACATACAATTTTCTGTATGAGTATGTAAAAATTTAGTCTTGTTTTCTTTTAGTCTTTTTCGGTTTTTCTTCATTTTGTTGTTGTTGTTGTTTTGTTGTTTTTTTTTTTTTTTTTGGTTAAATCACAGAAGTCCAGAAATTTTTGAAAATAAAACTCAAAACAATTACAAGCAATTGTAACTCAACGAGATAATTATTTTTGTTTTATTTTCGGAAAATTGGGAATTTGTTATTGTAATTAAAATTGAAAGTAAAGCAATAAAATTATCTCAAATACGGGAAATAATAAAAAACAATAAAAGAAAAAAGACTTTAAATCTTCAATTTTGTTAAGGGTAAAGTAATCGAAATGTATGGCGCAGTAAAAAATATAAAATTTTACAAGAATTTAGAAATCATTATGCAAATACCCACCTTTTCCGGACTTATTAAATTGAAAATATTTTTATATTCGCTACCTAAATAATTTTAGTGAATTTTATAAGATTGTTAAACTGTTTACATCCAAAAGCATCATGAGCATTTGAATGCTATTTTTTTTTTCTTGTTGGTAAGAAGTCACCTTGGGATCCACGTATACGAATTGTAAAGTGAATTCCTTAAAAATATAAATACTCGCCACTAATGGTCAATGTTTGCTGCCTCTTTTTGTTTAGAATCGCCAAAAAAAAACTCGGCTCTTTAACTTATAAACGGAAATATTACGAAATACGAGCTTCTCTCAAAAGAATTTCAATATTTTTCCAATAAATAGCAATAGTTTCCGGAAACGTGCAAGATAGATCTAAACTTACAGAAAGTCTAATCAAACTTTAAAATCGTATGCTCAACGTAGTCACCGGAATTTGTATTAGCAATTACATTATTGGCACTTATGAGCGGTACTTTGATCTTGGTCCAATGGTCAATAATTTCCACAGAAACTGCATAGAAGAGGCAGAGAATTAAATCAATCTTCATCGATTGAATACATGCTTAGCTTTATGTCGTGAAAGAACTTCCACATGATTTTACACAAAGCAAATGACCTGGCGAGGAAGGTCTTTGAAAGTCTTAGCGGAAGTTTCGAAAGTACAGGAACCTAGGAAAAATAAGTGACTGTGGGATCAGGATGGTCTTTAGCGTGATTATCCTGAACCTAATACTTCTATTTATGCGCTAAATGAAATAAATCATTTCATCAAATCAAATTATTTATGCTAAGAAAAGTTTCGTAATTGATACTAAAAAGTGCATCAGTGATGACAACATCATATGAAAGCAGAAAATGATGATTATAGAATCATAGTGAGGCATTGGCTAAGCTAAGAACGGAAGCCATGAAAGCTACAGTTTGTCTATGGCGTATAATTTTATTGGTAAAAATTGATTTTTTCCGTGTAGAAACTCTTATCTTTTGCACTAATTGTGCCAGCCTTTCTGACTTATCTTCGGAATATTCTTTACCCCAAAAACCGCCTATTTATTGTTTACTTTCGTGTTTAAGCACAGTCTAGTCTGCCTAAATATGTCTGCTAAAATCAAACGCAAGTAAAAGTTTTTATCTTTGAATATCCAATCTTTATACAACATCTGCTGATTATGTTTTTTTCTTTTATTTTCTTTTTTTGATCTGGTTTTGGTTCCGTTAAAAGTAAATTTGCATTTAGTTTTCACACTCACATGCTAATTTCTTAAAGCAACAACAAAAAACACTTTTACTGTTATGCTTTTTGAAAAAAAAAAAATACTCCAGTTGTATGAAACAAAAATCATATTTTTTTTGAGGTTATTGTTAAACAAATAAAAGAAAAAAATTCTTTAAATGCAGCAAAAAATTTCAAAAAAAAAGTGTAAAAAAAGTTAAAATTAAATATTTGATGGCATGTTAAAGAAAAAATGAAAGTAATTTTGCTTGATTTTTATGCCAAATAATGAACAAAAGACTTAAGAAACAAGCATAATTCATATTTAATTTTGTGGACTAAAGACTTAAGACATGAACTTGTTATTAATTCGAAAAAAAAGTTTTTTTTTTTTTTACTTAAATTATTCCGTTACAACACTCTGCTTAGCTAAAATGAGCATCTAATATGGTTAATTGTCAAGCCACCAGATGACATGATGACTTTTATGCATTCAGTAAAGCATCCTGCAGCACGTATTGATCAGGTAATTAAGTGTTATGGTAGGGGGAAGAAAGCCTAAAGTTTCAGGGAGTCACTTTTAATTTCAGATTTGCCTTGCAGGAAACTGGACAGAGGGTTTTTAGCCTCAAGGTCATTGAATTATTGTCTGTTTGTTGATTTATTAACTCGTTTACATTGGGAAAAAGGTTAACATGAAAAGCCATTTAAAACTGATTATGTGGCACTGTTATACGTTTTTGGGACGTCAAACGTTGTAATCACAGAGCCTATTTTGTTAAGGAGTTTTCTTTCTATACTTTCCTCAGTTTGAAGAAACAAACTTTGGACGCAGTTGGATTTCATAACATTGGCACTATTCAGTTTCCAATTTTCATTAACCGCAGACTACGCCGCAAACGAAATCGTTAAAGCGATTAGTCTGTGGATTGTGTAGAATCAACAGCTATGTTGGTAACTTGTGATATAAATGGAGACGGATGAAGTAGGATCTACAATGGCATTATTGCGAGCAAAGCTGTAGAGTAAGATGAACAATGGAGACGCAGAATTAAAAGATCAATTCATACTTTGGCAAAGCCGTTGACAAAAGAAGCTGCTTTCACGGATAGTAATAGGAATATTGGCTTTGTATAGTTATGTTTGTAAAGAATTTGTGACGGCACAATAGTGGAATGCAAGAGGAACTCAAAGAAAAAATTGCATTTTTGGTTATACCGTTCAACGAATATAGTTCAAGTCAGTTTCCGTCAAGAGGCGTAGTAGTTTAATTGATAGTGTGTTGGATTATTAGACGAGAGTTCGTGGTTTAATATCAAGCACAGATGACTCGAATAAAACGAAATTTCAAAATATATTTCCTTTGGCAACTTCCCCTCAGCAGTATTCTGGCAAGAACTCTAAGAGTAAAATAAAATTGAAGTGAAAAGTTTTTCAAAAATCTATAGTTCGTAGTCGACTAAAAAGTGTAGATCTTGCCACTCATCATTAAAATTAACTCCCACAACAAAAGTGACGTTAGAAACTTGGTTGTAGTCTCGACTATAGGATTGTAATGACAAATTAAGCGAAGTAAGTTACGTTGCTACTATAAAATAAACTTTTTATGGCATAGAGGTGTACAGTATCATAAAAACGTTTTCAACCGATTGATTGGTTTCCTTATTTTTTTTTTTTTTATCATCAATTTTATTTTTGTTTTCCTCTTTATATCCCATTAGCATTTGCATATCCCACATTCAGTGTCACTTTTTAGGTCATTTTATTTGAAATTTTTAAAATATTTCTTCGTGTTTTTTTTTTTTTTTTGTTTTTGTTGTGCAGCTAAATGATAAGCATTAACAATGTTCAGGTAAAATTGTTGTGTAAAACTGGTAATTGCTAAAGAAACATAAGGCCAAAAAAGAAAGTGTAGGCAACAGGATGTCAACCAATATGAAAATAGTAACAAGCACAGAGAAAAGAAAAACAGAAAAAAAAACCTTAAGACTCCCACACAAAATAATTTTTAGGCAAGTTGTTGGCGTTTTAAAGAAATTCTGTTGAAAGAAAAAGGGTTTTCCAAATACATGAAACCAGTTACTAGTTCTCTTAAAATCTTTTCATTTTTTTTGTTGTTTTATTTATAGAAAAAGAGTAATAAGAAAAAGAAAAAAAAAGAAAAACGATCTTCTATAACTAAAACATTACAAAAGAAATGAAATGAAATGAAATGAAATGAACAGAAGAGAAGAGAAAAAGAAAAGAAATGATTGTTTTTTTTTAGACTAGAGAGTATTTTTATTTTTTTTTTATTTGTAATTGTTGTTGTTGCTGTTGTTGTTATTGTGTTGAACAACAACTTTCACCCATTAATATTCTTCGTATCATACGTACTTACGTACGTACGTACATACATACATACATACGTTTAGCAAAAGTTACTTTTTTTTTCTAGCTTATAAAACCAAACAAAGAAATGTAAGAAAAGAAAAAAGTAGAAGGAAAAACGATAAAAAAAAATCATCATAAAAAAATAATATTAAAAATCTCTGGTTGAATAGAAAATAGAAACACTCGTTTACATACGTACAAGCATACACACACACACACACACACACAAACACACATACATTTACTTGTATAAACAACAGAAAGCCAAGCAGACATACGAGTTAAAATTGTTTTTTTTAAAGAAACAACGAAAATTTTTCTATTGAAACATAAAACTCTCTCACAGACACAAACAATCTATTGTATGAACAATGTTTGTTTGGATAAATATGTTAGTGTGTGTGGTAGAAAAAGTAAAAAGAAGAAGCAACTTTACTTTTCTTATACCATGATTGTTACTGTTGTTGTACACTCTCTCTCTCTCTCTCTCTCTCTCTCTCTCTCTCTCTCTCTCTATCTTGCTCCATTCATCTCTTTGGCTTTATTTTACCATTGTATACGATATTTACATTGTTAAACCAGTTGTTGTTGTATTGTTTGAATTGTTAAGAAAACGCATTCACTCGCATAACAAAAGTCGATTGCATTGTGTTATTCTCCTTAGGCAGAGATTCTCAAACATTTAGAAAAGTAATCTCTAATGAAAGTCTTTTGTTTTAATGATTTTAAAGCGTATTAGTGCAATTGTTAAAACGAATGAAAACCGGCTCCTGTAGAAATTTTAGTATTTCAAATATTATTCGATTACTTAATCAATTTGAATTTTAATGCACTTACAAAATCGATAAGCAAATTATTGTATTTTATATGATTTCGGCTAATCAAAGAAATAAAAGATTATAAATCTATAAATAGAAAAATTGAATTCGATTGTTTTAAAAATTATTCGCTAAAATATTCGGTTATTTTTCTAAAGAAAATTAATAACTAAAACTTGGGTTTAGTCAAGCGTTTAAACTATTTCATTAAACACATTTTTAATAAATAACAACAACATAAATAATAATTTTTAATTGGTTACTCCGCAAAAAGTAATCGATTACGTTAAGAAAAAATTAAATAATTTTAAAAACTAAATTAAATTCTTTACATGAATTATTATTTTCAATAGAATTTACATTAAAAAGATTAACTATTCGGTTACTTTGTTTATGTTACCTACCAGAAAATTTTTAACAATAAAAATTTTAAAATTTTTTGAAATCTTAAGTAAAATAAATGAAAATAAATTATACAAAGTAAAATTTCAATTCGTTACACTTCAAAAATATTCGATTACTTTAATATTTTCTATGTAAATTAGATAAGATTTATGAATGGCTTACAAAAATATTTAACAATATTAGATACATAGATTAAAAAGCAAACATTGTTTTGAATCTTAAATTTTATTCGTTTAATTATTCGGTTAATTAAATAAATTAATTAAGTAAAAATTCTTTAATTAACTTTGTAACTAATTGTATAATCTTTAAATATTATTCAATACTGAAAAATTAAAAATAAAGGAACAATAAATCTGTTTTCCGATTAAAGAATGTGGTTTTTTAAAAAATTGATTTTCCAAAGAATGCATTCAAATTTTAAAAGATCTATAAAATACTAAAGAAATTATTCTTTTGCTTGAAAAATTATGTCATAGCTTGAAGTAATATTCGATTACTCGAAATATTATTAGTTTACTCGAAATATTATTCGGTTACTCGAAATATTATTCGATTACTAGAAATATTATTTGGTTACTAGAAAAATTATTCGATTTCCAAATAAGTTATCATGAGCATGAGAAACTTTTAATTCATTTAAGCATTATCTGAATCTACTAAACTGCGTAAAATGGTAAAAACTTAACGGTTACTCGATTAAATTTCAAATCCCTTATATATTTTCAATAATACGGCTTACAAAATATTAATTTAAAATAGTTGCTTTTGGAAAAAAGAATCGTTTATTTAAAATATATTTCTCCAAATGAAACTGTTTACAATATGTATTCTTAATATATATTTTTAATTTTAACAACATTTAAATTCTTTAATGATTAATAAAGAAGTAAGACTTTAAGAAGTTACTGTAAATATTTCTAAATAATACGGCTTAATAATCGTATTATAATACATTAAAATATTGTATGCCACTAAAATATTGAAACCGAATTGAAATATCTACGATTTAATGGCTATTCGAAACAAATTTCAATTGCTTAAAAATAATATTTTCAAATAAAATTGCTTACAAGAGAAATATTTTGTAAATATTATCATAACACATTATATTATTAAAAAACTGTATAAAGTAGATAAAACTGAGTGAATAATCAAAAAAAAATATTCGGTTACTTAAAGAAAAATAAAATTAATTATACATTTCATACAGCATTATATGATTCTGTTAAACTACATAAAATAATTAGATATTCGGTTACTTTAACATACAATATTTGCCAATAACATATGATACGATTTCATAAAACTTAAAAAATATTACTTGAAATAAAACGGTTGATGAGATAAATGTTTAATACCGCATATACATATTGAATATATAACACCTAACGGTTAATCGATAATTTATTAAAACTATTTAACAAATGTCTAACGAAATTTGAATAAGTTTTGGATATTGTATGGAATATTTAATAAATATTATGAACGGTTTTTTAAAAAACAAAAAATTCCAAGATAAATATTTTATTCGTATGTAGAATATTTAAAAGACAAATGGTTACTCGATAAAATATTCGATTATAATTAAAAATGCAATTAAATTATAGAAATTATGCAATTAAAGCTGTTACAAAAGAAAACATCTATAAAACTACGGCTTAGTAAAATGAACAGAATTAAATGGTTACCCATTTAAATATTCGATTCAATTTGAT
>QOCX01000116.1:194109-217143 GCA_005959815.1 Sarcophaga bullata
TTAAATAAAATCGAATATTTTTATTTAAAATATACTTTTTAATAACTATTAGATAAAACAATAGAATAAAAACCCGTGTTGTTATTTAATTCGGTTTTATAGATTTTCATATTATTCGGTTACTTTTTCCTTTATATTTTATAAATGAAAAGAAAAAAAAAACCCAATTTAGTGCATAATTTTTATAAGGCAGTGTTTAATTTAATTTTTGCAGCAGAATATTAAAATACTTACTTCAAAACAAGTATTCGAATAGAGTGAGCGATTACTTAAACACATTTTGTGTTACAAAATGTTTTTTCTAACGAACAAATTTTTTTTTTATAAATTTCTAAGAGTATTTCATTTTATTAAAAATGTTTGGAAAAATTTAAGAAAATTTCAATAAATTTTCCAACTTAACCTTTTGACGCACATTCGAGATCAACAACATGCAACAGCCAGTAATTATGTTGCATGAAAGCGGTAGCAATAATATGAAAACAACAACAACAATTTATAAAAAAAAAAAAACAGCGAAAGACCTTCTTTACGTACAATGACAAACTCAAGACCAAAAACTGGTCAAAAAGTACGAAATAAAAGTAAAAACACACACACACACACACACACACACATAGACACATGAACAGACACGTTGTGCGATGTGATTATGGCAGATAAAACTACGTAGTGGTGGTACGTACCACCACTATCCACAAAAAAAAAAAAAACGAACTTAAAGAGCCATCATTAAAACTGCTTGCATGATGACTTGCACCAGTAGAGCACGTTGGCATAACTTTTATGCTGCATGTGGTCGAACAACAAGTGGCATGGAACGTTATTGAAAAACAACAATAACAATACAATAACCAGCAGCAATACCAACAGCAACATTTCAGAAAAAGAAATTTTCTTTTTCAACAATAACAACAAATCCGCCACTGTTTTTTTTTCTTTGCTTTTCTTCTGCAATTTTTTTTCTTCTTCTTCTTGTTTTATTTCTTGATTTTCAACGCTGAAGTGGAAGGAAAGTTTCTACTACTACTTTTATTGCTTTAATTTTATTTCAAAGAGTGTTTGTGTGTGCATATGTACGTTCCAGCAGCAGAGTTTGTTTGTTTCTTTGTAGGTTTTTTTTCTTTTTTTGGATTTTCTACCAGCGTTTCTTTTCCCAACAACCAATTCGATAAGCATTCGAATGCTGATAGAAAATTAAAATATAAACATACACACACACACTCTCATATAGAGCGAGAGAGAGAGAGAGAGAGACACAGAGAGACACAGAGAGAGGGAGTAAATAATATAAATACACTACAGGTGGCTTAAATAAGTACAGAATTAATGCTGTTTAGCTGTCAATTCTGAACCTGTAACGATTACTCGGGTAATCATAAAATATTATTAAAAATGTTTCTCTTTTCTAATCATCGTTATGTCCATAATTGTTTTTGTTCAATAAAATTAAATTTCGATTAATTATTGCAAATACAGTCGATGATATTTAAAGGGTAACCAAATAAATTTTATTGAGAAATCAATTCACTTTCACTAGAAAATAAAGGAAATACGAATACAAATATTGTCTTATAAATTCTTTCTTGCCGTATAAAGTTAATCACTTTCACTTTTATGTGCTCAGTAACACTGATGTTATATAAGATACCCTATCTCTCGGTATACTGTTATAACAATCAGGTTTTTTTTTATTGTATTTTACGGTGCAATAAAGATTAAAAACTTGATCTCCACACCCTATAACCTTCTGATACAATATCTTTAGATTTCTTAATACAAAATTTGTTGGTCATTACGATCACTAACTGCTTTAAGCTTTTTGAAATCGGAAGTTAGAATATATTGTAACGTAAAGGTATGGTAAGGTACCACTACAGCCAGTACAATGGAAGCATTCGATTCGTTGTCTTAACAGATTGCTAAATCTGCTGCAGTAGACCATTTTTATGTTTAACTGGAACAACTTGTTTAATGAGACTGGAACAAACAAAAACAATAATCAGAAAATGCATTGTGACATCTTCATATTCTTTAAAGAAACGAAAAGACATAGAAAAATCAAATTTTAGCAACCCTGTCATCTTAGAACCTACTACCTATTTGGTATTCCAATCGATTGCTTAATTTCATCACATCTTTTGTGACAGTCTCATACTACTTAAGACTTAAAAACGATAACCAAAATGTATAGGAGCTCAGTTCTTAAAATATAGAATACAAAAGCCTTAGAATCTTTGGTTAACAAAAATGGATGCGCAGAAAAGCTCAAGTTGTCATGAAATCTTGGTCTTATATTTGTTTACAACATTTTGTGTATCTTTTAACTCAGAACTCCAGACGTCGGCTTCTCAACCAATACAACATACATGTTTCCCCATAGTAAGGGGCGTAATGGGGCGTCTTCTAAACAAAATTTTATTAGGTTTTCTTAAAGCTTTTGTTTCCCTCCTTAAGTTCTAAATTTATCTACCTTGGCAACAGTTCCCATCTCGAGTCAATATTAATAGTCCAATCTGGGTGAATAGATAGCGGGATTTAGGAAAGACGGATAGAAATATCATAGAAATGAAAATAAGATATGATATGTACAAGGTACAAGGGTTTCTATAGACCACAATCGATCGAAAATGACTGCCACAAGTGAGATTCATTCTTTTACTGTGACATTCGCAAGTGAAGATTCCTTTTTTTTTTAGCAGGGATTCTGAATTTTAAATCTAATAACTCCGAAGACCAATCTATGAATTTTTTTAGGCCTTTTCGTTCGTTTAAAAAATTTAGAGCTTTCAATAAGCTTTTCTTCATTTTATTGTCATTTCTTTTGCGTTGTTCGATTTTCACTAATCAAGTTTTATCAAGCTTAGCAGGTTATTGGTCTCTTATAGCAGATGCCATCCAGAAAGATCTCCAGATTTCGAAATTTAACTTTCGATGACTAAAGTGACGATGACTTTTTTTAATGATCCAATCATGTGTCTGGCCTTAGTTTTCATAATCTTGAAGAAGTTTGCAGTTCATTAAACGAAAAATAATTCTCTCGGCATCTCGAAAAGGGTTAACAAAACTGTATATGTATTTGAATAATTTGTTTCGGTTTGTTTAAATTTATTAACAATTTACATCATACTGTTTAAAATGATTTTTTTTTCTTTTTCAGTTAGAAAAGTTTTTATTTTGTCGTGTATATTGAGAGAAAAAGCTTTATTGTTTACGCCTGTAAATCTATGGAGAGAGAGAGAGTCTGTTATGTACTACAAGTTTCTGGAAGGATAAAAACAATAGCAAGCGATAGTTAAGCGGTAAATGGAAAGCTTTTTAATTGCCATTAGGAAAAGCGTTTTTGTTTTTAGTTTATGACACTTCTAAACGGATGTAACAGTTTGGAAGTGGTTGGTTGAATGGCTATGAACTAATGAAACATTTTTTTTGGTTTTTAAAAAATAATCGAAAAGAGAGAAAAAGTTTTTTAATTTATAAAATTATAGAGAAAATATAAAAACTAAATTTTTTTTATATTTAAGGATTTAAAAAAAAATTTTACATATTTAAAGAATTAAAAACAAAAATAACTTTCAATTCAAATTTTTTTGACTGATTTTTATTAATTTTTAATGAAAAATATTTATAATTAAAAAGAGGAGAAAAAAAATAAAAATGCCTTTGAAGATTAAGCAATTGTAAATGGAAAAACAGAGCAGAAGAATTTTTAACAAATAAAAAGAGAAAATAAATAAAAAAATGGTTATAAAATTATAAAAAAAAATATTTTTAATTTAAAAAATTTAAAAAAAAAATGAATTTAAGTTAAATATTATAAAATAAAATTAGTTTTAAATGAATAAAAAAAAATAAAAAGAAAATTCTTTTAATTTAAATGTAAATAAATAATTTGTATATTAAAAAATATTTTAAAATTTATTTTAAATTAATTTTTATAATTTTTTAGAATTAAAAGCGAAAAAAATATTTTTTCTTTAAAATATTTGTTGTAGAAATTTTGTAGAAAAACATTTTAATATTTATGAATTAAAAAAATTTATTTTAAAGAATAAAAAAAAAACAAATTTTTCAATCCTTATCAATTATAAAAGATAAAAATTTAACGAAAATAATATTTTGAGAAATTTAAGGAGATTAAAAACAAATTAAAAAATAATACGTTTTTTTTGTTTAAATTTGAAAAATTAAAAAAATTTTTTTTTTTATAAATTTTAAAGCGTACGTATTTTTTATTTTATTTCAGTATTTGTTACGAAAAATATTTTTATTTTCAATATTTTATTAAAATTATTATTGCATAATGAAATTGTGTAATTGTAATATTTCTAAATTATATTGTATTAGTTGTATAACTTATGAAAGTAGTCAGAGAGAGTTTTCCATAATATCGGATGTTTATTTAAAAAATGATTTAACAACTTGATTTAATTACTTTTATAAAATGAAAATATTTTTAAGAATTTTATTTAACTCAGTAATTGAATTTTTTCGTTAAAAAGCGTTAGAAAAATTTAAGAAATCAAAAACAAAAAATTGAGAATATAAAAAACAAAAAAAAAAATAAAATAAAATAAAATAAAATGTAATTAAATGTTAATGATTTATTAAAAAAAAAAGAATATAATGTTAGAAAACTATATTATAATATATAATTGCATGCTAAGTTAATTTATTTATGGTTTAGAAAAAGGGTTCAATGTTCAAAGCAATATTTTTTTATTTTTAAGATCGTAGAACGAACGCCTTTGGTCTAAAATATAAAATATGCTGGTGTTTCTAATATTAATTTTTAGTTTAAAAATTATTGTATTTCAAAGTTAATACTCCTTAATCGATTTAAATTGCAAACGAATTTTTCAATATTAACTCAACGCAATCAATATAATTTTAAGTAATATTTTAAATTTTAAAAAATTTTTAAATTTAAAAATAAAATTTTAAATTTTAGTAAATTTAAATTCTTTTCTTAATTCTATTTAAAGAAGTTAATTAATTAGTGAATTATATTTTTCTATATCTTTTCCACACTTTGTAATTTTCTCTTGTTTTTTTTTTTTTTATTAAATTTTGAAACAAAGATAATCGTTCTGCAATGTTAATTTGTTCAGAGAATTGTTTGAAGCATTATTGTTTTATTTCTGCCTTATATTTTTATATTGTTATTTACATAAATACGTATGTTTATAGATTAGAAAAATAGAAAAAAAAGAATTTATTAAGAATTTAAATTTATTAATTCCACTTACAGCAATATCTGGTCGAATATTGGCAATTGGCATTGACACTACCCGGTGCCAGAATATCATTGGCGGCTGCCGCCATATCCATCGTCGATGGTGAAAATTTAGTATCCATGTGTAACGGCAAAATGCTGATCAATTTTTTTTAGTGTAAAACTTCTTTTTCCTTCTTTTTGAAAAGAAAGAGAAAAAGCAAGTTTTATCAAGGAGTGGATAAAATTTTAAAAAATTTTAAATTTTTTTTCTGTTTTTTCTGTTTTGTTTTTTTTTAAGTAACAGTTTTACTTTTTGCTGTTTTTTTTTTTTTTGCTTATTTTTTGTGTTGGAAAGTTTAGAAGCTTTTTTGAAAGATTTGTTTTTTTTGTAAAGATATTGTTGTATAATCCTTAGTATGTAGTTGTGAAAAAAAAATGTTGTATCCAGTGTTGTTGCTATTAGCGTAGTTGTTGTTGTAGTAATCCCAATTTTAGAGTTCAGTTACGTTTTCAGGTCTTCAGCGATATTAAAAATAAACTTCTGTTGTTGTTGTTGTTGTTGCTCTTTTTCTTTCATTAAATCACTTTCACTTTTACTTTTTTTTATAGCTTTTGCTGCTTTTAAATAATTTATGACTTCTTTCTTCTTCTTTTTTTTTTCTTTTTCTGCTTCTTCTTCTTGTTATTTCTTGAGTGCTGTTATAATTTCACTTTTTAAACTTAATTACCCCATCAGCCAATATTTTTTATTTTAATTTTAATTTTTTAACTTTTTTTTTTTTTAAATTCTTTTAAGGTTTATAAAATTCTTAAATGTTTAGTCAAATACATGTTGAAAATTTATTATTGTTGTTTTTTCTTGTTTTAATAAAAATTTAATAAAAAAAAAAAAAAAATTTTTTTTTAAGATTTTAAGCCTTTGTTAAGCTGTTGTTTTGTTTTTGTTGTTGTTGTTGTTGTTGTTGTTTTGTTATCATCACTTCAATTTCACTTTTCTTGATTAAAAACTAATTCAGCTTCAACTTGTTTTTTCTTCTTCTTATTTTTCTTTTAAGGGATAGAATCCGTTTAGATTTGATTTGATTTGATTTTGTTTCTTAATTTCTATTTTAATTTGATAATGTTTTCTGTTTTTTTTTTCCAAAAATAATTCTGTTTCTGTTTTCTGTTTTTGAGTGTGTCTCTGTCTTTTGAACAGCAAAATTTTTGGAAACGTAACGTTGGGTTCGACACTCGTGGTACGTCTGTTTTGCGTGCGACAGTGAAAAGCGTGTTTATCCTCAACAAGACAGCGTTTAAACTTGGATCAACACTTTCGGTTGGTGCCTACCACAAACTCAGCTAGAATATACACACATAAACACACTTGCTAAAGCTTATGTACATACATTGCCGTACACTCATAGCATTTCATTTTCATTGTGTTTCGTTGTCTTCTTCTTATGTTTCTTCAAGACCAGATCAACAGTAAAGGCTTTCGCTTCGTCGTCGTTACATGTTTACAACAACAGCGAGAACAGCAATAACAGCAACAACAGTATAAAACAAAAGTAAAAACAACATAAAAGCCAGCTTTAAACACAGCTTTACGCTACTACAACCAGTAAACAAGTAGCCAAATGACTTATTGATTGCATTCAAGAAGCCGAAATCTTACCTATGCTTGTATTTGTATTTGTGTTTGTGTGTGTGTGTGTGTGTAAGTGAGTGTTAAACTTCTTTTACTCTTCTTTCGTTCAGTACTTTTCACTCACTTTACTCTCTCTATCTCTCGCCTCTATGTTTAAAAGCTTATGAAGAAAACCACGTTATTTTATTTTGTTTCGTTTCGTTTGTTTTTTATTTACTTTCTTTGTGGTTCTGCTTCTTGTTGCTATTGCTAACGAGAAAAATGCTTTCTTTCCCTATCAACCAACATTGTGTGCTAATTTAGCGGTTTTTCTTTTCTTTCAAAACTAAACAAAAATCGTGTGGAAGTTGTTTCGATTTATAAAAATATTCTTAGTGAACTGATTGACATTTCAAGTAGAAGTGGTAGTTGTTGTAATAATACAATTTTTTAACTTTGGGCGAGCTTAGTTTACTTTTTTTCATGAAATATTTTACCTATCGTCAGTATGTGCAGGTTAAATGTCTTCTCTTCTGAATTAAATTGAGACAAAAATAAATTCTTTATCGATTTATTATCGCTGTAGTGTAAGCCGTGGTATATTAGCTAGTGTGTTGGATTATTAGATGTAAGGCTGAAGTTCAAATCCCAGTTCAAACAGTAAAACATATTTCTTTCGGCAACTTTTTCTCAGTAGTTTTCTGGTAAAAAATTCTGTGTGGCTTATGTTTAACTGCTTTATCGCTACTACGATAGATTTTGCTCTAGCGAGATAAAGGAACTTACTTGTCCCCGAAAACCGTATATTCTTATGTAACAATTATCTTTCTGATAGAGCATGTCCCTTTGTTGTTGATTGGTATCTCGCATACTGCATTAAAGACAGAATATTGTTACGAAAATGGAAATGGTGTAATATCGTTTAGCATTAAAATGTTAAACAAAAACTACAAAAACAAAAACAATGGACTTGTTTACCTGATTAACAAATAAAGAAAAATAAAACAACAACATCAATATAACGAGAAAGGGATAAATAAGTAAATGACAAGCAACAACAACACTGTAGGGACGAACGTAAACAAGATACAAAAACAACAAACATAAAAGCATAAATAAATGTAAACAACGATGTATACATTCATGGAATTCTCGACAAGGCAGAAGACCGGAACTGTTTACGTCGCTATCTAAAAGGCAAGGCAAATCATATAAAGTCGGAGTAGAAGTTCAGTCAGTCTTGTGTGAAAACGCGTTGCGTGTGAAGTAAACCAATCGTGGTTTGAAGATCTCCGTTACAAAGATCTACAGAACAATTGTGTCGTAATTGTTATTGTTTATCGCAAAGGGCATAAACAAAGGAATAACAAATAAAGCAATTGTTGTTGTTAGAATCAGTTGTGAATAGTGGCACACAAAAGTTGTGTGAATAATAAAGGATTTTAATTAAAATTAAACACAAATTTATTTTTATTTTTACTTGCAATCTACGAGCTCATATTTCAAACGTTTTTAAAAGGTAAAAACGTAACAATATGTTCTTTAGCAGGACTATCCGTATGTGGAACTAATTACCTACAAAGGTCTTCCTCTCCACTTATAATATACAAAGATTTTAGTCTAATGTCCACAAACGTTATTGCCTCTGGTCTTCTTCCTCTAATATATTTTCCTAGTTCCAATACAATCCACTGCATGAGTAGGGGCCATTCCCTGAGTGTCGGTCTTAACAAAAAAGAAATTCCTTTCCATTCACAAACCTGTCGTTGTAGATCTCGCCACTCGTGAGTAAAATTAACATACACAACATGGTTGGTATAAGAAGAAGAAAGGATCGCAATTACTTGATTTGTAGAGAGTCTTTGCCTTTCTTTGCTTGAGTACATAACCAACATACCTGGGATCCTTTGCCTACCTAGCTGATTCAGCTTCACCATACAGTTGCATACTATCTTCGATTTAAACAAATAAAAAGCGAATGATTGAACGGCGAAATTTCTATTGGCCTATGCAAGTTGAATGGCATAGTCCTGCACAAGTTTAGCCTTGGGCTTGTGTTGAAAGGATATAAAACAAGCTGCCCTGATGTGGAAAAGGGCAATGTAAGTATGCGTATAATCGTTAAGAGGTTTTTAAGTCTTAAACCTGTTTATTTTGCACAGATGTGTTCACTTATTTAATATTATAAACATTGTTTACAGTTACCATTATAAAATCAATAAATTCCTGAAAATTTAAAATCTTGAAATTATTTAAGTTGGCATGACTGTTCATTCTATCTTTCTTTCTTGGATTTGTTCAGCTAACATTAAAGCCAACATTATTGTGTGTGGCTTAATGAAAAATGTGCGCGTATAGGTGGTGTACGTGAGTGGGCAAGTGAGTGTTTAATTCTCAATTCGTTCTCACAATTCACTGAATTATTTTGATTTAAAGCTTTCACTGTGTACAGATAACATTTCTTTGTTTCTTTTTTTTTTTTTTGTATTTTTTTTGTTTATTTCCTTGTATTGGTGATTTTGGCTTTCTCATTGGGGAAACAATAAATAATACACCAATACACCAAGAAGAACTTCTTAAACTACGTACTTTTTCTTTTGTTTTCTTTTTTTCAAATATGTTTTGTGGTATTTGTGTTTCAATTCCATTTCGTTGCTGTTGCTATTGCTGTTAAATACTTTCTTTTGCTTTTCTAAAGTTGTATGGTGTTGTGTTGCGTTGTGTTGTGGTTTGATTTGATTTGATTTCAATTTCGCATGTGTTATGTTGTATTGTGAGCTGATTTTGTAAGTGTTTCTTGGCGTTTTTGGTTTTTCTGTTTCTGTTTTACATTTCTTGTAGCCGAAACTTTTTTAATGACTTTTTAAATAATTTACTTTTCTATACACAATATTTGTTGTTGTTCCTGCTGCTATTGTTGTTGTTGTTGTTGTTGTTGAAAAGAAATGTTTTGTATAATTATATAATTTAAACAAAAATACAAAAGAAAACAACAAAAAAAAAGAGAGGAAAAAAAACTTGTCTTTCAGAGTCTTCTTTAGCTGATGGCTTTTATTGTTATTGTTATTGTTGTTGATGTTGTTCTTGTAGTATTTGTTATTGTTTTTGTTTTCATAATTAAGGAAAAAAAACAGTCTTGACAGAAAATAAAAACGGTTTTACTTTTCATGAGATTTTAATTTTTATTTCATGTTGTCTTATAGCTTTTTGATGATATTTCACGAACGTTTTTTTTTTTCATTTTTTTCGTCATTAGAATTAAAACTTTCTTTCTTACCTTCTAAGTTTTCTATTAACATTGTTGTATCATCATTAATGGACATTTTTGCTAAGAAATTATTTCTTTTTTTTCCATTCCTTTTCTGCTTTTAGGGTATGAAATATATTTTGAAAATTTTTCTATAAGTTCTGTCTTAAACGGAATTCAAATGTACTTTTATAGACATTTTGTAATAAAGTATTTGCCTTTCATTTGTCATCATATGATGAAAATAAATATTTTTCAAAAATACAAACTCCTCCTAATTTCTATTTTATACGCAGCAAGAAGTAAAAGTGTTTCAAGCAAACAGCGGTTAAACATATTTTTTTCTCTATTTTTATATTGTATTGCTAGACAAAATTACAAAATATGAAAATTGATTGGAATTTTTATGATTTTCAAGAAAAAATCTTCACAGAACGGTTTAATGAGAAAAACAATCTACACTATATTGTATGACAATCATTAGTATAACGTACGTATACGTACGTATTGTATAAATGTAATCACTTCGTTTCAACTAAAGTTGGTTTTAAGATTAATTTTTTAACCTGGTATTACAGTTACATCTATATATACCTCTCACGAACTATAGCGATCATATCTCCATTTTGTGCTAACGCCTTCTGCTGATTACTACTATCCCAATAATGAGTTGGATGTCATCTTTTTCTGTTCCCTGTACGCGGTCTCATCTGCTGCAATTGTCATGATATTATTGGTTTACTTTGGCCGATCGATTTATTTAAAGAGAAAGAATTTTTGGTCTATACTTTCACTAGAATTCACAAAGAATATTGCAAAGATATCGTTTTGCAAATACTTGCAAGGCGTTGTATTATGTTGTTATTTTATTTTCGAATATTACCTGAAGAAGACTTATAATGTGTTTTGTGTCTTGCCGCTCTTTTAACATTTTGCGTCCTTATTATTTACTCTATTCTTTTTATTTCTTTCATATTTTCCAAAATATTGAGAATTTTGCTTCTATAAATCAAAAGACTTAAGACACGAACTTTTTATTTTTCTTAAAAGCTTTTACTCTGGCAGCAAATGATAGAATTAATAATGAGTCACGCTATGATGCAAAACGTAACGGCACTTTAAAAAAACTGAATGTTCTCCTCAAGTAAAAAAATTCCTTAATCGTTATACTAGATGTTCAGCTTCTCAAAAAAATAAAAAAAAAAAAAATAAAAAAAGTTGCTTCAAAAATAGTAAAAACTTTAAACTTAACAAGAGAAATGGACTAGGACTTGAACTATTGCCAATTAAAAATACTGTATAGGTTTTGACTCATGCCAACACTTAGCGGTACCGGTTGTGTGACCTACTGAAGCAAACTGCAAGTATGTCCTACAAACATTTCCAATAGGACTTGTAGCGTAGGAATGGTGTTATACTTTACCGGTTTGCGAACCTATACTATTGTTGTTGGTGGCTACGTAGAAGAGGCAGTCTAGCCTGGTTCTAAGCTTTGGCAAGTCTATCTTACATCTATGGGATATCATGTATTGCCTAAGTTGTTTGTTTAGGTTATGCGTTGCCATGAAACCATTTAAAGCTACATACAGTTGAGGAGTTCTTAAATACTTAAAGCGTGGTAGTTCCGCTTGTAACGTAAAGTAAGAATTTTTCCTTTTTGTTTCTATTTTTCTTACACAGCAATTTAAAAAGAATTATAACCTAGCTTTTCACTTTACACAATAATTTTATCAATGAGTGGCGAAATCTACAGTTAAATATCGATTCCGAAATAAGAGATTAGAAGACTGATGAGGGGAAGTTATCGAAAAAAATATTTTTTTTCCATAATTCGTTTCGTTCAAGCTTAGTTTTGAACCACTAACCTTCTACTAGATTTTGCATTTATTCAGTTTCATTAATCGATGCTGATTGCTACATTAGGGTTTCATGATGAATTTTGTTTTTATTTGTCTGTGCCTAATAGTGAGAAAGACGGTGGTACAGGTGAAACTAGTTATTCAACTCAACCATTTACTCTAGGTCTTATGCAATAAGGTATGCCGTAAAATCTGTCTGATATCACCGCTGAATGTTACTACTTGAATAGGACACTTCCCTTACGAGATTTTTCTCATTTCCTTTAACGTTAAGGTATCATAAAATCCAGTACAGGACGGCTTTACCACCAGATTAGATACTCATCAACTCAATTGCAACTTGCTACTGGCTGTCATTGAAATTACGCTGTCTTGTGTGCCAAGGATCAGGTAGTTTTCTGGATTTTTTTTCATATTCGCAAATCTTTTGGTTACAAACCTGGTTGACTTGCATTATAGCTAAACACTTTAACTACTATAATACGCTAAGTTAAGCCCACATACAGCTCTGTGACTTTGAGTCACTTAAATAAATAAGAAAGCAAAGTAAAGCTCAACCTTCCACTTTGCCTTATCCGTAAACCTCTTTGCATACTTTTCATCATGATCTCAATACTCCGCATGTCTCCTTAGCCAAACTAAATTCATTGTAGGCCATTGTATACGTTACTCTGACAGCAGATAAATACTCAAGGCAGCAGGGTTCCAGATCTTAATTCGTTTAACATTTCTTTCATATCAGGTTGAGAGGAAAACGACTGACTCCCTAATTGCATGTGAATTTCGTTTGTGATCTTGAAATTCAAAACGAAAGAAAATTTAAAATTTTTTTAAATTTTATTTCAATACAAAACAACAATAAAAACAAAAACAATTAAACAAATATTGTGTGTAATATTATATGACGATAACGATGACAATGACGAAGATGATGATGATGATGATGAAGATAATAATGATGATGATAATGGTATTACCACAATAGCCAGGCTTAAATAAGTACAACTATTATGAAAAAAAGAAAAAAAATACTAAAAACAACAACAACAAGAACAACAAAAAAACGAAAACAAAATTGAAAGACAGATCGAGTCTATAAAGTTGAAATAATAAAGAAGAAGATGAAAAAAAAAACGAAAAAAAAGAAAAACTTTCACCCTGTAATAATAAGACGGCAGCAACTGCTCTAGTCTACTGCCATTATGTTCACTCTATACACCAACCAGAAACCAAGCATTCAAGCCAAACAAACGAACGAACGAACGAACGAACGAACCAAGAAACCAATAAACCAGTCTAAAAGTCAGCCTGCCTTCAGATCGAGTCTTCATTACCAGCATGCCTACCATACGAGCACACCAACAGCCAAATGTAGAGCTGATAGAGCTGCTAGCAGCCAAACGATGATGAACATCTTGGAAGCAGCCTTTAAAGCAATATTTTTTTTCTTTTAAGAAATCTGGTATAGAACTACCACCATCATCAGCACTAGCACCACCAATACTACTTTAAAATGCAAAAGCTGCAGAGAGAAAAAAGCAGCCACAAAATGTCTACAACTTCTCGGCGGGTCTGCATTTTTTTTTTGTTTTTTTTTTTTTTTTTTGTTTTGTTTTGGAATTTCTAAATATGGAAAACAAAGATTCTATGAACTTTGGAAAGTTGTTGAGGAAAAAAGATTTTTCTTTCAATTTTTCTTAAATTTTTTTTGTTTTGTTTTGTTTTTGTTTGTTTTCTTGAAATTTTTCTTTTCCATAAAACTTGAAGTTGTAAATCAAAATGAAACAGAAAATATTTGAAAAACAAAATTCACACAGAGAAACAAAAAGAAGAAGAAAATTTTGTAAGTCTGCAACAACAACAACAAACAAAAATTACAACAATAAAGTGAAAAATTATTAAACCTTGGCTAGTAAGATCGAAAAAATTAAAAATAAAAAGAAAAAAACTTTGATTGAAATCTTCATGTAGTACACCTGTTAACCGAGATACGGTTATAAAAGTGTTGCCAAGAAATACTATTCGACTTACCAACTGGAATGAGGGATCAATTCATAAATTTGTTGATCCAAATCCAAAGTAAAGACAGGCAAAAATTCTATTCAGGCCAAGTGGGTTTGAGAGAATCTAAACTGTTGATGGATAATTCTTAAGGGAAAGACATTTCAAGCCTGACTTATTATTGACTCAATGGACATCCATACATAATTGATCATGACAACTCCGTAGTTAGGATTACGACCTAGTTTCACAGATCATATTATATAGGAATGGAAGGACTTACAGTTGAAAGTCGACTGCGAAAGACAGATTTTTTTTGAGAAACTTTTCATGGCAATTTTATTTACCCTCAGAGTTTTTGCCAGCACTCTGCTGAGAGAGGAAGTCGCCGCAGAAATATATTTTCATATTTCACTTTGTTGACCTTGATATCTGACCTGGAGTTTGCATCGTGACCTCATGTCTAATAAGCCAACATACTGCTTACTAGACTACGGCGGCTGCAATGACCTAACGAAACATTTCAAGCTCAGTATACAGATTCTGTGATGAGAAGAATGAGAATCTTTCGCCGTCGAATATATACTTGGAAACTGGAGATACCTTGATGGTCATGAGCACAACTGAATTAGGGAAGAACAATATAAACCTTAGGAATCTTTATTTACCACAGGGGTCTTTGAAGTTTGAGTTTTTTTTTTAATCGATTACAACTCTTCAATTTTTATTTGTTTGGTTATGTTTGGAGCACGTAGTCTGGTGGGTAGAATGTTGGCTTTTTTTTTAATGAAAACTCAAAAGTTCAAACTTCATACAGGATGGCTCAAAGAAAAAACAACAACAAAAGCTTGGAGAGTAAAATATTTGCCATGAAAAAATTTCCAAAACTACCATTTGGTTTCGCTGTTAAAATTCTGGATAAAATGAACGCATACAACACGGGTGGTGTAAGAAGCCGGGCATTAATCCTGACTAAAGACCAATGTAATGTTATGTAATAAATGTCGACTGAATATAATGAATTCAGTATTCATTATAACACACAACACAACAACTAATACCTTTTCATAGAGAGCGTACTTTTTTATTTTAAGGAAAGATGGCAACCATATCATTCTAGAAAACTTGATTAATAAAACTTAGACAAATCATAGAAGTAATAACAGGATGGAAGGATGATTTGTGTCCATTTGGCAATAATTTAGACAATTTGGAAGTTTACTTGCCCACTGTAAACTTGACTATAATAATTTTAATAAATTATGGGCTGTCATGTCGGAGTTGGAAAAGACAGCTCGGTATTTACGATATAAACGAATTGCCAGATATTGAGGTTCGGAATTGCCGAATGGTTTCGAAAATAGAGGTGATTTGGAAACTGTGGCTTATAAAATACCTGTATAAATACGTTTTAGTAAGTTCTCATTGTTATTTAATTCACTTTAAGCCCACTGTACGGAAGTTCTCAAAGTTTCGATTAATTTTTTTTTTTGGTTCAGAGCTTCAGACTTTATACAATTATTGAGAATAAGATCTTCAGATTATTTCACACCCAGATTTTCATCTGTTTTTGCCGTCTGTCGTATCCTTAAGCCGTTTTTTTTTTCCTGTTCCTCGGTGTCTGCTGTCAGCCTCTGCGATAGTTCTTGTCTCTTTGTCTGTTTTGGAGTTCGGAAGTCAAGAGGTTCAATACTTTTTTGTCACAAGAACTCGGGAAATGGTGAAGTCTATTCCCATTAGACCATTAAGCTGAAGCTAGGTGGCGTCTCAGTTAAGATGTGTTCAACCTTTAGTTGGAATTCCTAAGTCCTTAGAATTGAAAATATAGATTCCTACTGATACCTGAAAATGAGACAGAGACAGCCTAAATTGAAAGCTCCACATCGCCACAATGGTTATGGGGTTTCTAGGTTACTGTTCCGGGAAATTATTTTTGCGCAAGCACTTGATGTTCTGTCAGATATGTTAACTGAGGTGTCAGTGTTCCTACAGCTGAGATAGAGTGAGAAACAGAGAGAGAGAGAGAGAGAAACTAAAAACAGTAAAATCCAAACACTTCAGAATTATTGTAGCATTTCGTACTAGTCGTCATGCGAGTCATTCCGTTAACAGATGATACTTTCCAACACTGGCGGTTAATTTCTTCCACTTTTCCTTGTGAGATACTCTTTCCTCAAGTATCTCATGTGATGGCTAAGAGAAAAAATGAAAATCTTTGCCATTTTTTTTTACTCGCCAATCTTTTCTTAATAGAAATACAAAAACAACAATTACAAATTACAATAACAAGTAACGAACTTCTTATTTACAATGGAAAGTTGAAGGCAAAAATTACAACGACAAACAAAGTGAATAAAAAATATTAGAAAAAACGGATGAAAATAAAAAAAAAAAAAAAAAAAAAATACGAACTGAAGATATGACGACTGGATGTAGAGAAACAAAATTGATCGTCGTTATATGAAGTGAAAGAGTTTTGTTTGGGCTTATCTATTTGCCCCCGTTGTCTGTCTAGCTGTTTGTCTGGCTGTCTATGCGTTAAGACTGACTACCCCACCAAAATACACGTTCGTCTAACTGCCTATATTGTGTGTTTGTGTGTGTATGTGTGTGCCGTAAAATATTTGTGTAAAGATAAGAAATATTCATACCCTTACATACATGCATACACACATGCATGCTTCGCGTAATTACTTTTTATATTAAAAGGCCTATTTTGTTTCCAATGTGTGTACACATACCTATCTACAAACATATGTACATACATGTACGTGAATTTGAAATTGTTGTTTAAACAATGAAAAGAAAACAAAAGAAAGAATAGACGAACAAAATGAACAATTGAAATCGAAATAGAAAAAAAATAGAGAAAAATGCTGGCTAAGGGCATAAAAACGGAAAGATTTGATGATTATTTGCACGTTTATTTGCCTGTGTACTGGAACTGTGTTTCTGTTCTATTTCCATTTCTATTCACAATTCTTTTTATCACAAATTTAATTGCCCGATAAACTGAAAATAGGGAAAAAGTTTCACTGGCTCTTTATTTTCTTTTCATTTTTGTTTTTGTTTTTGTTTTTGCTTTTTGGTGTAGAATTTATGAAATTTGGAAAAAGTAACTGTTCAAGCACTACGTTAAGTACCCAGCAGGAGGTTTGATTTGAACACTTTTCCTCTAAGAGCCTACAACCTACATTTGATTGAAAAGAATTTTTTTTCTCTTTTCGAAATGAAAATAATCTTTCACCTGGCAATAGTTCTCAGTGTGACTTGAAAATGTGTTGGTATTTGCATGGGGATTGGAAGACATCAAATAATTTGATTTGGTTTTCCCTTTTTGGCATTTTGTTGTAGGGAAATATTGTTTCAAAGCCTTTTGAAGACAATTTAAAAACTGGTTTGCATCTCTACAATGGGACACAAGTTGGTCTATTAACTGTGTTTGGTTTGATTTTCCTTGAAATCCCTATAATAATAGCGTTTCTAAGTTGAATTTAGGAATCAGTCCACTAGAATGGGCAAAGATCCAGCCGATTTGGCATACGTTAAACAGCCATGAATTTTATTTCTTCCCAAATAATGTCTCACAAGTTGTTTCAAATACGTTTTGCCGGCTAGAAAGTGGGTTAAAGACTGTCTAGGCTAATGACCATGCATGCTATTGAACTATTAGTATCCGTCTGTCTGCTTAGATTACGTTTGTTCTTCAGGCTACAGGCTCCTTGTATTGTAGACAAAGGTGAAACACTTGCCAGTTTACTTCATTCTAGTGGAAATCCAACAAAGCTACTAGCGTCACTTGTCCTATTCCAATTGAGCTTAAATCTGCCGCGAAAATTGTCTCTGTTGGCTCAATTGGTCTTGTAGTGATTATTCTGTTCTTCCTCATACCTGCAGCTTCTGCGGAAATCATTTGCAAAGTATCCAAAACGAATGCCATCAATAATGACCCATGCAACCAACTATTCTTTGGAGTTTAAACAAGCTTATCGTGCCGTTGTGGCTGTGTCCAAAGGCACAACATTCCAGAACTTGTTGGAGAGTTTGTTAGCTACGCGACGTCTGGCTAGTTCATCCGTTTATGATATCGTTTTGGTACATTATTGAGATATTTGCAACAGCTATACATCGTCTTGATATTTATTACGTTGGAATTCAGCATTTTGTTAGCCACCTTGCCCTTGATAATTTTTGCCGTAGCCTGTATGGTCGACACTACCGCCTGAAGAACATTACAGAGATTCGGTAACCTTATGCACTGTGCTATTACAATCGATTCCATTAGTAAGGATTTGCATTTTGTTCTTCGCGAAGCATGCTGCATCAATTTTCGAAATTTTTGTATTTGGAATCGAAGTCCTGAATTTCTTTGAGAATTCGTATCGTGGTAACATCTTGCTTTCAAAAGTCCAAAATCTGTCACAATCCGTAGTATTGTGCAGTCGCCGAGAAACGTTTAACAATCTTATCAGCTAAGCCCCTATAAAGAGATCAAGAGGGAGTTCAGTATCTCCCAGTTGCGAACGAGGTTTGCATTTGGCCAGGACCACAGAAACTTAACAAGCCGCTTTATTCATGAAAGAACACGTGAGTATACGTCTAAGATACACCATCGGCAAGAAACAGATACTAATGTACTGTAATGCAACATCGTAATTTGGTATGAAATATTGAAATGCAGTACAGCTGTGCAGTACATCTGAAACATTAGATGGCGATTAAGGTGGGACTTGCATTTTAACATTCGCAGAACATACACATATGATGGCATTCTCACGAGTAGGCAGAACGAGAGTTATATTTTGGAATGTGTTTTTGGACTCTCTGCATTAAGAGCCTTGCCCACTTGCAAATATTGCCGTTTGAGGAAAGAGTTTTCTCGATAATGTTTAGTGCAAGCTGCTAGCCAATTGATGAATTAATGTGCTCTGCAAAAGGCAATTTTCGGAAAGAAGTTCATTAATTTTACTGAACTATATTTCGTTCTAGTATCGATAGTTGTACTATATTTTCGGTCGACTATTATAGGCTAAACAGCTGTTACGATAAATTGCATTAAAAAATGCGTTTAATTGACAAACTTGGAATCAAGTTGTAATACAAAGGCGACCTAGAATTTGAAGAATAATTTTGTTGCAAAATTATTACAAATAAAATTAATGGCGTATTCCAATCCTTGGTGCTATTCTAAGAAACACTGTTTTGCAATATGTTTTCTTTCTTTTTTTAATGAGCTATTAAAGTAATGAGAATTCTAATGCAATAAAGAAAAAGAAAAAGAAAAAAACAAACAAATTCAAATTAAAAGTGAATTTATGTTGCTTTGAATGTGTTTTAAAATAGTTTTTGCTTTTGTATTTGATTTGTTCTAATATTTTAATAAATTTTTTTTTATTGTATTCATAAATCTACACAAGAAAAGTATGTCAGTTTGAGTTAGTTTAACTTCAGTGACCCAATTTTGCGTTTTTTTTTTAAGAGGCAAACAAAGAATTTTTCTCACAAACTGAAATGGTTTTCTGTTCTTATTCAGTAAAGTTTATTAAAATAAAAAAGTGATTTCATTCCATTTTAATTTTTCCTAAACACAAGGTATTTCACAAATGTTGGCAATTCATTCGTTTCGTATTTTTTTTTTCATTTCTTTTCAATTTCTTTAATGAGAATTTCAGTAGCTTCTTTTAATGTTAAATTTTGGGTGAAGTTTTTTTTTATTCTTTTTTTTTTGCCAAAACTTTAAAAAAACCAACTCATTTTAAATTCTTACTTCTTTTATCATCTCTTTGGGCTATTAAGGTGCTGCTTCTTTTCTTTTTGTTTCGTTTTGTTTTTGTTGTTGTTGTTTTTTTTTTATTAAAAAGTGAAAATGTTTTACTTTTTTCTTGAACAGTTTTTTTTTTGCTCTAAAACGTTGCTTGTATTAATCATACACACAATGATAATGAGAATGATGATGATGATGATGATGATGATGATTGTCGTCATTTTGATCGTCATCAACAGAGTATTAAGAAACCGCATTATCGCTAAGCATCTCAAGCGCTCGACATGACTTGCTTTAGCCTACAACAATAACAACACCACCACCACCACCACCACCATCACCATCACCACCACTATCACTATCACCATCATTATTTCTTATTTTCTTCGACTGTTTCTTCTTTTTCTTTCTTTTCTTTCTTTCAACTATGCAAGCAACTCGTAATTTGATGGCGAATAAAAATACAAAAAAACACTCATTTTTATTTCAAGTTTGTTTCTTAAGTCTTTTGTTTCTTATGCGAGAGCATAAATCGTGTAACTTAATTATATGATACATCCATACAATCTTTTATGTTCAAACAAGCATACGTATATGTATATATGTATGTATGTATGTATGTATGTATGTATGTATGTATGTGTGTATATATTAATAATTCTGATTGTTATAAACTTTCTTATGAATTTGAAAAGTTAACAAATGTTATAACATTTCTTGTATATTTTGTTGTTGTTGTTGTTGTTGTTGGTTTTTAATAAAACAAAAAAAAAAAAATAGAAACAAATATTTGAAAGAAATAGAAGAAAAAAAAATCAAAACGTTATAAATTTTTAGATCAAATCCCAATAGTGATTTGAATTTCGAGCATTTCTTATTGATGAAGCAATCGCTTGGCTGACTGCCTGCCTTTCTTTTAAAAATTCATTTTTTTTTCTTTCATTTTTATTAATAAGTTGTTTCCCTTTCTTCTTTTATTTCACAAAAAAAAAAAAAAAAAAAATAAAAAAAAATGAATTTTTGTTTTATTAGCAACTGATCTTTAATTACCATTTACAGCTCATTTCTTTCTTTCTTTCTATCTTTCATTCTTTCTTTCTTTCTTTCTTTCTTTCTTTACAAAAACATAATTTGTTTGGTCTATGCAACCAGCTTTTGATTTGACACCACCACCACACCTCTTTTGATGTTTTTTTTTTTTTTTTTTGTTTCTTTAAGAATTTCTTCCTTGTTATAGAAAAGATATCTTTACGCTTGATATGATTGATGACTGATCCAATTTAAGTACTTCAAACAATTACGGTAAATTTTGTACACCCATTGTATTCTATGTTTTTGTGTTTTTGTTCTTCCTTTACAGCTTCATTTTAGAGGCGTTACGTTTTTGTAATATTTTAAGGTCATAACTTAACAATTTTGATTTTAATAGGTTATCTTAACCGATTAAATGTGCTCATACTCTTATGCTGGACCAAAACTAATTGTTCTTCTTCTTTTTTTTTTCTTAATTTTACTTCGTAAAATTTTAATCTTTTGAATATTTTAAGAAGAGCACCGTACACCAATTGATTAAATAATAATAAAAAAAAAAAACATTGGAAGCGTGAACATCAAGTATTTTCCCACACGGATAAGTATGCTAAATTCTAAACGAATGTCCCGCCTTAAAACTGAATCCATTATCTACTGACTGATTACAAATTGACTGTCAAAATGCACTGCTTTAGGATAAAACTTGAGATTAAAAAAGAAAATGAAAGTAGTAATCACTCCAAAACACGTTGAGGCCCAATGTTCAGTTAAGCAGTGGGTTGTATAAGTTGCGCTCTTCGTTTGATTTTCCCAGTTAGATTCAGGCTAGTCAAGAATACTACTACCAAAGGCCGAACAAGAAACGTCTTGGGTGGTGTCACTATTTTTCTCATCATTATTGATTGTGCACAAGTCATTCTGAGATACCCACAGATTCCATTCTGTGTACCATTCTAACCATTATATTTACATACATACGTACATAATTCAGACAAGATTACGACCTAGTTTCCCACAGCGCTTATCTTGTGGTGTGTGTTAATTTTTACACGAGTGGCAGAACCTACAGTTTAAAGTCAACTCCGATTGACAGATTTTTTGAGAAACGTTTTCATGACAATTTTATTTATTCACAGATTTTTGCCAGAAATCTGCTGAGAGAAAGTCTACGGAGAAATTTTTTTTTCATATTTTCGTTTCGTTGGAGTTGTCTGACCTGAGGTTTGAACCGTGGTCTCACATCTCCCAATACAACGGCCTTAAAACACTTTTTTTTATTGCCATGTTGTTTATAGTCAACAACAGGCAACCCCGTCATCCTAAGACCTCCTACACTAGGTTACTCCCGAATTAACGCGATAGAACTTGGTTAATGGAACTGAAACAAGGTAAAAGAGCAAAACTGAATTTGAGTGAGCAATTGTTATATTTATGTAAGCATATCTGTTGCGCCAATCTATAACACTCTAAGTCGACTTATTCCACTTAAAAAACTTCATTTTCATATGAAATGATTTTCAACTTAGGCTGTTATTTTTTGGGATCACAGATATAATACATTACAGTATAAGCTTCGTTCAAATCAGTCTCAGTGCAACCTCCAAGGCCTATAGTATTGTATTCACGTGAGTTTCGTACTTTCCAAGCTCATTGAAAATGAGCTGTTCCTAGTTGATCCTATTTTACTTTTGCAACTTGTCTGGTATCTAGGTATGCAGAGGAGGGTATGCTAAGCTGTTAACTAAAAAATGATAAAATTATTTTGGAACCTTAGTTCAGTTCGTACAATAGGAAATTGTATAACACAGTAGAAGAGTAAACGCTGCCGAAGCTTTCTGTGTGGTTCTTAACAATGAAGTTAGATCTGGTCCAACTAGGATATTCTTGATGGTAATATACACAAGGAAAGATGAGAATAGTAACAAGACAAAAACCAAATTACTCGGACAACACTTTACAGAAAGATGTCGAAGTTGCCAGACTTAAAATAAGTGCGTATAAATCCTAGTATCTCACACCATTTATGTTGTGTGTGAATTTTATTCACAAATGGCGAAACCTAAAGTTTAAAGTCGATTCCGAACGACAGCTTTTTTGAGAAACTTTTTTATGGCAATTTTATTTATTCTCAGAGTTTCTGTCAGAAATCAGCTGGCTTTAAAGGAAGTCCACATAATATTCTTTATAAATATTCAGAAAAGGCTTTAAAGAACAACATGTGTACACTTTATAGAAAGGCAACCCATCGTTTTACCAAACCACTTCCTTCATTATGTTTTTGGCTTTTTTTCAGTTTCGTTAATC
>QOCX01000116.1:217156-237425 GCA_005959815.1 Sarcophaga bullata
TAAGAAGGTGGGTAGTCCACTGTAACAGTGTTCCAGCATAACACGGTTTTCATTTTGAGTTTCCTAAGAACCATATTCTTTACAGATACACAGCTCTGTGCAATAATGCTACCCAAGTAATGGAAATCTTCAATAGCTTTTATAAGAGAATGTATTGTCGTATGTTCAATGGCTTATTCGTATAAATAAAGGTGATCGATATTACATTTCGAAGACCATTGCTAACTTGCGACAGTGACAGAGAAAATGTTCGGTGGTCTACTTTTCTTTCTTGTCTATACAGCTTCTGTACCCAGAGTGTTGTTTTGGAACGACTATGAGGTCTCTAGAATTGACGGTTGTTTGTTCTGGAAATATCCATATCGAGTCAGATTAGTCTGGTATCTCATTCTTTTGCCAATGAGCGAAGTTTGCGTGAGACTATTTATTTGTACATGTTGTGTTGCCTTTGATTAGTTATTTTATATTTAAACTATTCATATGGTAGGTGAAGATTAAATGTCATCGTTTTTGTCAAGACTGAGACTCAATAGGCAATGGTTTTGTCTGCTTTAAAGGCCATTAAATGCTATCAACTGGCATGATTATTATCAATTTTCAAAGAAATTAAGCACCGAACACAAAGAAATTTTTCTTTTTTTAATTTTAAATCCCCAATGCAAGGTACGCACGTATGTATGTGGCCCACAATATTTCATTACCTCGTATTTATTTATTCCTCATACATTTTAATCTAAAACACCCCCCCCCCCCCCTAATTTTTCTTTTGTTTCAGTGACAGTAAATATCTGATGCTGCCGCTGCTGCTACTGCTTTACATTACCGAGCGAATCTAAGCAGTCGTGTGATGGTAATTGTTATTCAAAAATGTTTTCGTTCTTCCAATTAAAAGCTTGTCAGACAGTTGAAAGGAAATTATTTCCTTAAAAAAAATTCTCTTTAAGCTGAAGTAACAAAGAAAAAATTTTCTTTTTCAAAATCGCATTAAGAATTACTCATCCATCTAAGAAACTTCAAATGGATTTAGAATGTGTGTGTGCATAAGTGTATGTGTGTGTGTGTGTGTGATTAGTTTTTTGTTCTTTTTTTTTTTGTTACTTTCTTCAATTTAAGTTTCTTTTTAAACTCCAATGTGTTTTAGCAATGATCTCAATACACAAAGAAATGGAAAAGGGAACACAAGCTGACTTTAAGCTTGGGACCTTACCTTACCTGGGCTTATGGCAACAAAATCCATTAAAACTATCAAAAGCCAAATATAGACAGACATAAACGCAGATAGATAGACAGACAGACAGACAGACGGACAGATGGACAGACAAACAATAAGTCAAGTAACCAGCAGACCCAAAAAATATAAGCCAAAATGTTAAAAAGAAGGAAAAGAAAAGAAGAAAAAAATAAAAAAAAAAACAACAAAATCTTCTAAAAAGATTTTTCCAACACATGACCCAATTCCATATTTACTCGACACCGAAAAGAATTACAAACAAAAAAAAAAACAAAACAAAAAAAAATTCAAATATAAGACAACGAATAAAAATTCAAAAGAACTATTAAAACAACAACTAAAAATCCAACAACAACAACAAAAAGAACAAAACAAGAAGAAATAAAAGATTTTTAGCTAAACAAGATGATGATAAAAACAGAAAAAACAAAAACAACAAATTGTGCTTAAAATATTCACTCACCTAGAAAGACCGATTGACTGACTGGTCTGCCAGTCAGACGTTCGAAGGTTTATAAATAAATTACGTTGATGGAGAATCCGAGCGAAACAGTAAACGAAAAAGAGGTCCAGAAAAAGTGACAATCATTTCAAAGTCAGTCATAAAGACAAAAAAAGAAAAAAAAAAGTGTCTTCAATCGAAAGTTTTTTCCGCCTTCTTTTTTTTTTTCTCACGTACGTATGTAGTTGTTGTTGTTGCGATTATCGGCGTATTTAATTGTTGTAAACAAACACAAACAAATAAGCCGTAGCTTTAAAAATTGTATTCTATTTTTAGTTTTTTTTTTTATTTTTATTTTTAAATTGAAAATAAAAATTAATTTAGGAGCTAAGAATAGAATTTATTGAAGAATTTGCTAGGCTGGCTGTAAGCAGATATTCTGCATTTTATTTCTAAATGGATAAAGCTTAGGTTAGCTTAGTTTATATGACAGATCATTAGGCTTCGATAGCCAAGGTCCCCAAGACCAGAGTTTAGGCCTATTGGGATGCTAAAGTTATTAATTGGCAGAAAGATGATTTTGAATTTCCGAAATTGTGTTTGAACGCTATAAGTGGTCATAAGTCATTGGGCGGATTAGATCCCACTTAACTTCATATTTACCTATGACTTGAATATATCACAAGCTAGGTTCCAATCCGAAGATGCAACTTTCTCTATGGGGAGTTAATCCGACTTCAAAATAAAGATTAAAGTAATAGCAAGAGTTCAGTTCAGCTCAGAGAAAATCAAAAGTTAAGAAATTCTATATCTTCATGGCAAAAGTCGAGCACTTACAACAGCTTCTTGGTCTTTCGCAGGTTCACAGCTCCTGTAGAAGTCTTTTAAGGAACTTGCCTATAGGACAGTGGCCATTGTGGATTGTAATTCTGCAGTATATGGCAGTGATATTTAAGGGCGGAAGACATCTTCTTATTGACATTAGTCCAGCAGCCTCTAGACTCTTTAGTTTCCTTGTAAAATTCTTTTCAGGGAAAATCCCTACATGCAAAAAGCATTTCGTTGCTTTAACAATGGCCATGACCCACGCCTGGAAAATATTGTAGGGTTTAACTGTTACTCTGCACCGCAGTCGAAACAGGATTAAACAGTATAAAGGATCTTAAAAGAAAGCGTAGGGATTTTCTTAAGTAATTTACAATTGACATCGATGTGTCTATGGCTTTTCAGAATTATATTCTGAATTGACGATTAGGATAGGTAACTGCTTGGTCAGTCTATATATTAGTGTAATCAGATGGCCTCCATTTGTAATACTAATCCTTGTTTTCACTGGTGAGATGGATAAATAAAGAATCTTTTTATCAAGCTTATCGAAAATTCAGACGACTAAGCATTAATGTGTGTAGCCTAGAGTTGAGCTGAGTTTATATTTTTTCTCCTTTTGTTCAACGCTGAACGCTTTCCATATGTTTAAACAATCATAATGAATGTAATTAACAGTTTATATCGGGTCTTTCATTAAGCGCCTCCTATCCTAGATATCATTGACATTTTTTATTCGTTTGAAGAACTTAGGATGATGCCATTATGTGTGGAATGTAACAGGGCTTTTCTGAATAAAGCGGATCGATATCTTTTTTTTTCATGAAGCATATGTTTGAAGCTTATGTTACCTTTGAGGATCACTATGGTTTGTGGCTTATTCGCATACAGCAAAGACTTAAGAAAACCACATATACCAACGTTGTGCGGCCAACGTCGTTCTAAAACAAATATGAACCAGTGTCATCGGTCAGAACAAAATCCACATGAAACAGTTACTTTACCAAGTTGCATTGGAAGCTGTTGGATTTTTTTTTTATTCATCAAGAAATGGGATTCAGCGCTGAAGAAATAATAATCATTGTATCATTAAGGAGCAGGATACACATCCAAAAGGAATACAAATTAATTACCACACGAGTAGAAGAAGAAAAATTTTTAAAGTAGTATGCATAACGGAAATGCCGCTTGAACGCGAAAATGCTGGATCTCGATAACGTGCAGATCGAGAAATTAAACATGAAGCCTAAACAGAGCCAAATATTCATGAAGTCAAGACAATAATTGTATACGGTGGGACTAAAAAGTATACGATATATGACGGACAACAGGAATGGAATATGCGATCAGACATAAATCGGCCACGTGTGTGAAGGTCAAACTGTTTCAGAGTCCCGGCCGGCTACAATTGGTTTCGCTCGAAGCATAACGTTTTCCCTGAAATATGCTTCATTTCAGAGCAGGATACTTGAAGCTATGTTAAGTCCGATAGATGCAAATAAATTTTTGTAAACTGGACAACCCAAAACAGTACCGATATGCCTTGGCCTAGATTCGTTTCCCGTAAAATTCACTTTACCGAGGATCACATTGTTGAAAGATTTAATTTATGATGCATTATGAGGGCAGTTTAAAATTTTTAACTTTACGCCTTTACATCTCCGCTTTATACAATTTATCGTAGGCGAATTGAATTTCTTAATGATTAGTTAAAGCATCCACTGGATGTAAATTGATTTGAGTTTTAATGGATTAAAGTTTAAAGACGTAAACGAATAATAAATTTTGTAAAATTCTTATTTAAAATGCTAAAATCTTCATCAATTAACACAAAATTACATACAAATATAGTCTTAGGCAGTGGGAAAAAAAATCATAATCAAAATCAATATGCTCTGAGAAAAATGAAAGTGGCTTTAATTGGATTTCGCACCTTCATACAACGTAGAGTGACGAAATTAGCACAGAAAAAAATATGGAAAAAAATTCTAAAGAATTCATTTCAGTTTTAATTAAAAAAAAAAATAAAAAATAAAAAAATAACAAAAACAAAAAAGTGTTAAAAAAAACAATGAAAAGAAGCAGAAAAACAAAAATCAATGAATTTTTGAAATCAATAATTAGATAATCAAGAAGGAATCAATTTAAATTTTTAATTAAACTGGAGATTAACATCTGATGATGATATTCTTTTTATTTTTTTTTTTATTTTTCTTTTTTCTCATTATTTATTTAAATGAAAAGAAAGTTTTTAATTTTTAATTCAATTTACACCCACGACTACACACAGTAGTGTTCTAAAAACAAATCATACCCTACAGCACTATAAGTAGGTAGAAGAAGGTATGTTGTGTGGTGATGTTTACAATGAAATGGGGCACCCACAGATGGCAAATTCTATTTTTTATGGAAAAAGATGTTTCGATTTGAAAATATTTTACATGACAATTAATTTAATCTCTGCTTAGTATACTCTCTCATATTTTTAAGATATCAGAGTTCAGTTAAACAATTTCGAAATCTTGTTAAATAATCGAATACATCTGATGAGTTGAACAGAATCGATATACGGGATCGCAATCTGCTGAACACGTATTCAATTCTGTCCTTAAATCACATGGCCATCTAATAGCGTTTCTTACGGTCCACTGTCCTTTTGGGTTGGCATGCCTAAAGATATTCCATTCCATCAAATGACTTTAGCAATAGGCATGAGTCTGAGCAAAAGCAAGAGGTTTCACGGCACATGCGTTTTTAGACTCTCAGATATCCCCTAGAGAATGTTTGATGCACGGGTTGAATATTGATTGGCCTAAGTGGAATCTCTTCCTACAAAAAGGGTTCGCTAACTTACCTAACTTAATCGAACGCACTTTATACTAGACTATGGCAATTGGTCGGTTTGAAAATCAATTTTAATGCCGAATTTATTTGCCCTTACTATCGACAACGTTTTGTAAGTTCTAAAATGCGTTGACTTTTAACAGTTGGCCAACATGATTCTAGCATCATCGAAAAGAATAACGTAAAATACACCGAAAGAAATATTTTTCTCTATACCCACATATGTTCCAGATGTCTGAGCTGGGAGTGTTTATAGCTAACACATTATCTACTAGACGATGACAAATTCGATTGGAATTTAATATGTTATAATGTGAGTATCGGAAATGTCAGATAATTAAGTTACACTGAGAGCATTGGCATGGTATTTGATAAAATTGTATCAGGTCTGGGAGAACGTTGATTGTCTTTAACAATGCACATAGTTGTGGTTTACTAGATCATGGGGTCTCTGGAGCATTTGTCACAAAGTTGCTGATACATTGCCAAAGGAACAGCCATGATAAACTGATTAGAAGTGAATGGTGGACACTACTACTTGAGATAATAACGAAAATACTTACGTATTGAGCATAAAACGGAATGTCGGTTTTGTTTGGAGTAGAACGAAATCACAGACCACATTTTTTTGCAATTCAATGCGCTAACTAACTAGAACCCGACAACAAGTAGATGCAGAGCAAATCATAATTTGCTTTTAAGGGAGACTTAGTGGACTATATAAGGAGAGCATAAAATATGTTAATTGGGGAGCTATTGAGTGGAATGGCACTGGTGGATTGTTGTGATTGATTGGGCATCATATAATTTAAAATCGTTTTACAATAAAATCAATTTATTGATCATTATTATAGGAATTTTATTTAAATAACTTGTTAGTCAATAACAGATTATTCAGAAATTTTTTTTTAATTCATTGTTTAACTTTCATGGCTGCCTAGTGAACTTTAAACGGACACACTCAATTTGGTGGTAGGAGTGTCGAATGGTAATAATCTTCAGGACGATTACCAAAGACTAAATCAAGAGCTTTTTGTAGAGAATTTTCAAGTTGGTTGTGGTTAATAATAGAACCAGACGTAATTGCTGGGTAAAGAAAATTTTAATTTAAATATAGAAGTTGAAAATCACCACGAATGATGGGAAAATAAGACAATGTGACTTGACTCTCTACGTATTAGAGGCATTGGAATGCATCTCTTATGTTTGAATACTTAATGCCGGCGGATAGGGCGATCAATAGACTGACTTTACGCTTTCCCCTAGACAAATTCAGTTTATTGGATGTCATCAAGATCAATGGGATTTTAATGGAAAAATCATAGAAAGTGAAATCAATACGTTCCTTTCTTGTTTTTCATTCTATAAGCCAGGAAATTCGAGTGCCTTTAGTACAAAAAATAAGAAAAAAAAAATACCTTCCGCAATACTTAAAATAAAATTCGTTAGGTTTTTTTTTTTATTATTTCTCAGTGATAGGATACGATAGTAAAATATTTGAGAAATTCTAGAATAGAAAAAATGAGAAATTTTTAACAAAAAAAATCCAAAAAAAAAGTGAATAAAATTTTTTCATTGTATTTTTTTGCAATTTGGGCCTATTTCTATTTTCTATTTTCTTACAAGAGTGTAATTAATTCAATTGAAATCATTGTTCTTTTGAATAAATTTCGAAAAAACGTTTCAATGATGCCACCAGAATGACTAAACGATACTTTAAAGTCATACAATTAGAATTCAAAAGAAGACACACAATCGTTTCTGTATTTCTAAACAATAATTTAAGCAAAAAATTGCCAAAAAAAAAAAAAATAGTAAAAAAATAAGAAAAAAGAAAAATAAGTAAACAGCCAACGTAAAGAAATTGGAAAGTGTTTCAATTAATTGTCCAAAAATAACAAATAAAATAGTGTGTATGCGAGAGAGAAAGAGAGAGAGGGAGAGAGAGAGAGAGAGAGAGAGAAAACCCTCCAATTTTGATAGTGTTATAACGATAGTGACTGTTCTTGTTCACATGCCAACAATAACAACAACAGTGATATGAAAAGTTAGGCCTACCATCAATGACCAACAAAAATTAAAATAAAATAAAAAAAAATTCAAATAAAAATTCAAGAAGAAATAATAAAAAAAAAGCCAAAAAAAAGAAAGAAAAAAAAAAACATTGAAAGCTTTGGTTTTCACATATTTTGACTTGACTCACGTAAGCCCCGCGAAAGTCAATATCAATACCAACAACAACAACAACAACAACAACAAATTATCGACAAAATCTTAAACTACTACTACTACAACAACAATAACAATAACACAAAAACAATAATACAGAGAAGCAAAAAGAGAAAAAAAAAACAAACAAATCGAGACATGAAACATTCTGATTGTAAATTTTAAAATAAACCTGCATATAAATACACACTATCGCACACACACACACGCACGCATACTAATAACAGCAAAAACAACAACTATGGCAATAATAGTGGTGGTAATACAAAAAGTAGGTCAAATTTGCTGCCTTCTTATTACTCAGTCGACGTTAACAACTGGTTTCTAAAAATGATAATAAACATATACACACACACACATATACACTCATACACAAACATGCATACAAAATTATAGAAAGAAGCAAAACCTCTTCGGAATACTTAAGCATCCGCGTCCACTTGCACTTTCTTTTTACCTCAATTCTTACGTAGAGAGCTCGCGTTCCCTTTAAGCTCAACACCAAACCGTACAACACAGCACAACACAGCACAACACAGCACAGCAGAACAGCGTACACCACAAACATACGAAATTAAGACGACCAGTTAGTAATACAAACAACAACAACAACAACAACAACTACAATTATAACAACGATAAACATTGTTGGGGCCAAGCTTAACTTGGGAAACGAAGAAATAAAAAGAAAAAAGAAAAAAATAAAAACAACGAAACGAAACGAAACGAAAAAGATGGCAGTAATGCCTGAGCAGTACCCCCATAGTGATGACGAGTAGATGGGTGAGTATGTTAACTGCGTCATCGTTCTTAAGAGAGTCAAACATTTAGATTTTTTTCTTTCAATATGTTCTCTTAAATTAAACTCTTGTATTGCAATAACGTGTGTCATGGCCATTACTGTTGTTGTTGTTATGCTTCCTTTTATTGCCTTTCTCGCTTCCTTTGGATTCTGTAAAGAAAATTTAATTCTTTTCTTTACCATTTTTTATATTTTCTTGCGTTTTCTTATTTTTCCTCCAATAATTTATGAACATGTGTTTGCATGTGTGTTCGTTTGTATACATATTATTGTATTTGTTTTCCATTACTTTCTTCGTTCTGTTGTTTGTTATTCCCGCTGTTGAATTGTTGTTGTCAACATTAAATTGTGATATGTTTACTGTTTGTATGGATAATTGTCAAATACTTTTAGGCATACAATATTTTAATATCAACATATCACCCTGTGTTGCTTTGTCCTTCCATATTTTCAGGCATATGAAATGAGACTAAAATGTTTATAAACATTTTGTGTTTACAGTAAGTAAGTTGTAGCAGATTGAATAAAAAACATTTGTTGCGATATGTTGCAGAACATTTTAAGGCACAAAATTTTCAATCAAACTACCAATCATCGACCATTTATTTATAGGGTGGTGAGTGAAATGATTTGTATCCGAATTTATGCTGATGACAGTTCCTTTTTTTTCACATGGCAGTAGCAGACCTTTTTTTGTTATTGTGCATATCGGAAGTAAAAAATTCACTGCACTGATCTGTAATACGCTATTTATTCGCTAGGCAGTGCTTCTTTTACTTACTCTTTCTTATGCTGTTGTGCCAAATTCTTCCGCTTTTCTTAGTACTATCTACCTATTGATTGCATTACAGTTCTTCCTGTAAAGTATTTTCGGCCGTTGAAATCTTGCCGATTGTAAATTTCATCACCTTTTGATCGTGAGCATTACTATTTCGTGCAGTAGATGCCTTTACAGTGGAATAGTATTGGCATTTTGGATGAATTGCCTTATTTGAGATGATCGTCTTGCATCACTATGTCCCATTAAGAGTTAATTAATTAGAATGTTATTGATCCTTCTATCACTTTAATTTATCCATCCATCTGAGTTTAGTTTCGTGGTCAACCAGAGACCGTTTTCCTTTAGTTTCCTGAATGTTGCGCAAATAGTTTCTTTGTTGCTCAAAACATTGTTCAGTAAACTGCGTCCTCTTATTTGCAGAAAATAGTTGGCAGAAAGAAAGTCCTGCGATTGGAATTTCAGTGACCACTGTCCTGTAAATGTTTAAGTATTGTGCACACGACTTAAACTTTTCGTCAAAATGCTGGCTCGAAATATGGTAAGTCTACCATTGAACTGATATTCACATTACGACAAATCTTGAAAAGCATCCATGCAAACCACGTTGACATGGAACACCTTTTCTGATTACAAGGCATCGCCGATAAAAGACTGCGTTTATGTTTTAACGTACGAGCTCGATACGTTCTTAAACCTTATGATACAGAGCAGACAAGGGTACCCCTACTTATGCGGCCTTTTCTATTCCTTTTCTGGAATATTTAACGGGAATCAACTAAGTTGAGTACGACAGTAAATTAGGACAAAACAAAGTATACGTTTTCAACTAGTAGGCCTAGAATACAGCCAACTATTAAACCGTCATGGTTAACAAGAAATATTCCGGCGAGAGGCATATTTGATGCAGAAATCAGCGCTCACTTGTTGAAGTTGGAATATGACAATGTAGTTCGAATAATGACAAAGGAAATTTGTCATTACAATGTGAGAATACATAATTGGCCACTACAACCCTTCAATCAGGATTACGGCCTAGCTTGTCACACCACTTATGTTGTGTGTGTTAATTTTATACATGAGTGGCTGAACCTACAGTTTAAAATCGACTCCGAACGATAGATCTTTTCTTGAGAAACTTTTCATGGCAATTTTATTTACTCTCAGAGTTGTTGCCAGAAATTTGCTGAGAGGAAGTAGCCGAAGAAATATTTTTTCATATTTTGGTTTTGATGTCTGACTGGAGATTTGAACTCTGGCCTTTCGTCTAATAAGCGAACACACCGCCTACTAGACTACGGCGACTACAATGTGAGAGTGTTTTTGTTTAAAATCCTAGAATTTTAAACGACCTTGGAATCTGTATCAGCCTCCGTATAATTTATTCAGTCGCTCAGTTATAATCGCTCGGAATAGTGTGTTAATGGCAGCTAATCTCGTTAAAGAATGCTCAACGTCCGACAATATAAGCCGTACCTACAATGTTGTGTAGTCCGATTATAGTGGATCACTAGGAAATTCAATTGAAAAAAGTTGGTGAATAAGATGCATTCATTGCACTAGACACCGTGCGATAGTGTTAAGAATTCTGTACAAAACTAGATATTAACAACCCTTCATTCAGGACAAGGACTTAGCTTCTTACACCACTTATGTTGTGTGTGTTAATATTATTCATAATGGCATGGGATTTTTGAGAAACTTTTCATGGCAATTTTATTTTTCTCTTAGAATTTGCTGCAAGGAAATCGTCAAAAGAAATCTACGAACAGGGGATTGAACCGTAGCTTCATTTCTAATAAGCCAACAGACTACTTACTAGTCTCTGACTTCTCTTCAGAAGAAGATTCAATTTGGTGGCCTATTGTTCACTTTGGCTGTTTGGACCAAAGTTTTGTTTACATCAGTGACGTGTAGAACTTTAGATTTGTCAAACCAGTTCTTAATTGCCATCACATAGGGGAGAGTATTTGAAATTTATCTGAAAGTATTTTAATTGGCAATTATCAACAATAAAAAAAAACCATTTTATTGGTTTCGGCACAAAAGCTTAGTGAGTTGTTTCCTTTACTGCCTTCGATGTCATTATTAGAACATTTGGTTTCAATGTTGTAATGCTAGAATATTCAATAAGAACCAGTAGACTCGATGTAGAAGAAGACTTTCATCATAAAATACTGGGTTAAAGAGTTCAATTGCATTACCGACCCTCTTAACTCGCTTGAACGCTTGGTCTCGTTTACAATATGAAAATTGTCCATTTATGGGAGAAGTGTTTCCATTGCCCATTATAAGATCCAAAGGAGAAGTACAGTAACTACTTCTATTCAATTCTATGCTCATCTATTTTACTCTTCTAATTACTATTACCATTACCAATAAGATAACAAAATAATGCCAAGTAAAGTTTCTGAATCACTAAACAAATTTGAAGCGTTTGAAGCTACAGGCACAGACATTTAGCCAATTTTAGTTTTTCTACTATATTTGATCGTTTTTTTTTTTTTTTTGATTATCAATTCAATTTGATAATAAGAAAAACCCACCGGAACCCACCTAAAATTTCTTTTTAGAATTAAAAATTCATACAAAAACAAATAAAGTGGCTATGCAAGTGGCTCTACTGGGCCTTGCCTTTAATAATTTTTGTTTTTCCCTTATAAACAAACCTTTAAAGAATAATTTTTTTTTATAAGTTGCCATGGAAATTGGTTCTGTTGTAAGTCTCACATTTTAGTTAATAACTACGGTAGTTTACTTGTTTTTATTATTATTATTTTTATTAAATTTATTAACTCAGTATTGTTAATAATTTAACGAAACATATTTGAAAAGTGATTTTTATTTCAAATTTTTTTATAAAAAAAAAAAAAAAACAATAAAACAGGTAAGTTATACAAGTGAAAATGGATTATTTTTATTTCATCCTCAAGAGCCGTCAATAAAAGCTGCTATTTGATCGCAATAAACTGTGGGAATAAAATACAGCTGCACTTGGTGAGATATAAGATGGGCCACCACTTGCATGAACTAATCTAAATAAATGATAGGCATTCAAATATCCCTGCAAATAAATATTTCATTTCATCGAAAAGGGTTTTAGTAGAGATCATTACATGATTTCATGAACCACTACTGTTCTTTTATTCTTTCTACGGGCCTTTTTGGGTTTCTTCAGTAAGCAGACTCATGCACGCTCTGATATTTAAAAGTGTAGCTTTGCTGTGGAAAATATTCTGCACGCTCTGATCTATTCAAGTATTCTCTTGCTGTGTTCATTCTCTGCTCAATTTATGAAAATTTTATTCATTATTGCACCTACTTGCTTACTTAATTGATCATTACAGCCCTACAGCTAGGATTACGATCTAGTTTCTCGCACCACTTATGTTGTGTGTATTAATTTTGTTCATAAGTGGCGGCAGCTACAGTTTAAAGTCGACTCCGAACGATAAATTTTTGGTAGATTTTTTCATGGTAAATTTTAATAATTCCCACAGTATTCGCCGAAAAAAAAAAAAAAAAAAAAAAGGCTGAAAGGAAGTCGCCAAAGACAAATTTTGTTTGGTTCGAGATGTCTTATGAGCAGTTTGACCAATGTGGCCTTACTTCTAATGAGCCAAAGCACTACCCACTAGACTACGGTAACTTCTCTGGATTGTGAAAGTCTTCTGGCCTCCTCGCAATATTTCGTAGAAGATTTCACACTCGACCATAATAATAGAATTAGGCAAACGTAGCGGATATTACATTACGGTTGGGTAATCGTTTTTATTGCCTTTCACCTGCCTATACGTTCCGTTACGTTCCATGAATGTTCGGCTAATTTTATCATTATTTAATCTGATTTACCGAATTTAAGGTATCTTCACTTAATACTGTTTTCTGGGTTATTGCCAGCAAATGCGTTCTCTATTAAACAGCAAAAATGTCGAGTAGTGCTCTACATCTGAGAGCTGTACAGGGATAAGCCTGAAGGTCAACTTGATAGTCTTTCAGTGCCTAGATTTAATATTGAGATTGCTGCAGCATTACGTTACATTATCCACATAGAAGTGCTAACGCCTTACCTTCCTATGATGATATTCGTTATTGGTTTTTACTCGTCGAAGTGGTCGGTGAAGTTGCCGTAGTCTGGTAGATATTGTGTTGGCTTATTAGAAGTGAGGCCACGGTTCAAACCCTAGGTCAGACATCTCTAACAGAAACGAATTATCAAAAAAATCTGTCATTCGATGTCGACTTTAAACTGTAGGTTACGCCATTTAAGTGTAAAATTAATCCCACACAACATAGGTCATGTGAGAAGCTAGGTCGTAATCCTGGCAAAGTTTGTTATGATCAATTATGTATGTATGTATGGAGGGGTCAGTGACGTTCCTGAATGAATTGTTAAAAAGAGCGATTAAAGGTTCTCAATTTTTAAAATTTGTATGACATGCTGGAATTGCAATTCAGAAACTTTACCCAGCGATCTCAATTATGGTGAATGAAATTAAGGATCTTAGTAATCCATGATGAGAAGAGGTTTTAATGTTGCCACATATGTACATCGTGTACACAGCTCTTCTTCTTGATGAGTGACCATTTAATCTTGTACTAAACTGTACAAAAATTGTTTCCTAATTGATCAAATCCAATCGGCATATAAATATTCACAAAACATCCGCAAATAAGTTCAAATTGTTAATGAATTGTGGGTAGAACTGCTCAGCTATGCTATGTATGTATAAGCCAAAGAACACATGTAAACTTTGTAGTTGGACATATGCAAACTTTGATTCTTTTGCCTTATTTTCATTTTTTATTAGCCACCTATTTAGGGTTAAACATTCTAAAAAAATTTAATCACAGTCTAAATTTATTGAACGGAAGTAAGAGTAGGCTTTGTGCAGTTGTAGTTGTAGTTGGTGATGTTAAGGAATTTACTGTTACATTTTTAAATAAATCCAATGATAGAATGCTTTATTTATAGTCTAAATATGCAATAATGTGAGTATGATTTAAATTATTCGAATGCCCTCTTTAACCTTTAAAATTTCAAAAAAAAAATTCGAAATTTTGTAAAAGAATTATGGTTTTTGCTTAATGGGAACTATAAATAATAATTAATAAATTTTATTAAAACCATTTCATATCTCAAACAGAAAACTGTTGTATTTAAAAGGTTTTCTTTTCTTTTTAGGAAAAGAAAAGTCCATTAATTAATCGCCCATAAAATCGATTTTTTCATTTGTCTCCAACATACACCAATTAATGCTGAACAAAAAACGTAATGAGGTTTTGAAGTAGAAAAAGGTGAAAGAAAGAATGAAAAGCCATTCACTAAGAAACAGACTAGAAATAGACCCCCCCTTCAATTAATCACTTCCGATAAAATTGTTTTCGAAGGCAAACCAAAAAAAAAAAAAAAAACAAAAAAAAAATCAACGTATTCACGAATTTATTTTTGTATTGGCAACGAAATCAAGCAAAACTATTTACAAAGAATTTCTATTCTATTTGCTGTTGTTGTTGTTGTTATTGTTGTTGTTATTTGTGTTTTGTACTAAATTTATACTAAAAATGAGAGACACAATCAAATCAATTAGACTTAAATGGTAAAGTTTTATTTGGTAAATAAATGCAACAACAACAACCACTAAAACAACAAATTACAACATCGATGAGATAGTATAGTAGAGGCTAAAAACGAAATTGTTTTTAGTTTTTATTTCTTTCCTATTTTCATTTTTTTTTTTTATAATTTTTTAACATTTTTAACAAGAAAAATTGCTAACAAATGCAACATGTGGTGGTGGTACAGAGAAATGACCCACAAACAACCAAAAACAAAAAACAACAACAACAAAAAAAATATATTTTTTCACAACTTCTACAAGCCTTTTTTACAACACAACATAAATAATCGATTTTAACAATTGCAAAAAATGTTGTTCGCCAATACAAATAAAAACACACACACACACACACTTAGAAACACAAATCAAAAAAACAAATCACATACATACATACGTATATACATACATACGTACATAATTAAGACATCAGGGATATTTATCATGATCATACATAGATATGGGAACAGGAATAGGCCAACCTTGATGTTGATTTATTTAGTCTCACTACACACACATCACTCTTTTACTCTCTTCTACATCACATTCTACACAATGTTGTTGTTTCGATCATTAAGTCTCTTACAAGTGTTTGTTAATTTTCGAACTGTTGTTGTTCCTCATGCATTCATTGTATTTTGTGGTGATCAACGACATCAAGTGCAAATCGGTCCTTCTAAGGTTCGTTTCTATTTAAAGCATAACAACATTCTCTTGTTGTTGTTGCGGTTGCTGTTGCTGTTGGTTTTCGGTTGATTTCGTATTTGTAGAAAAAAAAAAAAAAAAGAAAAACAATAAAAAACGTTGCGTATTTTTGCAATGATTTCTTGTTGTTCTTGTTGTTGTTGCTATGAACGAGTAATTTAATTGTTTTCGTTCAAATTCTTTTTTTTTAAGTTTAAAAGAGAAGGAAGAAAAAGAGAGTAGAAGAGAATTTAAATAATTTTTTGTTTGTATGAACTGTTTTTGATTTTTTTTTTTTTTTTTTTTTTGGTAAAAATTACTTTAATTTTTACGCAATTTTCTAATTGAAATTGAATTGTATTTGATTGATTTCTCTTCCCAATAATTTATGGAATTTTTCTCTCAAGAGCACAAATATGTGCTCCAACAGCAAAACAATGTAATGACAGCAATTACAAGCATTTCTTTTATTTCAATGGGACCCCTATAACCAGTATGTCTCTACTGTTGTGTATAATTTTAAGTTGTCCTGAGAAAACATAATTCATTTGCATTCCCCAGAGTATACAATTGAATGGATTATAGTTGATGATTTTATTCTGGTCAGCCAGAAACTTTTGATAATTGGTTAAGCAATTATTTACAAGCATCCAATAGCCGAATATTTGCGTTACATCTGGGCAAACTAAATACAAACACCCTGATGACACACAATTGTCACTATTTTGAGTGGACGTATTATCTCAATCCGTATCTGAGATTGTATTATTTGTATTGTCGTATCTAAAACTTGCTACTTATAAGATATCCCTTTAAAGTCTTTCCTCCAAGTCCTTTACTCTGTCAAACTTTACAATGCTGCTCGGTGTCAACTACGTCAATTCCATGCCTAGTACTTCATATACTCCCAGATTTCAGGAATGAGTTCTCATTGTCATAAAATCTACATGTTCAGCTGTAAGCAGGATTTACCAAAAATGTTTTGGTTGTGTATTAGTGAGTAAGAAAGAGCAAACAAATTGAGAGAATTTATTTATTGACTGTCAAAGAAAAATGTTAGTAATATACGCTGTTTTGATTTTCATTTCATCAACATGCATAAAGTTATACATCTTTGACTCAAAAATTAGGGAATGTTTTTTAGATATTTAGTAGAAGATGCTTTTGGTTCATAAATTTACCTTTTAAATATTCCAAATAAAAAAAAGTTGCTTTTAGTCTATAAAAAAGCTGCACCTTTTCCTTATCATTTAAATGTCTTAAAATGTCCTTTAAGAATATATAAGGCATTGGATTTTAATAAAAGCGTTTTTTAAATATTTAATATTTAAAATATTTTTTGAGTGTAAATCCGAAAAAAAAAAATGTCATGTGCACTCCCCGAAGTCGGTTTGACGAATAAACAAAAGAACATAAGCAATGTGTGTGAATTATCTCAGCACAATTGTGCTATGAAATGGTTATCCCTGACTGTAAACAACTCCCATTATGAATAAGTGTATTGAAAGTCTACAGTGTCTTGTCAAAAGACCGGTTGCCAACCCCAGGCAATTCCTGGATAGTCAAACACATGGCTAACTTTCCAACAAAAGTTTTAATTGCCTCATATCCACTTAGTTTGAAAAGGGTCTTTGCCTCTTTTTTTATTCATTTTCACTGAGGATACCTTTCCAAATATCAGAAGGGTTCTGGACGCGTTAACGGTCTAAAAACTCCCTTACACGCAAGCTTGTTTGCTTGCTCATTGCCGAAAATTCCCACATGACCTGAGGCCTAGTAGAGGGTAACATTCTGTCTACCTATCTGACAATCTTTGATTTAATTTCATAAGAGCCGAGTGCTCAAATGGCGGTGCTACCTCCTATACAAGATGAACAAGGCACACTTTTTGATGGTATAGACTTCTGCTGGTAAGATATCTGTAAGTTTCACTAACAACTTCTTCTTAACTCCTGTTCCAAGATCCGTTCTTAACCCATTCGTTTACCACAAAGTAGTCCGATCAGGTTACTCCACTTATTTCTGTCATTAACTCACGTTGCAAAGCATTCTCTAAAATCATAGGGATCATATGTTTTGTCCGGGAGATAGTTAAAGAGAGAGTTGTCAGACAATCGATTCCTTAGGTCATGAAATCCCGAACATGGTAGACTTGTCTCCCATCAACCTAACCACAGTCTCCAAGGCTTTTGTCTTCACTACTAAACCCGACAGAGCTTCGAACGCTGCTGTATGACAAGTTATCATTGTCCCTGTTATCCTAATACAAACTAGTCCCTATATCTTGTCACACTCCATTTTCATATTTATTTTAATTCTCCCAGAAAATTGCCTCCAAGGGCACATTTAATGTAAAATGTTCTAAAATGTTTCAACGTATTAAAGAAGAAATTTTTCACCAATGAACGGAAACATAACGGAATAATCCAAGAGTCTAATTTAAGGTTACAAAAAACTGTCGCTATTAACGAATCATCACTTTAACTGTTCATTTTGATCTGTTTTCGACCCCCATTTATTGAAGTGTAAATTGGTAACAACCACTATAATACTTAGTGTAGTGTATCCAACGGAACATATGAACATATTTGGATTGATGCTCCTCATTAATGTTAAAAATCACAAAAGGCACACATACATAGACGCTTTTGCAAGAAAATAAAAACACACACACACAGAACTACATTGAAAAGAAATTTCAAATAATTGTTTTAAAATAATCCCAATTGCAATGAAACCTTAATATATGAAGTGTAATAGTATTAGTATTGCTCACCACTAAATGTGTGTGTGTGTGTACAAGTGTATGTAAATTAGGCGAAAATGGCAACAAAATTTTTACCGTTTATTTTGAGAAGAAGAAAAAATAAAATAAAATGGCGCGCATATATAGAGATACTCACACATGCATACTTGATTAAAGAGCACTTACCCACCCATACACGTATAAAATTGAAAAAAATTATTTCTTATAAAGGCTACACATTAGCACAGCACATCCATTTGTTGTTGAGTTTAGACGCCAACAAGGATCCATCCCCAAAACGATTTAAAATCAATTCAACAAATTTCAATTAAATTTCGTTTCTGTTGGCCAATAAAGGTGGTTATTAATTTATTTCGTTAAAAATATTCAAAAATTATTAAAAAAAAAAGTATATTGAATAAATAGAAATACCAAAAAGGATTTAAAAATACAATTAAATTGTGGAAATTGTGTATTTGCAAGAGAAAAAAAAAGGAAAATAAAAAAAAATTTGAAAATTAAAAATTTGATAAAAACTTTAGTGTTGGTTGTAAAGAATATCAAATTACTGCGATAATACATAACCTAACAAAGTGAAAGAATTTATTTTCAACTAATAATGAAGCGAATAATTTTAACATTTCAATTAAGGAATCTATAAATCTCAAAAGAAATAAAAGGAAAAGTAATAAATGGAATAAAAAAATGATCACTTGTGGATATTTTAAATCTTTTTTTTTTTTAAATTAAATTTTGGTGAATAGTTTATAACTATTTTCTTGATTTTTTTTCTTTTTATTTATAATTTTAATAAATTTTCCCATTCTACATATGTTGCAAATCTTTAAAAAATTTTATTAAAGCATGCTAAAGATTTTAAAATTAAAAATTTTAATTGATTTTTAATTCCTTAAATAAAATTCAATTGTTTAACAATTGAAAATAAATTTAGGGATAAAAATTTATTAAAATAAAAACTTAAATTAAAATAATTGTTCACAAAAAAATAAAAAAAACAAATTTTGCCAAAAAAAAAATTTTTAAAATTGTAAAAACTAGAAAAAATTAAATTTTGTTTTTAAATTTAAAAGTTTCCATTTAAAAAAAAAACCAAAAAAAAAAAAAAATTAAATAATTTTATCTGTGCATTGTAAAAGAAATTAAAAATCCAATGAATTAAAGGACAGCATTTTTAAGCGTTTAAAATTATTCGCTTTATTTTTCTGTACTCTTACAGCATTGCAGAAAAATTCGCATACAACTTTTAAAAAATTCAAGAAGAACTTAAAAAAAAATGGGAAAATAAGAAAAAAAATCTGTACAAATTCCTTTATTAAAGATCATTAAAAACTGACCTAATCTTATAAAGTACTCATTGTATTATACAGTACTCTACAGTACAATACAATACAGTACAGCAAAAAAAAAACATTGAATTTAAAATAAAATCAAAATTGGTTTTAAAAATTCCATTAAAATTCCATTAAAAGCTGCATTTCTTAATAAGATAACCTTTTAAATTATCCGCTGAATTATACAGTACAGTACAGTACAGTACAGTACAAAAAAATTTAAATTTAATTCAAAAATAGCTTAACAAAAATTAAATTAAATTAAATTAAAATCCTATATTTAAATGCTATTAAATGTAAGATTTTTGTCGAGGAATGAAAACTTTCCAAATGTTCAATATTTTCTAAGAAAACACTCGTGCTATATAAAAAAAAGAAAATACTTTTTTTCAGTACTGTACTGAAAACAGTTGATATGTAAAACTATTCGCCCGCATAAAATAGCATAAGAAAAATTAAAATTAAAAAATAAACACGACATTGTAATTCAATCTCTTGCAAATACTCAAATACTCCCAATAAAAAGTTTAAAAAGTAAAATTATGTAAAGTATCGCCTTAAAACAGAAATTCCAATAATTTGCAATTGAAAAGCCTTTTAAAGCAAGTCACCTTTATTTTCCTAAATTTCAAAGTATTCAAAATCACAAACAATCTACATAATTTAAGTTCTGCAATAAAGCAAAAAAAAAAAAAAAAAAAAAAAAAAAAAAAAAAAA
>QOCX01000116.1:239846-274403 GCA_005959815.1 Sarcophaga bullata
TTTTTTTTTTTTTTTTGTTTCAACAGTAGCCACTAACTGTGAGTTGACCGTGAGTAATTTTTTTTTTTTGTTTTTGAGATTCATAGTTGGGAAGTGCTTTGTTCCGATGGGTGGAAACACCTCATAAGATTAAGGAACACCGCAATTGCGATGTGCGTATAATTACTTTAAAAATTTTGATTTGATTTGATTTGTTACTTTATGGTACAAAATTACACACAATACATAAGCCCACAGATAGTCTGTTTGTACTAAATCAACTACACACATGGAAAATGTATTAGAAACAAGCATTTCCATCGGCCATGATTTTAGGGAGGTTTTTAGTTTTGTGTGCTTTTAACATTTCCATATATAAACGTGAAGTCCTTTAAAATTCATATTCTTCCAAAAAAATTTATCTCCTATTGGACTATAGGCCACGGTTCAAAAACTGCAGGTCAGTATCAATCTCCGGGAATAAATAACGAAAACTCAAAAATTCCACTTTCTTCAGTGACTTTTTGCTCGAGCAGAGGTTTCGGACAAAAAATCTGGAGAGGTAAAAAAAGCCCATTAAAGGCCTTCCTAAAAAGATCAATCGTTTGAAGTCGGACTGGTTAAACTATAAGACTCGCCACTCATGTATAAAAATTAACACACATAACATACAGGTGGTGTGAAGACAGTAGGTCGTTAGCGCTGATGGGTTGTAGATGACCAGTTATCTTATGTATGTATCAGACTAAGGTTCTTTATTCAAATTCTATAGATTGAAAATAAAGTAAGAAATATTAATTATGATTCGTGAGGTCGCTAAAACTCAGATGTTTCAAGAGAATCTGCATGGTAATAGCATATTAGGACTGTTGCCTCCAATATCGGAGTTGACCTGACTTATAATTACAAAAACTTTTTTGAAAATGCAAAATTTCGTGGAAGCACCATGACAGGAAATATCTCCCATGAACGGTACCTTCAGGTTGCGGATTCTTGTAATTCCTAAGGGTTGTTCATTTATGCGATGGTAGTAGCAGTGGTGTGGTAAAAAGAATTTTATGGCTTGATTAAGGTTAAAGCTTTATAGGTTCTCAACGTATACATTTGCAATCCAAAGCCATCATCTTTTATAGGCAGTATTGTGTCAAGCCCATGAAGTAGTCGAATTTCTAATTTATTCGTTATCATATCAGGCGTTTGTCTTGACGTTTAACCATTTGAACAAATAATGAAATTATGGTAAAATTAAATGCGAATAATTCTTTGAAATGCTTATCGAAAATTACGAAACATTTATTTCGGTTGAAGTTTATCTTGGATCAGGTCAATGATTGATCAATGAGGGCAAAATGATATATGAAATCTGCATCCCATTGTGTATGAATGCATTTAATTTTGATATTCAAAAGTGATTCAATCATCTATGTTGGCAGATATGTACCCAAGGTTAAGCATAGGTACTCTCTCTTATCGCTTTTGTGTGTTAATTCTCTCATCGATGTTACTGCTGTTACTTGCGCTGCGAACTCAATGCCGATAAAATAAAATTTTCTCATTCTACTGGATCATTCGAAGGCATTCAATACAGTCAACCAAAATATCTTATGCTACGAACAGAAAAAACTTTTTTAACTTTACGTCTACACATCAACTATACTCATTTCATTATAATTGGTGGGTGGGTTGAATACAATCTGTTGTTCTTAATGGCGTCCGTTCAAATTCGTTGCCCGTTTTATTACGGGGGTTACCACAGTGATCGCTATTCTAGGATCACTTCTATTTTCAGCAAAATTCACGTCTCTTTCTCTCATCTCTTTCATTCGTCACTATTGCATCAACGAATCATGGAAATTATAATGATTTGTATCAGTAGGACTAAAAGGTAGAACTCGCCATAGTCTAGTCTTGGCTAATTAAACGTAAAACCATGGTTCAAACCTCTGGTCAGATATCGAAAACAAAAATGTGAAAATATTTCTGCGGCGACTTCTCTTCTCAGCAGATTTCTCTCAATAACGCTGAACGTAAATAAAATGTTTCTCAAAAATCTGATATTTGGTGTCGACTTTAAACTGTAGGTCTCGCACTCATGTATAAAAGTAACATACCACATGAGTGGTAATCGTAATCCTGACTGAAGCGTTGTAATGGCCAATTATGTTTGTATGCATGTAGGAGTAAAAGGAATACTGGTGAAAGGTGTATTATGATCCAGAGCATCTAGTTGCCAGATATAATTCTTATTTATCCCAGTTGTTCTAGTCCATGAATATATTTCCAAACTATTTTTAAACCATGCGAATAATACTTACCATTTTAGCATATCTGATAGCCGGCAGTTTTTAAAATGAAACACATGAAACTCATTTAGATTTTTAATATTTTTTTTTTCGCATTAAAAATTTTTAGAATTTTTTTTTTATTTTATTTTTAATTTTTTTTTTTTTTTTTTTTTTTTTGTGGCAAATTTCTGATATAAATGAGATTATTTCTACATATAAAATGTTATACAATGTGTAGAGTAGTTGAAATATTTTATGTGTGTATATGTATGTGTGTATGGATGAATAATTTTAAAATTAATTACAAATTAATGTTCAATTTAAACATTTTTGTTTTTGTTTTCGAATAAAATTATGCTACAAATTAATTAAATTTTTTTTTTTGTTAAATTTTTTATTTTTTGTTTTAAACAATAACTACAACAAGTAATATCGCATTACACAAACTAATAATTACACGCTTATTTTATTATTTCTAAATTAAGTTGACTACACTGATGACGGGGGGTAGGGGGGTATATACGATATAAATAGATAGGATAAGAGAGGAAAGAAAAAAACTGTTTTTTTTTTATTTATTTAATCTCAAAGGCGGGTGGGTTTTCATTTGCAGTTTCTGAGTATTATAGAGAATTGGATTTAAAAAATGGAAAATAAGAAAGGAAATTAAGAAAAAATTATGAGATTTTTATTTAAAAATGTTAATATAACAAATATATAGTGGCAGTAGACAGACATACATTTTAATTTTTCACATAAAATTTCAAGCGTTTTTCCAGTTTTTTGCTTTGCTTGGAAATATGTGTGAGCCATGTTTGGAAAAATAAAAAAAAAAAAAAAAATTATTTTGTGTGTATGATGGTGTTTGTTGTTGGTTATTTCAAAACAAAAATTTATTACAATAAATTGTACTTTTTCTTAAATATGGCAGTTTGTTTTTTAATTTTTTTTATTTTTATTTTTTTTTTAATTTTTTTTCTATAAAAATATATTTTTTTTTAATTTAATTTTATATTTAAAATTAAATAATATATATACGTTAATAGTGTTTATATATGACTATTAATTATGCTTTATTATTGTATTGTATAATAAAATACTTTTCATTTAACGTTCCTCCTATTTATGAAATTTGTTCTGTAAGCCCTTATTTTTTTTTTTTATTTTAACACTAAAAATTCCGATTACAGAACAAATGTTTACATTGTTTTTTTTTTATTTTTATTTTAGTTTAAATTAAATTTTTATTTTTATTTGAACACAGATTAATTAATTCGTTAGTGTTAGAAATATTAAAAATAAATTTATTTAAAATTAATACTTGATTTTCTCATAAAAATAATTTGATTTATAATTTAAGATCGCCTTGAGAATTTTTTTTTTTTTTTTTATTTATTTTAAACTGCATTTTTACCCAAATTTCTTTTCATAAGTTTTCCTTTTTAAAACGTTTTTTTTTTTTAATTTTTGACCAAGTATAGACTACTTGTTTCTTATAAAAAGAAACGGGAAAAATAAAATTGCCATGAAAAGTTTCTCAAAAATCTGTCGTTCGGAGTTGACATTAAACAGTAGGCTCCGCCACTCATAGATAAAATTAACCCCACAACATGAGTGGTGTGAAAAACGAGGTTATACACTGACTAAAGGCTTAAAATTATCGATTAAGTAAGCAAGTAACTTAGTTTATACAACAAAAAAGGTAGCAAAATTTGATTAAATAATAGAAGAAACCATAGCGTCAGAATAAAATGGACAACAATTAAATTGTCGGCTGTAATTTCGTAAGTTAAATAGCCAACTAGCGTGAGTGAAGCATGATTTTGTTTATAAAATACATCAATTTCCATGAAAGTAAGGCAACTTCGTTTAAGGTTGGTTACAAAAAATTGAATCGTATTTATCGCCGATTCTTTCTGGTCACTTTTTATGTACTCTTCACACATTCATTTAAATGGCGAACTAAAGTCCGATTTAAGCAGCAATTTGAAAGGGAAAGTAATGCCGTGTTAAATGAGAAAAAAATGCCTTTTTAATAGCGCGATTAAAATTACTGGCTTTAATTGTAGTCACTTATGTTGTTGCATTCAGTTCAGTTCCCAAAAAAAAAAAAAAAAAATATTGCAGCTGTGGAATGTTGCTTTATGCATCATATGTACTCTTATATAATTCTAAAAGGAGATACTTTCTCCTAACAAACGCCAATAAATTGCTTTGAGTGGCTACATTGCAGTATAAAATATTCACAAAAAAAAAAAAAAAAAATTGCAAAAGTTTAACACTTCTCAGGCGACCTTAATTATAATCATGGTTTTTATGGTTAATTTGTTATCTTTAACATAAAAAAGAGATTTTTCTTGTGTGTGTGTTATTGTTGTTACTAATAACGATAATGATAATGATAATGATAATCATAAATAGAAATATAATATATTAATAATTATATTAATTATCGTATTAATATTAATTAATTAATTAATAATAGTTTAAATTATAATTATAATTACAATTAAATTAATAATATAATAATTAATAATTAATAATAATATTATAAATAATATAATAAAAGTTGATAAAATTCAACTTTAAAAAAGTTAAAAAAAAAAAAAATACAAAATAAATTAAACAGCCAAGAGAGCAAGAGAAAAATAAGCAATCCATTCACTCACTCGCTCTCTCTCCCTCTCTCTCATCCCCGTCTTTCTTTCCGTTGATAGCTGTTAATGTTGGTTAATGCCAATAGTTGCCATATTTTTTTTTTCAAAGTATTTCGTTTAAAATTTTTCCGTTTTTTTTTTTTTTGTGAGTTTTTTTTCTCTCTTAATTTTAATTGTTTAAATAAATAAAATAAACTAAAAATTTATAAATTCTTGTAGTCTCAGACAATTTTCTTAAACAAAATATAAAAAAAAAGTTGAGAGCCTGTAGTTCTATGTTGTTTTTTTTTTGCGGAAACAGAAACAAAAACCGCGTTTGGCTTTAAGGCACCATTCTGTTTTCCGTTATTATTATTATTTTTTTTTTTTTTTTTGGGGGGCTTTACTTTTGATCACATTCATAAAAATTTCAAAAAAATTTCATTTTTTCGTTATTGTTTCCTTTAAAAAGGTATAATATTGTCTGCGAGTGTGTATGTGTGTGTGTGTTTGAGTAAAATCCTTTAAAGTCTTGGATATTTCGTATCGTTAGCAGGATCTTCTGCATCTCAGTTATTGTGTATGTGTGTGTGCAAATGTGTTAATATTTAGAAAATCCTTAGAGAGTGAGATTTGGAAAAAAAGGACCAAAAGGAACTTCTTTTCTGTTGCTGTTGTTATTGTTGTTGTTGTAATACAATAAATGCATGAAATACAGTTTCGATATTTCTGGTTCGCGTTTTTGTTTTGCTTTTTTTTTTTGTGTCTGCTGTACAGAGAAAAATGTTCGAACACAGCAGTTTTAGCACCAAAACAAATACAATTTGTGAGAAAGAAAAAAACCGCCTTTGGATCAAGGCTAAGAATTTTTCCATTCCATTAAAATATCACACGTTCAAATAAAGAGCTGAATTTGATGCTATTCGACAACCGCCACACCAGCCACCACATAAGGCTCGATGAGAAATCAAGGAATTCTGAAAATTCAAAACGAAAATTTCAAAATTTTAACATTTTTTCCTTTCGTTATACTTTAGATAGGCTACTCACCGATGGTGATTCCTTCATAGCAACATGATGACCTACTGGTTCCCATATGGTGCCATGTCGTATTCTAAAACCGGTATTCTCCAAATTTATGGAGAAATCACCTTGAGGACATTGTTTATGGCGATTATAACAATCGCCTGCTGAACCATATGCCTGTGGAGTGCCTATACTCTCGGCAAAAGTGTAATCATTCTCATACACCCTTAAGGTAGTAATGTCGATGCGTATTTTCTTAAATATTGTATGACCAGACCTTAGATTATGATCTCTATACTCACGATGCCTGGACTCGGGCGGACATGTATCCGGTGCATGCGTTTTGTAATCATAATACCTTGAATAGTTTTCGGTGGAGTTTAGTGTTAGAAATTCTTGTGGTGAATTGCGCATATTATGGCAGTACACCTTCTTTGGTATCGATCTCACATAAAGTGTATATTCACCATCGGTATTAATATTTTGGAAACGATGTAAATCATAACAGGACGACGGATAACAGTGTCGCGGTGGTGTACATTTTTCGCGTATAATTTTATCCTTAGTCGGGCAAGATATGCGCACATGACGTGAATCATAGCACAGAATACGGCGTCGTCGATAACCCTCACAGTTGCACTATTGGTTAAGGAAAAACAAAAAAATAAAAAGAAAATCTTATTTTATGTATTTTTCTTTGTAGGATGGTGTTAAAACATGACAAGAAAGATTTAATTTTTTTTTTTCTAAATTTGGCTTTATATTACAGCTAATTTGGTTGGGTATGCAACTAATTTGGGATATTGAAGGCTTAAATGTTTAAAACAGTTTGAAAAAAAAAGGATATACATTCACGGAGTTAGGGTTTATTTTTACAGAAATACAATACAAAACTATAAACTAAAATGTATTCGATGTGTAACAATCGAAATCTAAAAAAACAAAAAAGGAGAACTAATCATGCCTTTAGAATGTATGTTAACGAGTTCCGAAAACTAGTGTATATTTATACTACGAAAGTGAAAAACTTTATGGGTTTTTGTCCTTAATATTCGAATATTTTCAATTGAAATTAGAATTCATTTTGTATCGTTTGGTCTTATTGAAGTTACAGTTTTCACTTGAGTTACGTATCACTAATCTCATGATCGATTCTCCGTAGTTAAATCGCTTCAATATTCCCGTAATCAATACAGAAAAATTGGAGAAATCTGTTTTCAATTTGAATACAAAAATATTACAAATGTTTTCACTCTTCAAAAGCCTTGTCAGATCATAGATATTTGCAGTGTTAAAAAATCTTTTTCCAATGCCTCTGTTTGACGTTCTAGATTCTTTTTTCAGCCTTAAGACATTATAATCTGAATTTGGCAGGAATATTTTGAAATTAATTTGTGACATAGTTTTGCAATCGATTGAGTAAATCCTCGGCTTCCTATCTCTCCTATCTCTCCTATTATCCTCTCCCCTTTAGGATATTGTACAATGGATCAACTAGACCTCCGGGTACTATACTTGTCTCAATTGGCAAGTACACGTCCTCAAAGCCTTACCTCCTAACCTATACATGATCGTTGCTAATAAATCTGCATTTTTTTCATATGATTATTGCTAATAAATCTGGTTCAAATTAAAAATTTTATTTTTTGTCCTATTTTCTCATCTTAGATGAAACAAAAAAAAAACTTAATCTGGCAACTCAATTGTGTCATTAATTTTTGTAAAATCTCTTTTGAATTTCTTTGTTTCCCATGAAATATTTCTATAATGACATCCCGATTAAATTTTTATTCTTTGATTAACGGTAATTATGGTATACGTAGTAGGACAATTTCAAATCTGGCAACTTTATTTTCGTTTAGGCTACTAAGCATGGACAACTAAACAATCTCACTTCTAAAGCAAACTCAGGACAACAATATTACAAGAGAGTAATAAAGAGTGTATAAGAGAAAGAGAGAAGAACAACAAAATAAAATACTTAAAATGAATGGCTCTTACACTTGACATGGTCTTGTATTCGCGTTTAACGCAATTATTGCAAATCTTTTTCACCGGCGGCTTATTTGCTGCATCGCAATACGTATGATTGATGGGTTTGCCAAAGACGGACTCACAGTAGACGGAACGCGATTGATACTCTTCACTGCAATCGGCCGGACATTGTGTCCAATTGGATACGGACCATTTACAGCTAACTTTGCAGGGTTTATGAGTACGCTTGGGTTTGGGCTTCCTCAAGTGGCGACAATATGATGGATCGATAAATTCACGCCGTTTGGGAGCCCCTTTAATTTCTGGCTTATACACACGGGCACAATGCATTTCCTTGTGGCGTGTTCCATTTCCACATTGTACAGAGCACTACAAATTGCCATTATTGTTGTTGTTGTTATTGTTGTTGTTGTTGTTTAACAGTTATGACAAGGATTTTGTGTTGATAGGTGGTTGACAGATGGTGTTTGGTGGTGATATTGATTGTGATTGACAGAGTTGACGGATTTTTATTTGATTTTGTTTTTGTAATGAGCGAAAAGAGCACAATGCAAACGTTATTAGTAATGATTTGATTAAAAAAGTATTTTTTTTTTTTTACAAAAGAAAACTCTTTTTACAATTACAATTACAAATCATGTTAAAGAGATAGTGATAGAGATAGAGATAGAGAAACAGAGATAGAGAATTACAAATAAAGACAGAAAAAGCTGACTTTCAGTTTGAGGTCATGCTTGAGTACTTACACTTGACCAGTTGGACACATATTTGATGGTGCAACATTTTCTACGATTCAATGGTTTCTTGTCCACCGGGCAACCAATATTTTGCGGATTGCGACATTTTACCGTACGATTCTTTTCACAATTCTCATCACAATTGCCCCATTCGCCAGCCCACCAATTGTTGGGCACTGAACGTGAGGTTTTCTAAATAAAAATAGAAAAAGAAATAGAAATAGAAAATGCACAAATTTGGTCTTTAGTAGCCCTTTCAACTTACCATTACAGGATACTCTGTGCTTGTTGAGGTGGTGGAATAGTATGAAGGACAGGGCTGTAGATTGCATACTCGCGTAGTGTCTTTGTAACTGGCTTTCGTCTTTAAATTGCAATATTCATCGCGTACAAATGTTTGATTCAGATAACAGGCCACATTACGCGTTTGCATACCATAGCCACATGAACGGGAACACTAAAAACAATTTCAAATGTTAAGAAAAACCAACAGAAACGGTCATCAACTTCTATGCGACACTTACCGGCATCCATTCCGTATATTCCCAACAGCCTTCCATACATTCCTCATGAGTTTTGATTTCGAATTTCGAACTGCAGTATTTCAAATCGACAATATTGGAACGTTGCAATTCCGGAAAGGTTTGTATACACTGTAGAGTTCTCTCGCGCGTGCCCACCATGCCACAAGATGCTGAACATTCTGAAACACTGGCAATATTCAAGCTAAAGAAAGAGAATAAAATTTTTTAATTTTTTGTTTAACTGTTTGCCACTGTTAGCTTAGCTTACGTTAAAATGCAATCGGTAGAACAGGCTCTATACTCGGTGGGTGGTTTAGCCTGGATATCACAGAATTGTGGTGCCACCTTAAGACCCTGTGTAGTACTGACACAGGCTGGCGTGCGATGCATGCTACCCTGGCATAAGGCATCACATGTACTCCATTGTTGCATTTCCCACCGATAGATTTCGATTTCCGGTTCCATATAGTTTGACTTGTCAATCGTATACGAATATGTCATCAGCAAAGTGTCATTATCCTTATTAGGGTTGCTTATCATAGAGATAATCTAAGATGACAATAAATTTTTGTATTATTTTTTGGGGTTTTATTTTTAGTTTCCAATTGCTTCACTTTACCTCCACTACCAAGTCTCTTTTCAGTTTCCTAGTGTATGTTGTATTAACTCTTTCCACACGACTTTTAGAGCCATTATAGTCATAGGCTACACCGGCATAAAAGCTTATATTGGGAAAGGCTGTTATAATGTTCGCTCCATTCAGTAACGAATTTCCTTGATCATCTCTCAGCACAATATAGTTTTCGTCAGGATAACCCGGCTGTTCAATGACAATATTTGAGGCACCTGCAATGAAACGGAAATGGATGTCATTAAAAAAAAGAAAGAAAAGAAAACAGGAAGTGATCAAAAGAAGTCTTCAGCTGAGTAAACAAAACAAGTTCAGTAAATGAAAGATTTTAAATGGAATTTTTGTTGTCTTTGCCTGCCAAATCAATTGTCATTCTAAAGTTATTACTTTTTAAATTAATTTCTGTATTTAGTCATCCAACTATTAATCATCAAATCTATTACTGTGCCTATATTGGCAGTGGTAGTGTTGTAAAAATTACACGGTGCATGTGTAAGATGTTGTCTTTCGGTTTTAAATTATTCTTAATGGACGTGATTAAACACCTTCTAACCCTCAAAACTATTCCAAATGATATCAACAAGTGTGTGTTTTGATTTGCAATTACAACAACAAAAAATAACAACGACAACAATAACGTATACATTAATTTAATGAATAACTTAAAATAAATGAATAAAATTGGGTGGCAAATATTACAACAAAAAAAAAAAAAAATCAAATAAAAAAAAAAAAAAACGAATGAAATAATGATAATAATGGCGCCAAATTGAATTGTAATTTAAGGCATGACAGTAATAACAACAACAACAACAACAACAACAACAACAGAAAATAGTTCAAGTGTACATATAGGGGAGCTGTCAAATGCTCGCTCAAATAAACGCCATAATAAAATACAGCAAATAAACGATTAAATTCGACACTAAGATACGCTACAACAACGCTATAAATAAAACAATAAAACATTCCACTTGTTTAGAAGTTCTAGGTCAATTAAGTTTCGCTTAAGTAGAGTAATCAGCGTGTAAAAGTTTAATTGAAGCATATAACGACAATCGCAAAGCGGTTAGGGAACATCAGTTTTTGTAAACAAAGTAGAACTGAATTATCACCATTGCGCAAAACTTATGTTTTTTTTGTTTCTAGATAACGACAAAGGGCAACTCTGTTAGTCTAGAACGTTTTCTTAGCTTATACTTTGTAATATACATGTAATCCTTACGTTATCGATCTCATAAGGGGCATCGAGTGTCGGAAAATGATCTTCAGTTCAGTCTATCTCTTGCCGTATTTCTCACAACATCATTACCAAGCTTATAAGCGATATTAGCTGTCCATCTTGTTAGAGGCTATTATATTTGCAAATTTCTATTATATTTGCTTTAATTAATGTGAACTGAGAATTTATAACCAAAAAGTCGCCTTAGATTGTAGGTCCCTTCGCTTATATATAAAATTTGCACACACACACACTATGGGCGTTAAGCAATGGTTTATTATGAATCCATTTTCATGGTCAACTAACATGTTGCTCAAATATATATTCTTGTGTTCGATGATCGACCTGTCGCTACTCAAAAAAAAAAAGAGAAGCAATGACCATGGAACTTGACCATATTTACTGTAGCCACTAACTGCTGCTGATCACTTGGTGCCAGATTCCGCACAATATCAAGAATGCATAGGAACCAACCAACTAAGCTTTCAAAGCTTTAGGTTGAGCAATTATCGATGAACTCGTATGGGTATGTAGGCTAACATTGTTTAAATGAAAGTTAATTCCTCTCTTATTTATACGATTTCCTGCTGACACGTACAGGCAAACATGGGCAGTCCTCAAATCAAATCATATAAACCATCTATTGGAAGAATCATTTCCTTTCTTTACATCTCGAAAAGCTAAAAAGTTACAAACATCGAGACAAACATATCATACCTCTCGCATCTAGGCTGGGTAATGCAGCGTATAATCAAATGAGATACAATTAAAGAAAAAAATAAAAAAGAAGAAGAACATTGATAATGACATAAATGATGATGAGTAAAAAAAAATAACGACAATAAAAACAACAATAGAATGGGGTACATTAACCCCTTATAGGCTCAAATACAATACAAAGGAAGAAAGAAAGAAAGAAAGAAAGAAAGAAAGAAAGAAAAACAAAAAAAACAAACAACAAAAGAAACTATTCCAATTGTTTCCTCTCTTGTTCTTTCTTACGCCCATACGAAAAGAGCAACAACAATAGAAAAAATAAATAAATTTTGCGATAAGGAAGCTGTCATCCTATTAAACATGTGAGACAACAACAACAACAACACCAACAACAACAACATGCAGCAAGCAACAACGCCTGACATTTAAAGATTTAAAAATAAAATCTTTTTTTTTATTATTCATTGTAGATGGGAGGAAGAGAACGGACGGACGAACGGTCGAACGGACGGGAGAGTGTAGAGATTAAAAATTTCTGTTTTTTTTTTTAATGTAAATTGTTGTTTTTTGTATTAAGAAATCAACAGCAACAACAATATTAACAATAACAATAATAATTAATAATTATTAGAATCGATAAACACATGCATGCATGTACGACAATGACAATAAACAGGAACACACCTTAAAAAGCTAATAATTTTGAATTGAAAGTGTTAAATATCAACGGTTTTCGTATTCGCATGGAATAAGAAAATTTTCTGAATTTTTTTTTTCTTTTTTTTTTTTGGTTTTTTTTATTTTTTCTTTTTTTTTTTGTGTAGAATTTAATTGAAGAGTACAGCAATGCATTTTATAAATCAAATGAATACCCACTGCCATATATTCTCTAAGAATTTATTTTTACAATCTGAACAATTCTCCACGAAGTGAATATAAATGAAGTCTCTTGCAGTCAAAGAAATGATAGACAACAGAGAAGAAAATTTCGATTTTTTTTTTTTGCATATTTTTGAAATCTTAAATTTATTTATCGATACTAGCGATAAATATTCGTAGCTTATTCTTGCAATTATTTTTATTCACTTTTTGTTCATCACAAAATTTTCTCCTCAGGATTAAATGCAATTAGGCCATAGTATGACATTTCACATAGAATACCAGTTCCAATTTGGATCACATCGTTATAGCAAATAAATATCACTCGATTCTTTAAAGGGGCTTCATTTCATCTCAGGTTTTCATCATTCGTATAATTTTCTAATCGGGTTCTGTCTCTACCATATGGATGGTTGAGCCTTCAGGTTCTTCGATCTTCATGTGGATTGCACAACTTCCGCCATGTTGCCTTGTTTGTTTCTACCTCTTATTTCCTTACTCGTGTCAAAATTATTTTCTTATGGGTTGCTGAGTACCAAGTATCGTATCCATAGGAGATAAATTGATTTTAATTTGATTGTTGCATTAAAATATGCTTTAAGTTTCAGACAGGGTTCGTGATTCTATATTTATATTTGGTCGCCGTAGTCTATTTGGCAGCGTGCTGTCTTATTAGACGTAGGGCCACGGTTCAAACCCTAGGTCAGACTTCAAAACGAAATATGAAAACAAATCAATTTCTTCGGCGAGTTCCTGTCAGCAGATTCCTAGCAAATAAAACTCTAAGAGTAAGAAACGTTTCTCAAAAATCTGTTGTTCGGAATCGACTTTAAACTGTAGGGGCGCGCCACTAATGTATACAAAATTAACACACACAACATGAGTGGTGTAAGAAGCTAGATCGTAATCCTGCCTGAAGGGTTGTAATGACCAATTACGTATGTATGTATGCTCTCTCTACCTCCTGCAAAAGTATCACAACTGCTGTATGTACTCAGATTGGTATACCCGAGCTATATTCGCCGCAAATAAGCCTACAGATAAGCAGTCATACATACGTGACAAACTTCTAATAAGAACGCATGCCATAATGCCAGTTCCACATTATTCTAGAAGGCATCAGAGGCCATACCATCTAAGCTGGCAGGCCTCTAGAATCAAAACTCCAAAATGTCATAAAAATTGATTCATTTATAGGACGCTGTTATCGCCAGATTTTTACGCTTATCGGCGGTGGTAATTTCTAGGTTAAAATCGGACGTATTATGAGAGTCCATTTGAAAGTGCCATCATAGATATTGGTCGGTATATACTAATAAATAATGGGAAGCAGGCGGGAAATGTGCTTATAGGCATGTAAGGTTTATAACAGTTTAGGCGTGATGAAGCTCTGCTGCATTACTTGCTAGTGGACAGATTAAAGTTGGGACTTTTAGTTCTGTTAGCTTCTGTTTTCTTAGCAAGCGTAGAGTAGGATGCGCTAATGCAACAGTCATTTTTGAATATAATAAAAAGGCGAATGAAAACAAAATTGAAGTGTTCTAACGTAGAAGCAAAAAAATGTTTTTCTGTTTATGCAAGAATTTTTTTCAGTGTAAAATCAGGCATACATACAGACATACGTACATATGTATGTATTCATATGTATGTACAGGCATTATGCTATTAAAACATTACAAATTTTGTAAACCAAATGAATAATTGATGAATTATTGAAATGATGTAAACACTGTGTGTCTGTCTGTCTGTCTGACTGACAGTGTTTACATTGAAAATTCGAAAAACGTTTCAATTTTCATGGCACATCGTTTGAATATTAAATGTTGGAAAAAATGAAACACTAACAACAACAAAAATTCTTATACTGTGTTAATAATTTTATTATTGTTGTATTAATAAGTCCATAATAATAAAAAAAAAATCGATTAAAATGTCTAAAAATAGATTGACGGACTAATTGTCATGAGAGTCATTAAATGACTGATTGGTAACAAAGACTCACCTTTTGGTATCGTTGTGACGTGATAATAGTACGTTTTATATTTGGGTTGCACCTTATACAAGTCCGATACATAAAAATTACCCGTAAAATCTTCACAGGTATCATTGCGTCCCTCACAAACACCACACTTATCTGAAAATGAAAAAAAAAATAAAAAAAAATACAATGAAATAATGACATGACAACAATATCCACAACATTATTTATAAAGTCGCTGAAAATGACAGGCAATAAAAATTTTAAAATTAGAAAGTTTCTTCTGCAAAATTTTCTTTGATTTTTGAGTGACATTGACATGTTTGTCATCGCATCAGTCACATCACGTCATAACACAACACAATATAACGCATTAAATCGCATCGTACACATCTTGATCTAAAACCTTAAAAACATTAACAGTGTCGCCATTGTCATAGCCATTGCCAACATGATAATCATCACCAGCGTCATAAATCATTTGTTATGTGTAATGAGTCAGTCAGTGCATACATATTGTACCACTTTTCCTTCTTTTTTTTTTCTTAATTTTTTCGTTTTTCTTTTTTTTTCTTTCTTAATTCGCATGCGTTGCGTTCTATATAAAATACTCACCTAATTTTGCTATGGAATTGAGTTCGTTGTCACAACCAGCCGGCCGGCATATGCCATTGACGCATTTATCAAAACTATCGAATGAGCATGTGGTGCCATCGATGACTTTCTCGGAAAGACGAAAATACACAGCATTACCCTCAACACGACAATACAAATTGCATTTATCGTTGGATGACACTGAAATTAAAAAAAAAAGAGAAAAAAGTTTGAACAAAAATGTTTACACAAATAGGTTAAGTTCTACTAATGACACTAAATTGTCACGTCATGTTGACTTTAGCCCAGTAAATGAAAATATCATGTAATGTCGGTTAAGCTACAAGTTATGTAGACGATGTTGTTTCTATTATTAATACTTCTAATCGTCTGCGTAAGACACTTTTGAGATGACAAAAAATGTTATATGACTTGTTATGTCATGTCAGTCATTATTTATTATAATTCTTATGATATTATGACAACTTTAAGGGATTAAAATAACAATCGAAACGAATTATCGTTGAAGCGAGACTAAGTCATAAGTTTTAGTAAATTTAATTTCAAAATGTCCGTTTTCTGTCACTGGCAAGGTTGAATAAAATCTTTTCAGCATGAATTTGATGTGGTCTTTTCTATGATTAAATTAGTTTACAACAGTGAAGCTCAAAAGTAATTAGAAAAGTGTAATAAAACCTCCAATTTATGACAGTGGGTGCATAGCTCAGTTTACTCCTATTGCATCAAAAACTTATGACAACTTTCTCATATAAAGTGACAAGAAATGACAAGATGACAGAGCAGTTATTAGGCTTCAACCATTTGAAACGATTTTGTGTATGCGGGACAAACGAAGAATAATGAAATTTGTTTATACGAGTAGGTATTTATTAATGTGTGAGTACCTATGTGTGTATGGATATTATGTTCACAAATGTTTTTCTTTAAGTCTCTCAAACTTATTCACTTACATCCATATTTCGGTATCCACTTTGTATGCGGTCCAATGCCACTAATGCCAAATTCTCTGCCGTTCTGTTGATAGCATTGCTGTTCTCTGGCATCCATTGAACCCACCGGACAATTCTGTGTATTACATGAACGATACTTTTTACGTGCTCCCGTACAATATTTGCCACCGTTTTTGGGCAAAGGATTGTTACACTCTCTTCGACTCTCCTGAACACCACCGCCGCACGTTAAACTACATTGACTCCATGGACTCCAGGGACCCCAACCGCCGTTAATGATTTTACGTACATGACCCACCCGAGGCACGCACTCTCCTTTTTGGCACCAAAAACGATTACTATTGCAGGGTGTACCATCGGCCCAGGGTAAATTGTTTGAACGACAGGCGGTTGTTGTATCGTATGTTTTACACCACAATCGTTTGCAATCATTTTCAATGTGACAGAAACGCGATTGATTGCCATGTATTAGCTGACACTGATGATCCAGCGAATAGATTTCACCTGGCAAACGTGTATTATGGTTGGTTATGAATTTCGTGGGTGTATCCTCCAAGCAGCTGACATCTTCTTTTCTATTTATGGCAGCAAAGATGATTTAAATTATTAAAGAAGAGAGAAGCATTTTTTTTAAAACCTACTCTAGAAATTCGGATACATAGTGCCTGGAACAATCCGACCAAGACCACGGATGTATATCGTCAGCTACACTATTCATAATGTGCAATTTTACACCGGGCTTATTGAATTTCTTGCAACGATCATCGTCATCATGCGGTATGTTTAGTCTGAAATTGAAATGGTGCAACAGAGTTTTGTTTTAAGAAAACTTGATAGTGCTATTGGAATTTTTTATTTTGTTTTTATACTTACATGTGACCCAATTCGTGTGCTATGGTAAAGGCTGCTGGCAAACCATTATCTTGCACTATGGAACATGATTTCCTTTTGCAGACGGTGCCCAATTCGGCTAAACCCAATGTAGCACATTCACTGTTACCCTCCTTACGACAGATTTGATCTCTGAACACCAAAACGTAAACGATTATTCGTTATTCGATAAATATATGTTAAAATTAGGCAATTTTAATGGAAGAGTTATATATTTTATTTCAGTATTCAAGTTATGCGATTTTTAAAAATTCGAATGAGAAAAAAAATATATTCGAATAATTTTAACGAATGTTAATGATTGATTATATTTATTTATTTATTTATTTAAAAAAACCAATTTTAATATCAATAATTAATTCAAACTATTCGAATAAAGTTATTCGAATAAAGTTAATCGAATAAATTTATTAGATTATAACTGAACATTTTCTAAAACTCCATTTCGATTTGTTTAAATAAAAGATTTGAACAAAAATGTATTAAATTTTAATCCATATTTTCAAATTATTCGATTATTTATTATTGATTCGAATATAGTTTATATACAAAATTTATTCGATTATCTGTTAAATAATATTTAAACATAAGAGTTTTTAACGTTAAATAAGATTATTTTCAAAAGAAAATTATTCGAATAAAGTGTTAGTCGTTGAATAAAATCTAGTAAAATTATTCGATTACTTTTAAATCGTTTTATAAAATACTCCCTTTTATTATATTGCGTACGGAAAAACTACTCGTCTAAGTAAGCGATAACTGCAGCAGCTACAAACTAATCGAATACTTTTTTTTTGCCAACAACCAACAATTCTTTATTAATTGATTGTATTGTTTACGAGCAATATTTAATAAATCAATTCCAAACAAAAACAACCAGACAATTGTTGTTGTTGTTGTTGTTGTTGTTGTTGTTGTTATTTTTAAGAATTTTATTGTAATAATTGCTTTAACTCACCTCGTTATTAGCATGGTCGTGTCGTAATGAAAACCACGCTTTTCGACATGCGAACAAAATTCTTTCAATGTTTGCGATGCTGTCCGTTCACCACCTCTACGCCGCGATTCGCTCAAGACCAGAATATTCGTTACCGAAATATAAATCGAATTGCCAATACTGGCATCGGCAAATATATTCGATACAATCGATATCAAGGTCAGTATGTATGATGTCAAGTCGTCTTTGTGGAATTCTTTCATTGTATGATCGACGGCCACCAACAGTTCGATGGTATAGAGATTGTGATCGTAGTCGCGTTTCTTGCGATTCAATTTGGGCAAGACACTCTGTTCGATTTCTTCCAAATCGAGTTCAAGAGCGGAGACAGCGTGTCTGGTATTGCGTTTTGAGTGTCGCCATATTTTGTGTAGAACGTCAGACGATGCGGACGCATTATATGAAGAAAAATCGTAAGTTTGATTGTTGACCGGTTGTATGAGCAGAGAACCGAAACTTGTTTTAATGTAACCAGTCTATGGAAAATGCACGCAATACACAAAGAGTACAAGATGTAGAGGGGGAAACAAATTATTTTATTTATGACATGCTAACGTATATATGTGTGTGTATGATAATATTTTCTTTTGTTTTTTTTATGAATATTGCTTAAAGAAAGCGTAAGTAAAGGGTGTGTTTTATTATGATTTCAAAATAATTTATGGCCACTGCTGATTTACGGCCATAGAATCTTAAGATCTTAACAAATTTACAACACTCGCATGTAAAATATTTAAAAATTTTAATTACTGATGTGTATAGCAGTTAACTTACCATGCCATGACAAAGTGATACGGCAACAGCAGACTGTTCGTCTCCCTGTACGAAACCCTTGTAATAACAGCCTAAATAATGTCCTTCGAATGGTTCCACCTCTTCCGTATGATTGTTTAAAATGTTAATGACCTTTTTTTGTTTTTAATTAAAATATTTTCAAAATTAAAATTTATTAAATAATAATAAAGAAAAAGAAGAAAAAAATACATCTTTTTAAACGTAAACGTAAACGTAAACGTAAACAAAAAGCAATTGAATATTGATGGTGTGTCGCGGATACGTATGTAAGTACGTCTGTGTCAGTTAATGCTCTTTGTCTGGGTTGATTTATTCAAGGAAGTAAAAAACGATCGTTTTTTTTTCAATTTAAATCTTATGTTTATGGCGATTTTTAAATTCATATGATACGTAGCTTCAAATTGTAATTTTTTTTTAATATAAGAAGACTTTCCTTTTAGATTAAGGAAGAAAGAAAAAATTGATTAAAAGAAGTGCAGAATTTATTTGTATGAAGGAATCGATTGTTTTATTCTATTAAGTCTATTTGGTTAAAATAGCCTAAATTAAATATTTTATATTTTATTAGTTTATATTTATTCGCTTACAGCAATTCGTATAAAAACAAATTTCTCAGAAATTTAAAAATTTTTTCGATTAAATTTATTCGAATCATATAATCGATTAGTTTTATGTTCCGAATTCATAAGATTCAAATAAAACTAAAAAATTATCCAATTTAAACGATTAAGAATACATTTGCGAATAAAAATTAATCAAATTATTTATTCGAATATTCGGTTTTGTAAGAATAAGAATAAAAATTGATACATTCAAAATATTTGATTTATAATTTGATTTTACACTGAAATATTATAAAAAAATTATTTATGAAAAAACTAATCGATTAATAATTTATTCGAATAATAAATTAATCGAATATTTTCAGAAAGCTATTAAATTATTTGAATTAAAAAAATTATTCAAGGAACTCATTAGTTTTCTAAAATAAAATAATATTATTACTATTTTTAAAAAAATTTCCAACATTTTTTCATTCGAATAATTTAATAGTTTTGGAAATTTAATTTGTATAAAATATTGTTTGATTTATACGAATAATTTAATAATTTGAAATATCTCGAATAATAATTTTCGAATAATGTTAAAATATTCGAAATTATCCTCTAAAGCTTAGCTTGGTGATCCCAACGTTTTGATAGTTTTCTCTAATTTTAAAAAAACAAAAATATTTAACAAAAAAATTAATCGATTATAATTATTCGAACAAAGAGAATTTAGAGAATTGTATGTATGTATGTAAGTATTTTGTATGAAAAAAAAAAACAATTGTTTTAAAAGTTTTAGAGTAGTTAATCGATTAAAAATTATTTGAATAAAATATTATTCGAATCAAATTTTTCGATTCTTCAGTTATTCAGTATTTATATACTAATGCACGTCATTCCATAATTCCATATTGAATGCCAGCAAATATTTTTTGAAAGTTTTATCTCTAACCTAACTTAACTCTACAGTCCACGTAAAGTTCAATCATTTTATAAGTGGATTTGCTCTCTTACCCTAAATGTTTTTGGTGGTATGAATGAGGTATCTTGATGTAAAACTAAATGCAATTTGTGACCAAATGCATTCAAAATGTATTCGGGATGTGGATCCCAAATTTGACTAGATTTACTACGAAATGTTCCCGTCACACTAAATGCAGGAAAATCTGAAAAGAAAATCCACCAAAAAAAAACATCGAAAATTTTCATTACTCACACAGTCATTATGGTAATTTAATGATTTTTAATATATTTTTACTTTTAAATGGTACAACGTATAATTACCGTTATTATTACTATTGCTATTGGGAGTATTTAAATTTCTTTTCGATTCATACAATAAATCATCGGCATTTAAACTAAAATTATGAACTTTAATCGGCGTAACAAAATCACTGGTTAACTCTTCTGGTATGCTATTATTAATATCGTCAATATCACTCTCAATATCATCTGAAATGAAAGGAATGTAAAAGAGAAACAAATTTATAACAAATGAGTGTAAAAAAAAATAAAAAAAATCTTTTCTTAATTCGTATTTAATTGAATTAAAAATTCATTACCATCTTCTATGATCCAATCGTCATCGTTATCGAATGTATGATTTGTATAGGTGGTAATTTCGGTGATATCGAATAATTGATCATCACCAGTAGCTACATCGCCAACATCTGTTATAATGTCAGAGTTATCGGGACTACCACCACCACCACCACCATGATCATTGTTATTTCGAATGTCACTAATACTACTATGGCTTGGATTGTTTGTTATCGGTGTTATTGTTGTTATTGTTGATGCTATTGATGTTGTGGTTATTGTTGTCCAATTATTTCGTTTGGGTGGCAGTATTGTATTCGTTGTGGCAAGTGAATCCTTTACCGGCAGACTAAAGAAGATAATCAAACCCAAAAATATTAAAATGCAGGTGGTAAGCAATAGAAATGCATTCTGTTTCCAATGCGTCGACATGTTGCTGCACTTGTTCTTGTAGAACCACCACTCACAAGTTTTCTTTAAGACGAGCTGCAAGTAAAACAAAAAGAGAAGGAAGATTAAAATAAAAAACGGTTATAATTGTTTCGTTCCTTCAATCATTTTAAAATTAATTTGAAAAACTTTTTAAAATAATCAGAAATGGCGACCCACACAATATAATTTCTCTATACCCTGAAACCCATAGAAGAGTTAAATTCCATTTTTCGTTTCCAAATTTCTCGGAGAAATCCCCAACATTCAACCCAAATATTCGCAGCTAATTTTAAAGCGACATAGATTCCTTAAGTCCATAACTGACATATCATTCGTATCGTGTATATAGTAGACACCAAAGTGTATTCTATGGCATGCATAACTGCAGGACTTTAAAAGAATTCCCAAAGTAAATAACCCACTGAAGAGTTCGATTGTTGGGCCACGCTTGATCAGTGCAAGCGCTCTACAGATAGATGGTGTAACGCTATGTTATGGTACCCAAATGATCTAAAAGTGACACCGCTATCTATTGAGAGATCTGAAAGAGCTATAAATAGTCCCGAATTCCGTTACGTTTAAATACAGTGCTTTGACAGCCGTTCGGCTATCAGAAAGTATGCTTAAATCCGTTACGGAAATATTCCTATTCCTTATGATATATGCTATGCTGGTATTGCCAACACTTTCGCCTGAAAGACACCGCAATAATACGAATTGAGCGAACCTAACGGTTCCAAAAAAAAAAAAAAAATTCCACTACGTACAGCTTTATTTAGTTACTGTATGTATATATATATACCTCAGGCTACTATTTCAAGCGTCTAGATCTGAAAGACAGTAGCAGTTGATACCGTTAAGAAATATAGCACTGCCACAAAGCATGTCCTTCGCTTCAATTATTTGCAATTTTTTTTTAACTCGTTTCGGTTTTATAAACAATTTCGTTTTAAGTAAGCGAGCAATTTCTGTACCAAAGTTGGAGATGCCAATTATAGTTGTTTAAAAACAACTTATGCCAGGGCTTTTCCTGGATAAATTTCTTACTTAAAGGGATTTTCAAAGACATTCTTAATACACATTCTTTAATTATTTATTCTTACCTTTGCCACAAACGAGTGATGCGAAATGGTAGTCTTTTATTGTGTAGGAACTATTGAAATGATCAGAACTAAGAAGAATTGTTTCCTTATGTACTACTAGTGTAGTGCGCTTTTAATTATACTAAACACTGTTAATTAAAACAAACGTGTCATAATGCCAATTTCAATTGAAAAAAAAATGCTGAATTCTATTGTAAAAACCGATATTGAAAGATTAGCATTAAAACTGGATTGCTTAATAAAAGTGAGAAGAGAAAAATGTTCCTTCTGTTGTGAAACTCATTTTATTTGCAGGTAATGATTAAACATTTCTCAGAATTATAAAATTCGAAAAATAGTAGAATTTTTTATTAAAAAAATAAAAAAAATTAATTCATATTAATTTTAAGAATCTCTGGGGAAATTATGGTTATTGCAGGTCATTAAGAACAAAGTTGATGATTCATTTTAAACATTATCAATTAATATTTAATGAATAATTTGGAATTGAAAGAAATTTATTTAAAAAAATGCAATTCATTTGGTTTTCATTTGAATAAAGAATTTACAATTTAATAATTAACATTTTATTTAGAAAAGAACATAACCTGTATGGAGATTTAAATAGAAAATAAATTATAATTTGTAACTGGATCAGTAATGGGTGATTTAATAGATAACAATTTTGATGGCACTTTTGTTTTTAATTTTTTTTTTTTATTTAAAATTTTTTAAATTTAATTCATTAAACACATTCCCTAATATCTACTTTCATTACAATAATAAATAAAATTATTCATTTTTAATTTAAAAATTAATATGTAAAGTTTACTTTTAATTCATTTCCTAAGTTCATTAAAAATCTTTGACAACCAGCAATAAAGAAATCAATTTGAAATCTTACAACTGTGATTAGAAGCAAATCAAATAAAATAAAAAAAAAAACGTAAATAATACAAAATGCCAATCAAAAGAAATATTTATTATCTCCCAAGTATAATTAAAAATAAATTAAGATTCTTGTTTTTTTTTTTTTGTAATTTTTTCCCTCCATTATTCTTTTTTAATAGTTTGCTAAATAGACGCGGTTGATTACACACGTTTGATGGTTGCCATATTGTGCTGAAGTGCTGAAAATGTAAACAAAGATATTTCCACGCTCCCTAGACACCATACAACTATGACAATAATCTCAATATTTGGCATTAAGTAGATTACAATTTATTACAAGAATAATTAGCGAAACAAATTAATTTGATCACATAAACGTAAGATTTGCTAATCGCTAAAAATGAATTCGTTTGTTTGTTTGTTTGTTTTTTTTTTTTTTTTGGTATTTTTGTTTTGGATTTTAAAATACTAATCNNNGCTGGGAACACGTGTAGGGCCATATTAATTTTAATAAAAAAAAATGTGAACAACTGATAAGCCTCTCGTCTTATTACAAAGCCTTACAGTACCTTCAGTATTCTAAAAATGTTTCTGTTATAATGTTGCCACAAGATAGCAAGTTCTAGGATGATAGGGTTAACATATGCATTTTCCTAAAAACAATGCACTCTCTAGAACAGTGTAGAGTTGCTGTCTTGTCGGCTTTGTTAGCATATTTCCCTATTCAATTCCATTTGTTTCCTATGAGGGGAAATTGTTTGACTTTTCTATGAAGACCATCGTCACTTAGGTGTTAGGTAGCTTCTTTAATTGATTATTTGGTGATATTTAAAGTGATTTTATCTTCTTCATATATTTTTTTTTTATTAATTTTTCTCTCTTCTCCCCGATGCGAACTTTAAGTGCTTGACGTAGTACTTGTTACTACAGCGCGTTTCCTTCAAGTGAAGGCAGTAACATAAGTCATCTGGTTTCTGACCATCTGATGAACAATTTCTTAAATTTGACTTTCAGATTGGCATCCTCAGAATCTAATTTTACATCTTTCTATTGAGGCGCAGTTTCTATCAACAAAATTGTTCGCGGCTGGTAATTATATGTTGACAGATACTAGTTTCCATAGCTTTTGGAGAGCAATTGTACAGAATTTGTCAAGTTTTGGGAACAGCTTTTGTGGTAGTATATGTTCGTAAGAACTGTTTAAACAATTTGAAGATAGTTAAACTATCAAATCAGGAAACATACAGCAAAACCTAACTGACTGTCTACATTGTTTTCGGTTATCGCTAGCCATACACGCAAATGGCCAACATTTTATCACCACACATCATGAGCTTTAGAAATGATTAGGTTTTGTTGCAATTCAGCAGAGATTCGGTTCGTGAAAGATTTTAAATGAGTTTTCGTTACGTTTAGTGAGAACACGACAAATTGATAAAAATTGCATGCCAAAAAGCATTTTCGTGAACCCAAACATAATCTATAACCAGCACCTAATGATAGCGATTGTAGATTTCCAAAAATATTTGGAGCTCTAAAGCCGGCGACACTTTTAAAATCCCATTGATTTATATTTGAAGCCGAGCTTTATTTGTTAATGTTACCTATCTGTTTACGAAACTCATGACGCATCAGGTCAATTTAAAGACTAATTTAAGACTATTAAAACCATTTATTCGACACATTTTTCCTTTCAAGTTGCACTTTTAACGGAAATTAAATTTAAAACCGTTCGTAAAAACTTTTGGCCATAAACTTGCAAATGCAAACATTAAAACGGTAAATGTTTTACGACTATATTACGGCACTTTATCGCTGGCCATTTTGCAAATTATTTTTGTCTTCGTTTCTGCACTAAACAGTTAAATGTTGAAGACAGACAGACAGACAGAGAGACAGACAGACAGACAGACAGACAGACAGACAGAGAGACAATAAAAGCGATCAGTTAGTTAGAAGCAGAAAACTTTGTTTAAATAAGTTGAACAAATATTACAGAGACTGAATGATTATAGTTATTGGCGGAGTGATTTGTATGTACGTTGTTGGTGTCATAAAAAATGCTAAAAGCCAACAACGGCTTTTTTTCACACTCAAAGAAATTAAATGCGAACACCTTAAATAAATATTTAAATCAGCAAATAAATCAACAAATAAGTGAATAGTTTTTAACTCTTCTTCTTCTTCTTCTTCTTCTTCTTCTTTTATTTTTCCTTCGGGTTTCATTAATGGGGGGGGGGCCATACATCAGTCCAATGCAAGTAAACACAAATAGACGTAAATGGTGAGACATTAAAACCCAAAGACCGACATATCAATGTTTACTTATGTCCAACGGCTAGACTGACTGACATGACATAAAAAATTGTTTGAGAAACAATACCAAGCTTAAGTGTAAGTTTTCAAACGATTTTTTTTTCTTTCTCTCTGGTTCAATTGAAACATTTTTACACGTGCACTGCATGAAGTGTTTTAACTGTCGTGAAAAAGTTTTATTTATTAATTAAGAGTTTTTTTGCTTTCTCAGGAATAGCGGGACAGACAACTGAGAATTGAATTCTTGAATACATATTTATTCTGGAAATGTTAACAGAGATGAAAACTAACGGTATTACTAGAACTGTCATAGATTGCAACTCGCATAGAGAATACAGTCTAAGGCATAAGTAAACAGCAGTAGCAAGAGTTGGAGAGGGGAATTTGCATAATATCCCGAGTTACCTTAAGAATACATGGGCTACAGATCACATGGTTACAGTCAGTGACAAAAATGAGTGGATTGTGTATCATATAAAACAAGGAAATTAATTTATTGTTCGTTTACCTGGAACTATTTTCGTAAATTTATTTCCACATCATTAGCGGGAAATCACTGAATGAATCACTTGAAGATTTCGTTATTTTAAGAAGAACAAAAAAAAAAACAAAAGGGAATTTATTTTCATAAAGAATAAGGTGACACTTTCTAAAGCATTTCGATTTAAATTTATTTATAAAACATGGCTAAATATCTTTAAAACAAATCAAATAAAAAAAAAAAATAAATTTTCTGTCTCATCGTGTCTCTTGTTATGATCTGATGAAGTTCTTTGGAAATTAGAACATTAATTATGAATTTTTATTGCACGACCTACGCATTACTTCTTTAGGATTCACCGGGCTATATTTTATATATAAAACGCACAAAAAAAAAACCAAGAAAATTTATTTCATTTCCGCATTTCATACAAAAAAAAATCCCTTTTATGAAGCAGCAGTAAATCAGAAAAAAAAAATTTTTTTTTATTTAAAAAATGTGGGCTTATGATGTTAAAAGCAAAAAAAAAAAAAGAAAAAATTTACATTTAAAATGATAATAAAACAGTCCAAAATATAATTTAAAATGAAAAAAAAAAAAAAAAATTTTAAAAAAAAATTTAATTTAAATGCAAAATACGTTTGCATAGCAAATATGGACCCGATGCCCTTTTTAAATTGTTTTAATGATGATCGTTAAATTTAATAATAATTTTTTAATGACTGTGTTAACAATTTGTATGCGACATTTAAGTGAATTTAATTTAATTGTACTTGTCTACACACATATATATGTATATGGATGGGTAACAAACAGCATGCATTCATAAATGAAATCATAATTCCAAAGGTATTAAAAAATATTTGAAACAAAAAAAAAAAACAATAAAAAACAATAAAAATTTAATTTCAAATACAAACAATTTCAATTAAAAATATGAAATTCATAAAAGCATATGGCATATGCCATATTAATAAATCTGAACTGAATTAAATTTACTCGATGTGAAATAGCATAGAATATCCATATTATGTCGATAATACAGTGCATAGAATTTTGAAAGAAAAAAAAAGGACTCGAATTCTTATCGAAAAATTATGCTTAAGTGATAAGTTCCATTTTGGGACAAATGTCTTCGTGAGTAAACAACATGTTCGCACCAGTCCATATATAAGATCCAAGTTCATTGCATCCCGAAAAAGTTACATATGATGGTGGAGGGATGGAGGGATTATTACACCATATTTCATTGAGAATTACTTTGGGCAGGTCGTCACTGTAGTATTCATCGATGATTACAAACGTATTTTAGCCTGTATTGAATGATCGGAATACCAAGAGCCTGGCAGCTGATAACTTCATAGAGTATTCTGTACGAACAATTTGAGGGCATGATGATCGTACGATTTGAACCCTTTATACTATTATTTATGAGCTTTTTATAAGTCGTCGCCGTATGCGAATTAGCCAAAAGTTATAGGGGTCGTCAAAGCCAACATAACCACACCAGCGGTCTAATTGAGCTAGCTTTATGAGCCAAACACCTGTTAACTGGAACAATAAAAATAGCTTAAAGAAACGGAAACAAAATAGAAATGCTCTTGTGCTCACAAGAGAGCTACTAGAAAAAAAATTACATTTACGTGGCCAGACTTGCACCGATTAATGCTTTCGACTCCAGCGAAGTGTCTTCAAAGCGTCTTTTCAAATGTAATTACTTACTGTCCTATTTTGAACATGGTTTTTTTTTTGGCATAGAAAATAATGGTATTTGCAAAATGATATTGAGCAAAAGCCTTTAGTTCCGATGTTAGTTGTTTTCTGGAAATTGATAAAAAAAATAGGTTAAGGAAATATGGAATAGAGCTGGACTAACATAACAACTGGTCTTCCGTATCTCGTGAAGTCGATCTTCGGGGTAGAATAGAAGAAAAAAGGGAGAAAAATCGGAGAAAGGGGCATAATTTTTGGTTGGACGTATGTGAGAACGTATAGGGTATATCCAGGAATTGATACAACTTATTCTAGGTAACTGCCTCGCTCTCTTCAATCTTACGTTAGACAACTTGTTGAGTTAAACTATCTCTAAAATATGCCACTAGCAAGACTATTCTTTGTTACTTCCTCAAACTTTAGCAAAAAATCAAAAAAATTTAACCGCACAGGCTGTATCAGCCTACACATTCTTTGGAATATACAGTAGAGTACATGAAATACAAGTTCTTAACGATTTAAGATAGGTGGGGCAATATATTACGTAAGACCTACAGGGGGAACACATTAATTTGTGTGTGACACATCATTCCTGTTTATTCTTATGTCCACAAACTTTATTTCTTTTGGTGCCTCCTACCTCAATCGGTTTTACTAGATGCAATAAAATGATGACAATAAGTAGGGGCCATCCCCAAAGTATTTGTAAATATAAATTTACTGCTTAAGGTATTGTTTTCCCTTTTTCCACCATTTTATTAATGGGTTTTCACTTTAATTAATGCAATTCATAAAAAGTTTTGGTGGCAGCATTTAATTTGTTCCAAAAATTTATTGACTTTTTAACACTCGTGACCTTTTTTAGCAGCACTTTTGTTAAAAAAAAAAATAATTTTTTGAATAAAATTTTACCGATTTCTCTGTTAAACTGATGCCATTTTAAAGTCTAATTCATTAGGGCCAAGTTTTTTTTTTATTATTAACTGGTATTGTTTAAAAAAAAAATACGTTTGTTTTAATTTTTTTTTTCTAAATTTTTTAAGTCATTAAGACCCGGTTTTTTTTTTCTTCAATAACTTTTCTAATCTTTTTAACAATTTTTATGTTAAAAAAATGTCAATATTTTATTTATAATTTTAAATCCATTTGTTATTAATATTATCGCTGCTATTGTTTTTTTTTTGTTTTTTTTTTAACTTTTTTATTTTTATTTTCAGATATAAATGTGTGGGGTTTTGTTGTTGTTATTGTTTTTGTTGTTATAATGACTTTAAAATAAAAAAGCAAAAAAAAAAAATTTTTTTTTATTAAAAAAATCAAGTCGACAAACAGTCTGCTGTGCTTTTTAAAATTCTTTTTATTGTTGTTATTGTTGCTGTTGTTTATATGGCTGGATATTCGGTAGGTTGGTTGGTTGCTTGCTTGAATGCTTTGCTTAGAGGGATGAATGAATGAATGGCTGGACTGACTATCTGTTCTTGGTGGTTTGTGGGTTAGATCGTCATGCAATTGTTAAACGAATATTAGATACAACAACAACAACAACAACAGAATTCATTGCTTTAAAAGTGTATTTAAGTTTTTAACACTTTTCTGTAGTACAACAACTCTAAAAAATTTGTTAAAAAATTGCAAAAAAAAAAGAAAAATCATGTTCGAAACACATCATACTGTAGTCGCATACACTGATGTCTACATCGGCATCATTAAAAATACTCAGAACAAAAATGTTGCCTATGAAAGTAATTAAAATTTTTTAATAAATAATAAATAATTATAAATTAATAAATTTGTTTTAATTTCTCATCAAATTCAAATAAATTTTTAATTTTTCAAATTATTTTCAAATAAATTGATGAATTGGTGAAGTGATATCCTCTGACAACCGACAATGCAATCTGAACTCAATCTTGACTTATGAAATGACTAAATTGGGTCTCCGGATAAGTACAGGTAAAAAGGGGAACAATGCTTGAATTATCACTTACGATAGAGCGAATATCTGATTTTACTGACATGACATGATAAGGTAACAGTTGATGATATCCTTATCATTTACAACAAATTTTTCTTCTTTTGTGGTATCAAGTTATGAATCTTGTATTGTATTTTATCCAAACGTTTGTTGGTAATTCAGACACTGAACCTCGTATTATAAATAGACTTTAAAATCAGGCATCAATTGATCATTTACAAATCTGACTAACATTTTGAATTAAGGAGTGCAACAAAAAAATTCGATCACAAAATTTTTCTTTAGAAATTTTTTTAAGTCCAGCGAGTCAATCTGATAGACCTCATGCGTGCCTATAAATGTGAAAATATTGAAAAACATTTTAATATCATTATGCGTGGAAAATGACTTCATTTATCTTCCACTTGTTCTCTAAGTATAGCGCATCCGAAATGTTCAATTTGTCCATAACTCTGGAGTATAAATCAGACTGAATTTGCGTGATGGCATTGGTTATGTTGGCTTTGGGAACCGATATAGCTTGTGCCTTATTCGTATACGTCTGCGACTTAAAAATCCCCAAACGAAAAATTATAAAGGAGTCAAATTGCAGGATACCAATGCCAAGACCGCATACCGTTAATGCCAAAGAAATATTGACAGACCATGTCGCTATTTCTATTTCAGAATACATGCCGTCGTCCCGAATTAATCTTTTTTTTTTCACGTTCCTATTCATGTATAAATGGGCCTTATCGCAGAAGATGCTTTTTTCGATGAAAACTAGGATTGATTGTGAACTGTTTCAGACGTCGCTGTCTGTGGTTTATGTCTATCAGCCTATGGTGATGGACTGAATAACTGGCAACTAACAGTTTAGATGTATGGCCGTTATCAACTGTCTCAGTTCGGAGGCCCTTGTTGGAAGATAGGACAGGATTTTCATAGCTAAAACTAGTTATCATTCTAGGTTTTGAATTTCTCGATAAAAATTTCATAACCATGCATAAAGAGACCTCAGTGTATTCACTATAATAAATTCAGTAATTTATTTAGTTGTAGTTATTTTTCTATCAAATTGTTGTTTTCAGTTGTTTTTTTGCTTGGCAGCTGTAAATTCCAATTGCTTGTTTTGTTAAAATCGTACAAAAAAAAAAATTAAAAAAAAAAAATGATAAAAATTTTTTAACAAGAATTCCATTTATTTTTACAAATTTTTTTTCTCAGATTTATTTGTTTTGTTTTATTGTGTAAGGCTGTCATTTATTCATTCATTCATTCATACATTTTTTTTTCTTATAAAATTTTTAAAATTTTTTTTCTTACTCACAAATATACTCCCGATGTTAACAACAACAATAATAATAATAATAATAAATAACGTGTTAATTTAATTTGTAAAATTGCTTAAAAAACAATCAAATAAACATTTATTTTGCTGTAAAAATATTTTATAATAAATTGTTGTGAATTAAATTTAAAAAAAAAAATAAAAAAAAACAAGAAAAAAAAATAAAAATTTACACACAAAAATCAAATGAAAAAGAATCACACGTGGTATGAGAATTAAAAATGAAAAAAAATTTAATTAAATTGTTACACTTGGAAACTGAGTCATATTGGGCATTTTCCCATAAATAAACTGCCAATGATGGCAGGTAAATAAAAAAAAAAAAATTCTTTAGAATTTTTGTAATTTCATGCAGATATTTTTAATTTTCAGTTTCTTCTAATTCTGATGTTGGCAAGGGCGTAAATTGAGATTCAGGTGTGTAGGTGGGTGTGTTTATAAGTTTTTTCTTTTTTTTTTTTTTTGTTCTCTTAATTCTTGGGTGAATGAAACTTTTATTGCCCCGTTAAGTGTAACCCACATTTAAAAAAATATTTATCGGCGGCCAATTTATTGTAATTGAAATTCGATTTTTTATTTCTTTTCATTGGAATTATAAATCGGGGGAGAAAAAACAAACAAAAACAAATGAAATGAAAAGAAAATAAAAGATTTTTTTTGATTTATTTTCAGCAAAGGAAAGTTTATGTAGTAATTTTAGTGGCCATATAGTAATGAAATCATCATCTGTTGAATATGAAAGTTTGAATAAAAATAAAAAAAAAAAATCCTGTATTGACTCATGGATTGGAAATTGTTGGCATTTTGATTATCTTATGACTTGTTCTTCTGGGGATAATCAAATGAAATCAAAATACAATGAAGTTGACAAATTTAAAAAGGCGGGAATTTTTTTTTTTTATATTTTAAGCTTTTAATGTCAAATGATTTCATATTTTATTCCAAAAAAAGAACGTGTGAATAAAAATCCCCCAGTATGTTATTGTATTTACAAAGGCTTAAGTGAGCAGGTTTAGCACAATACCTGTTCATTTACATTCAGCCACGATATTTGTAAGATTTCCGCATTGAGAAGGGTATTGGCATGCGTATGTCCATTATTTTCAAGGAAGGTTCAGGGACACAGTTGTGGATTAAGGAAACAAACAATTTTTAATTATAAAAACAGTCAATTGATATTGATCTCGTGAAAGGCAGAATAATACATGAACACCAACATAACAACAGTATTTCCATCAGAACTAGAGTGCAGTAGGAATAGGTATTCATTCCTTTGCTTTCCATCTTCATACTCGTATGTCAAGTAACATAAAAGATTACAGTACACGAGGTGAAGAGTAAAAAGCCTGTTTTCTTACACATTTACGGTTATGAATATCAAGTTGATTCAAGTTAAATTCAAAAAGTTGCTGCCTCCATTGGTCGAAGACTAATGAACTAAATTGGAGATCAAGACTAGTTTTATTACCGTGAAGGCCGCCATAGTCTAATAGGTAGTGTGTTATTTTATTCGACGAGACTCTGTAGTTTAAAATTGGCTCAGAAATCTTGATCATAATAAAATATGAAAAAAATAATGTTGAGGAGACTTCCTCTGGCAAAAATTCTGCGTGTAAATAACATTGGCATGAGAAGAATCTCGAAATATCGTTCTGAAACGACATTAAACTGTAGGTGCAACCACTTATGGATAAAATTAATGCACACAACATAAGTGCTGTGAGAAGCTAGGTTTTTAATCCAGACTGAAGAGTAATAATAATCAATTAAGCAATTATGGACAGAACTAAGCATTGCGAAACATTTTAGACCGCCAGCCGATTCAACCCGACCTAAATGATGCAAAATTTTTTTGTAATAATAAAACATAAACTTAGTGCTTCTGATTCAAACCCAGAAGAATACATAAGTTAAGGAGTTTCAAGTCCCTTTCAAAAGGAAAGCAAAACATTAGCAATAAGCATCATGGGAAGGATAGGCATTGGCAACAATTGAGAAAGACTGTGACGTAAAGGACAAAGTTTCGTACCAATGCTAACAATATGTTGTCATGCTCTAACCTGCCACAATATAAACAATCATTTGCATAATTGGAAAAGCAAATGAGTTCCAGAGCTCTAATCTCAGCACTGATATGTTGAAAGAAATGTGGAAAGAAGTTATAATTTCTGCCGGTTCATTACTCTTCTTCATCAGTAGTTCTAAGCGTAACTAAATGCCTTGAAAAAGTTTCTTAATTTTGTTGTTTAGATATGATAATAAATAGTAGGTCCATCACGCACAGATCAAATTAATAGCATGGGCAATAGAGCCTGTCAGGTAGTTCGCATAAATTTGCAAGAAAAATTAATTTTTTTTTTAGAAATTTTGTACTAGACGATATTCAGGATTGCCAAAGTCTAGTAGAGAGTCTATGGTTCCAACACCAGCTGAGACGAGATATTTAAAAAATTTGTATTCCTCTTAGAAGGTTTTCTGGCAAAAGTTCAAAAGAGTAAATAAAATTACCATAAAAATTTTCTCAAATCTGTCGGCAGTACGTTCCGATATTCATGGATGAAATTAACACACATAACATAAGTCGTGTGAGAAGCTAGGTTGTAATCCTGACTAAAGGTAATGTTGTAATGGTAAATTTAATAAGTAAGTTATTCAAGGTTAAATTAGTATAAAATGGATAGGAAATCGAAGAATCTTGTTGCGTTGCATTATTTGTTAAGTTTTACCCTCCTTCCTTTTGCGCATTAAGGATAAATGCATGGCATAATTGCAAAGGAAGCAATATTTGCTTGGTCTACAACTGTCTGGAACGAATTACTGGGAAGCTAATTAACACAAAAAATAGGAAAAAATATTATGCTGATTTAGTTTGCATAAATATGTCTTGATTCTAATAAAAAAAAAAAAAAAAAAAAATTTTAAAAGTTTTTAAAAAGTTTTATAAAGTTTTTAAATTTTTTTTTTAATTTTTATTTCTTATTAAGTTTATTTTTAATTTATTTTTTTTTTATTTTTTTAATTTTTTTAATTTTTTTTTTAATTTAATTAAATAATTTTCTATATTGTTGCAATTGGTGTTTTTTTTGATATTTTCAAAATTTCAAAAATCTCTCGAGCGTATGATTAATTTTAATTGAATTGAATTTCGTTTGTAGGAATTTCCGTTTAAAGCACTTAAATTTCAATTTCAGTTTTCAATTTTTTTTTTCATGTACTTTATGCAAATATTCTTTCAAATAATGAGTGATTTATGAAAACCTTCAATTATAAATGAAATAATTTGTTGTGGATTTTATATACAATTTTAATTAGAAAACATTATCGAAACGTTATGCATTTTCATTTCATTCATTTCACTTTTAAAATTAGGCACGTATATTACGCATGTTTTAA
>QOCX01000116.1:274419-296153 GCA_005959815.1 Sarcophaga bullata
AATGCATTTAAATGCAATTAAAATAATTTTATTTATTAAGAGAACAACATATTAATTTTGTAATTTATATTTTTTATTTATTTTTTTGTTTTTGTTTTTACACACTCACAATATTTTCTAATATTTTTTTTTTTTTTTTTTTTTTTTTTTTTTTATTAAAAATCATATTTTATGTGCTTTTTTCTTGCTCTTCTTCACATTGCACGAATAGAAAATTTACAAAAAAAAAAAAGAAAAAAATTTAATTTTATTTTCAAAATATGTTACAAGGTTAATAAAACTAGAAGAAGAATATGAAAACGAAAAACTAAATTTACGTACACAACTTATTTATAATAATTTAAGAGAATAAATTTTATTTCAAGAAAAAAAATTTTTTTTCGGTTTTTTTTTTTTGGAAAACACACGTTTGTGCCGGTTAAAGATTCGTTAAAAGACTGGTGAAAATTGAAATTAAGACACGGTAAATATTGTATTCAAATTCTATATATTTTTCTTAAAAATCCCATTGTGTGTATATGTATGTATGTAGTACATAAATATTTAAATTTATTTCTCCATTATTTCATGTGCGTGTGCGTGTTCGTGTGTTTGTTTAATAAAAGAAATCCCATGAAAAAAAAAATTATAAAAGCAGCAGCAGTAACAGCCAAAAATTTGAATTTAATTTTGAAAATGTTTAAACAAATAAAAGAAATCAGAATTTAAACAAAATATCCATTTTTTTTTTTGTTTTTTGTTTTTAAGAAATTTCTTCTATTGAATCATAAACCATGGGAAAGTAAGTCAAATGCAGATGTGCACCTTAATATTCCCACACTGCTTGATTGCATATCAAGTCATAAAAATCTTGTTGTTTTTATTTATTTTGTAATTTTTCTTTCAATTTTATTTCATTTGTTTTTTTTTTTTTCTTGTTGTGTTGGTTTCAAAATCACTATGAAAAAATCCCCTCTTTTATAAGAAAATTTCAAAGGAAAATACAATTTTTTTTCCTATGAATTTTCTATGCAAATCTATACAGAAAAATTTAATTGAATTTTCGAGAAATCCTATGCATTTAATATCAAAACAAAAACATTAAAAGAAAATCAAAATAATAACAACAATAAAAACAAAACACACCACACCTGTATCATGCAATCGTTTCCAAGTAAAATTAAAAATGCTCTCAAAAGATTACGAATGCCCATAAAAGGTTAACGGATTATTTTTTCCAAAAAAAAAAAAAAAAAACATCGGTTTTTGAATAACTAAGACTACTTGGTACCCGTCGAATACTTAATTGAATTAATTTACCAAGGATTTGAGTAGCCATGAGGTGCCATTGTCTCTATCGTAGAGAAGTGTTGAATTTCTGCCACTTACTTACTTTGTACGAATTGATCAATACAACCATTTAGTCAGGATTACAACCTATCCTCTCACGCCACCTATGTTGTGCGTGTTAATTATATCTATGAGTATTGGGACCTACAGTTTAACGTCGCCTCCAAACAACAGATTTGTGAATACCCTCTGTGGCGCTTATTTACTCTAAGAATTTTAAATTTCGTTTTGTTTCGGATGTCTGAACTGCCTAAGGTTTCTTGTCTAATAAGCCAATACACTACCTACTAGAATAGGGCGGTAACTGTTTTATCTGCTTCCTAGCCCACGACCTATGTAGGATTTCTATACAATCTCTCAACAAACTTAGAGATCTGACAGGAGTTTGTAAGCATAACTTCCTGTCTGATATTTCGTAAGGGCGAAGGTGCCTTTTTTGGCATTGCAAAAACACCATAAAGGCGGTAAGTATGGGATCTGGATAATCGTTTTCCTATTCACACAGTTTGCGTATTCGGATTGACACAATTCTGTGCAAATGTTTTCTGAGTCTACTAGATTAGGTAAGATTATAAATAAGAGGCGCTACTTAGGCTAGTATTTAGGCCAGCATTTAGGCCTTTTGTGATACTACAATCAGTATCCAACCCTAATATTAGGTCATGCTCTAGAGAAAGTCAATCCAGTGATCTTTATATTAGAGAGCTCGATCAAGGATACAAAAAGGTGAAACCTATAAGGCCACTGTCTATTCATGACAAAGCCACTAACACATGAGGTGAAAGATAGTCTCTTCATTACACTCGCTATTGTGGGATGGAGGGCCATTCGATTTAAGGACAGAAGTGAGGCTATTCTCTTTCTATCCATACGTGCCAACGAGTTGGAGTTTTTCCAAAGTCTACCCTCTAGGTTCAGAAACTCTTAGACAATTTATAAATAGTCTATTGGAAGACCCAAATCATTTCTTTTGCAGATGAACATCTGGTTTGAGTAGAGCCTTCGTTTCACTTCATTTTCCCTTTCGTTAAGCATACGAGCCAAAAAACAAACAAATTAATGGAATTGATAGAAGCCGTTAATCGGTTTGTAATATTGAAACTCTCTGTTGATGCTGAAATATTTTATAGCCAGAACAGGAAAGGAGTACAAATTGATCCTTATGCCCCATTGAATACAAAAACATGATTCCACTGTACATATAACAGGAGCAAGTAATTAATTTTTGTATATTATTTATGCTACAAACAATTTCCTTCTTTTTATGGCCAAGAAAAAAAAAAACATAAAAATTTTCTTATAATAAAAACAAACTTAACTTATTTATATACAGACATGTGTGTATATCTGTAATGTTTACTTGGTATGTATGTTTAAGAAATAAAAATAAAAAGTTCATACAATTTTATGATTTCAATTAAATTTTATGGTTTTTAAAATTTCAAAATTTTCAAGGTTACACACGCAAAAACCATTTCAGTTTCGAAAAAAGATTCTGCGTGTGCCGCCAAAGAAAAAAAAAAATACAAAATAAAGTAAAAAAAATCGAAATTTTCATTCATTTTCAGCCGGCAAAACCAAGAAAGAAAGAAAGAAAAAAAAAAAAAAAATCAAAAAATTATCACATGTGAACATTACGGACACATTTTATGCGAAAAGTATGACAAGAAAATTCAATGAAGAAAATTCACCAGCAATTGCCCATATGTCTGGCGTAGAAGGAGATGTGGAATATAAACAAAGTCTCAAAAGACCATGTCTATTTTATACTTTTATGGATTATTTAATCGCGGTGTTTATTTTTAAGAAGTCTGTCAGGGTCATTATCAATTCATCTAAAACTTTTAAAAGCTGATAAAAAAAAAAAAAAAAAATAAAAAAAAAATTAAATTTGAAAATTGCAAATCTTAAGTAATTGTTGTCCATTTTTAGTTTTCGTTTAGTTTTCTTTTTATAAACTAAAATCCAGTTTCCTGAAACAACGTATTTACATAATTAGTCATTGAGACCCTTTAGCCGGGATTATAACTTAGCTTTTCAAATTTTATTTATTTTCCGGATTTTTTTTTTAATCCAGGAGACTGCTGAGGCAAAGTTGCTGAAATAAATATTATGCGTTCAGGGCTCTTGTATAATCAGCCAGGACTTTACCTACTAGACTGTAGTTTATACAAAATAACGCGCACTTCGAAAAATTATTGCACTACCACTATAATGACCGTTTTTGTTCACTGGCCTGAGGCCAGGAGAAGCTTGCGAAATCAATTATTTTAAGGGAATTTAAGACTATTCAAGTTTTAAAATTTTTTGAGAAAAATTGTTTTCAGGAAAACAAAACAATAATAAAACAATAAACAATGAATGGGCATGAACAGATATTAAATTACAATAACAAAACAAGATAGGAAGAATACAATGGATAGACAAGAAAACAATAACAAATCAACAGTACAGTTTTAGAAGTTGCCAGATGAAAAACAAATGAAGTGAAAAGTAAAGTTATAGGGAGGTAAAATGTTATGTAATACATACAAACATAACTGGTCACTACAACTCTTCAGTTAGGATTATGGACTTAATTTCTCACACCATTTATGTTGTGTGTGTTAATTTTAATACATATGTGGTGGAACCTACAGTTTAGTGTTGACTTTAAATGACATCTTTGAGAAAGTCTAAGTCTTGGTACAATTTTCTTTTCTTTTTAGTTAAAGGCTACATGAATTTAAAATTAATTTCTCTCTTTTGTTTTAAATTTTTATAAAATTTTCTATTTTCAAGGAAATATTTTCAAATATAATTGTCAATAAAATTTAAATTTACCCACGGGTATTCTTAATTACATTTGAGTGGCGTTAAAGTACAATATGTCAGCCTTCATGTCACATTTTAATTTATGCAAATTCATCACAGATTTAAAACAAACAAAAAAAAAAAAAAAAGAAAAAAAATGAAAGATTCTCATAAAAAAGCTGTCAATTTATTGTTCTTTTTAAAAGATGAATCAACTTTTATGTGGTCTTTGTCGTGTTGTTTTTTATTTTATTTGTCTTTTCTTTTAATATTTAAAAAAATATACGAGAGATATTTTTTATTTTAGAATATTTTTTTAATATGCTGCAGTAATAAATTATGAAAAAAAAAACAGAAAAAAAATGAATTTCTTTTATAGCCAGCCTCCAAACACAGAGCCCTTTGAAGTTCAAAATAATATTAGAAAATATGAATTATTTTTAGAAATGGAAACCAAAAACAAAAGAAAAAAATTTTTTAAATTTATAATAAAAATTTATGTTTGCCTTAAATTCATTTTAACATTTCCTTTTCTTCTTGTTAATTATATACACACACAAACTAATTTAATTAAAAACAAAAATCAAAAAAAAAACGAATTGAACAAAATTATTTGAATTTTATTGTTCATCTTATGCAATCGTTATTGAAATTTGTTTCTAAAATTGTTTAAAACAATTGCGGTTTTTTTCATTTTTCTTTAAATACTGAATTTAATTGTTAAACATTGTATACCACAGCGTATGATTAATAATCATTTGTTGATATTAATTATACGCCACCGTGTGCTTGTGTAATAAAATACAAATAAAATAAATTTAATTCTTTTTGTTGTTGTTAATGGTTATTAACTTTAATGAAATTTTCTACTTAGAAAATTTAATACTTTTTTTAAAAATTCTTTTTTTATTTTTTTTTTTTTTTGTAGAAATATGAGGTAATATTTACATTGATTTACACCATTTCCTTTAGTAAAGTTAAAGTCTTTATTTTTTAAAAAAATTTTTGAAATAAAAACAAAGAAAAAAATATATTTTCCATGTAGAATATGCTGATATTTAAGAGAGAGGATTTTATACCAATTGACTAAAAACAGATTTTCGATAATTTGAAGATACCTTGGAAAAAATTTAAGGCAGCATTCTAATGGTAATTAGTTACCCTCTCGTTTAAGTTTTTTTTTTTTTTTTCTTTTGAATAACACTTTTCAGAGCTGAGTTTTGAACTTGGAACTCTTGTCTAGACTATGCCAACTATGCATATCATAAGGCTGCCTTTAAAGAATTTATTTTTTTTTTTTTGTCAGCTTGATGTGATCAGAGAAAAATAGTAATTCTTCTTCTTCTTCTTAATTGGCCATTACAACCCGATTAACGGATTTCGGCCTGCCGCAACACATCTTTCCAGCCTTAAGGAAGGCACGTAATAGTAATTACGTGACTAAATATATACGATGGTTGATATCTTAATACAGAACCCTTTAGTAATTAAAACATTCTTGCAGGATATTCCAACATTTCGATTCTGTTTAAGCAAATGTAATGGGGCTGCTTATAGCACACAACTATATACCATTACGGTTAACCTGTTGTAATAAAACGATGGAGGAAAAGGAATAATAAGGTTAGATTCAGGATTATATTTAATCAGGCGCTATGCTTGGTGCAGATTTTAAAAATTTACATGATTTTTGTTTTTGATATTCAATTTCTTGATTGTTTCCAGATATCTGTTGGAAAGAAATTTTTTTTTTTTATTTCATATTTTCGTTTTGATGTTTGACCTGGGCTTTGAACCGTGGTCTTATGTCTAATAAGTCAACAGGCTACCTACTAGACTACGGCGTCTTCAAATAATGTGCAAAAAAAAAATTGAATGAAAAAGTATTTCTAATAAGTAGTGGCAGTGGCAAGCATCCTAAATTTGATGCTTATTGACGCGAACGTCAAAATCTTAAAAATATTTATCCTAGAGATGCATAAGTTTGTTACATAACTAACCAGATAATATTAAACACGCATAATACCAAAGAACTTGTATTCCACTTACCATTTTAAAGTGTTTCTGTCAAATCAAATCCTTTTCAAAATATTCTTTCATATGTTGTAGCGTCATAAAACTTTAATACTTTCTCAAGGAAAGGATATTAAATGGTACTTGGACTTGGTATTGCCTAAGATTTTGGTCAAAAAGAAATTTCTTTGCTTCTTTTTCCCCCAAGAAGAGTGTTTTTTTCTTTTCATAAAAATTCTTTTGAAAACTTTGTTAAGCAAAATAATATCACACAGTCATTGTTTACTTAGGGGTTGTCATTAATGGCAGTGAGAGAAGATTTTGGAATTTTAAACAATTTGTAAATTATTGAACAATAAATGTTTTGATTACTTCTTCTTCTTCTTCTTCTCTTTTTGGTTTTGTTATTGTTTTTGTTTTTCGAAGATTTTTCTGTGTTGCAAACAAGTTTGTTTATTTATTTTATTGAAATATTTTAATTTTCTAAATCGATATTCTTTTTTAAAATTTTTTTTTTATTTCTTTGGCTCATAGATTGTATGTCGAATTTGTTTAAATTGTTGCCATTATTGTAGCTGGAGCAGCAATACCTGGGCCAATGCTGATTATGAATTTGTTTATAACTCGCATGGATAAAATTTTCGATATTGCCCGGTATTAGTCAGTTTCAAGGAATTTGTTTTCTAAACACTGGCTATTATTTAATTTAAATAGAGAAACAATAATAACAACAACAACAACAACAGCAACAACAACAGAATAAGAAACACAATTAACGAAATTCAATTGTTTTTGGCAAACATTTGTCGAAATTTGAGTGTTTTTTTTGCTTTTCTTCTAAATTTTCTTATATTTGGCCACAAATTATGCAATATTTTGTTTTAATTGCCCATTTCTTTAGCTTTCATTTCAACTGATTTGTTTATTTTAATCGCCTTTTCTTTTGTTTTTTCTTTTTTGTTCATCTTTAATTTGATTTTCCATACGGTTTTCTTGAATTCTCGTAGGCAACAAATTTTTCTTTTTCTTTTTGGTTCACACGTTTATTTCTTTTTTAATTTTTTATTATTTTTTTTTTTTTTTTTTTTCCTTTTATTATTAACAATTTCAAATTGTTCTGTTTTTTTTTTACCGCACGCGACACAACGATTTGTTGTTCTTGTTTTTGTTTTTTTTTTCCTTAACAAAATAATTCGTTTTTTTTCTTTCGTTAATTTTTTATTTTCTTTAAGGAAAAGCAGCGTTTCGCATGCGATCGTTTATAATTGAAAACTGAAAAATCATGATTATTAACATTGACACTGAACTGGACTGATGAGCGAGCATTGGAACAGCCATAAGGCACAAGCAGGCAGCCAGGCAGTTAGGCAGGCAGCCAGTGAGTAACACAACAAAGAAAAGTAATATGGACTTACGTATGGATGTACGTACTACATGCATGCATGTACTCATGCATATCCATTCATTTTTTACACAATATTCACACATACACACACCACAGCCATATAGCAGGCACAAAAAACCAAAGCCACAGTATTAACACCCAGTTAAACGTGTATCTTGTCTTTGCGCTTCTTTGTTTTGTTGGTTTTGTTATTTGTTTCTGTTTTTGTTTTTGGTTTTGTTTTTGTTTGTATTTTACATAAAGAGACATGGAGACATCCTCATAATAACGTTGATGATCTTCATTAAAATAATAAAAGAAAAAGAGTTGAGTAGAGTGGAGTCACTATACTAGCGGCAGCTTATTGTGCCTGAGAGTTGAATGACAGGCCCAACAAACCAATCAGGCAGAAAAAAGCAACAACGTAAGGAGAAAAAAAAAACAGAATAACGATTCTCTTGTAGCTGCAAGAGTACATATGTATAAGAGTATGAGTAAATTTAAGTAAAAACAGAAGACAAATGTAAACATTATGGAAAAAGAGTAACAAAAAAGTGGACGATTTTTGTTGATTGTCTGCCTTACAACATCACTTCGCCCCTACCTAGCGTCAGAGAAAAAAATGGCAATGTTATCCTAATAACGATCTCAATAACTTAATCTCTAAAATATTTAAAACAGTTTTTCAAATCTTAGTAATAAGGTTCAGAGTTTATGGGATCCTCGGATCAAATATGATCTGATTTTAGTTCAACTGGGTGCCGTTGTCTTCAAATTTGAATCTTTTACACACCAGGCACTTAATATCTGCTTGACATATAAGCAAAAGGGCAAAAAAGAGAGAGCAAGTAATTCTTTAGTGCAAATTTCAGTTTTCAACAGCTGTCCAGTTCTGATGGTGGCTCTTTGAGTTGCAGAAGAACTACTGATATCAACAACTATTGTTTGACAGCCAATAGTGTCAAACAATGTTGACATTTCTATACAGTATAGTTTGACAAATCACTACAAATCTTTTGTCTCTGGCATAACGTTTTCAAATTGTGAAAATTTGCTTTGAAAAATATGAATCGGTTGGCAAAGTTCATAGAACACTCAGTCCAAGTTACGGTCAACATAACCGGCTTAGTATGCAAGCAATTAGGGGAAGTATTGATCGTTTGATCACTTACTTTATTTACAGATTGAAAACCATCAATAAAACAAAGAAATAGGCGTATATGACGAAACAGAAGAAGCCGAAAACAAATTGTTGATTTTTGCTCTTCGATTACGTAAACAAGCTTATGAAAGAATCTTGCCTTACGAGTACAGTGCGTACTAGAATTGAAGCAAAACGGCCATTGTTTGTGTTGCATTTTCTGCCGATTCAACTCATTTGATACTGGACATGAGACCAATTTCTGGTTAAATGGCTACAAAACCACGTCAACAAGCTAGTCCTTAAAGTTAACTGCTTGTTGGCATCATTATGTCGTAATTCTTTCGAGTCAAGACTTGCCGTTACGGTTACTAAACCGATTACTGGAACGTAAGTTGCCAGAAAATTACATTATACATCGTTACCAAATAAATTCGGAATTAACATTGTTAGGCCACGTAACGAATTTCATCGTCAATTCAATTTTCAATCATCGCTGATGGTAGTGTACGATGTTATAACAAACTCTTCTTTACAAAAACATAAAAACGATTCTCTGTTATATTGTTTGTTGTTGTCTTCGTTTTTTCAAAATTATTACATATTGTTTTCAAAAACAACAACAACAATACCAATAATAAAAAAAAAAGTAATAAAAACAAAACATCATTATTTACAAACAGAACAACATGATCAATATTTTGCTTGTCATTGCAGAACAAATGCCATGTAAAATAATGCATTTTACTTACATGCATACATACATATGCATGCATAAGTACATATGAATTTGTAGGTGTGGGTGTGAGTGTGAGTGTGCTCATTTTAATTTGCATAACGGAGTTGGAAAAGAGATCGAAGACCTTCTGTTATACACACGCTCATGACAGAGTAGTAAGTAACACAGTGTAAGTTTTTAATGAAGGATTGTTTTGGGCCGCTAGTGTGTTACCATTACGAAGAGAGGCCTCTTTTTTACAAGAAAGAGATTGTAACTGTTGATTTACAGATTTTCTTTTGTTGTTGTTATTTTTTGTTATTTTCATTATATTTCGTTTAAGATGACATAAAACAAGACAAGACAGTGGCACAAATATCTTTTGATTTATGTGAACAAAAAAAAAGAAAAAAAAAAACAAAAAAAAATTAAAAAAAAAATAAAAAAAAAGGAAAGAAAATCATTTTCATGTTTTTCTTGGTTTTTTTTTTAATCCATTTAGGTCAGGGATTTGCATTGTTGAAGAATGCAAAATTATAATCTTAAAGAAATTTTTTGATTTATGTTCTGTTAAATGTGTAACAGTAAATAAAGAAAGAATGTAAGAAAGAAGACAAACATTTGTTAAAAGAAAGCCACACACACACACACACACACACCCGCAGAGTTTTCTTAACCACAGTGCACAATTACAACAGATAAGAACATAACAGAGGCTAAGGCTCAGTACTGTTATTTTTATTATATTTTCTTCATATTAATTATTTCACGATCAGCCTATTCGGTATTGTGATATAATTTTCGTTGCAACTATGAAACTCCAATAAAGTGGGGGGGAGTGGAGGCCAAATGAACTTCTGTTGAACTTTCTAGCTCGAAAACAGAAATTTCGTTTTTATTGCTGCCAACTTAACTCTAATTGAGAGTTTTAGCTCGAGTTGGTAGCAATTTTCATAAAATTAGTGATGGCGGCGGTTTACTTTTATTCGAAACAAACTTTCCTCCTATAATATAATTAAAGGCCTTACGCTTTATATGACCTATGCACGTTTGCTTTGTGATATTCAAATAAATTACTATTTGCTCTGTTAGTTCGAAGTTATGGCCAGAAATTTTTCATCAAACCTATAAGACAATGCCTAGTAAATTATCTCTAAAAATTGTAAAATATGCTGGATTGCTGCACACCCATGAAGAAATTTTTAAGTGACTTTAAAGTTAAAGATTCGAATTTATTTTTGATGTGAAATTCATTTAGATTACCATAAATTTTTAAATCTCCTTCTTATGATATTTTAAGTAGTTTTTCAACATTATCTGAGTTCTGACCAGTTTTTGATATTACATAGTCTAAACAGAGGAAGCGTCTAGTTGATTGACTGTTATTTCCCCTAGTTTTCGTATTGCCAACATTTGTGTGCAGAAAAAATGTTTAATATGATATTAAAGAGTTTAGCAGAGCATAATGACATTAATACTGTCACTTAATTTAAATTTATGCCACATACAGGACTCATTTCACAGTATCACATTTCTTTGTTAATTGGTTTTTACAAGCCTGTAGCCAGGATAACAACCTATCTTCCTACACTAACCATTTTTTGTGTTAATTTTTGTTCATAAGTGACAGTTTAAATCGATTCTGAACAACAGATATTTGAGAAACTTTTCATGGCAATTGTATTTATTCTAGGATTTTTTAATAAAAGACTGCTGAGAGGAATTTGCCGAGGAAATATTTTTTCACATTTCATTTTATTAGAGATGTCTGAGCTGCAGATTGAATCACAAGCTTTCGTTTAATAAGCCAACACATTACCTATAGGCTTATGCCGACTTCTTTTCATTGATTCGTCACTTACTTATCTGTTAACATTTACTCAACGAGGGGTTTTTAGAGCTTTTGTCTAGTTCTAGACTTTTGGTTCTTGAACTTGCTAAATTAAATGATTCCCTTTCATGTTTTTAAGTTATGCAAATAAACTATTTGTTAAATGAATCATATTTTGAGAGAAAATAATTATTTTTTAACAATTCTGCAGTGCCTTATTTATTAAATTTTGATTTTTCTGTAACTTACTGTGAATTTTTGTAAAATATTAACGAATGGTTTGGACATACCTGTAAATAAATGAAAATAAAATCAAAAATAATTATTCAATATGGGTTTACATTTATTATTAATTTTAAAATTAAAAAAAAATTATTTTTTTTTATTAAACAAATGAGACTGGAATAAACAAAAGAATTGAGAATTGAAACATTTGAGATGACTGGCTTGGTGGACATAAAAATTCATGAACATGTTCACTGTGGTCATTAAATTGAAAATATGTTTTTAAGGAAATAATTCCATACTTCCAAGAAGTATGACAAATTGTAATGAAATCTTAAAAAAAAAATAATAAAAAAATGCCTAAAAATTTAATAGCCATCTTTGCCTAGTACTTCCCAATTGGGGGAAGCATTTCAAACAAAAGTTTTATCGCATTATTTATTTGATACGCGCAGTATTAAATAAAATACGTGAATTTCAATAAAATTTAATAAAAAAAAAAAAACATTTTTTTTCTACCCCTTATGACAGCCAACAGGTGGCGTGCAAAGCCATCTGGGCCTTCAAATAAAAAATGAATGAATTTTTCAATTTCAATTTGACAAAAAAAAAAATCTCAATAATTTTGTAATAAATTCTTGCAAACAATGACAAATTCATTGAAAAAAAAAAATAATAATAAAAAAAAAATAAAATTTATTGTTGTAAACAATAATAACAATAAATAATGTTGACAAACAGCATAAATAATTTAAAAATAAAAATAAAAAAATTTTTTAACGGTTTAATTGTATTCATTATTTATTTACAAGCGTAGGTATATAAAAATAATTTTTTTTTTTTTTGTTTTTGATTTTTTAATAGAAAATTTCAAGACATAACTTACAGGTCAATATAATAAATCAATCGGAAATATTTAAGCTTCAGGCCTTAACGAAAATCAAATGAAATTTTATGACAATTTTTTCTTAAAGATTTTTACAATTTTATGTAAACAAATGAATTTAAATTTATGATGGCCATAAGGATTTTGATAAAAGGCCATAAAATAATAATAAAAAAAAACAGTTTCTGTCTTTTGTTTTTATTGTTTTTATTTTTTTTTTTTTCAATTTTCAATCATTAATTAACAGTCACAACAAGTGAATTATTTTATTACGAAATAAAAAATAATTCCATTCAAATATTAATGAAGGATTAAATTTCTCATTGGCTTTATTCTTTACAGCCCACACAGTTTCTTTTTCTCTACTCCGTTTCTTCTCTTTACCATAAATGTTGAATAATTAAGCGTTTTAGCGTATATAAAAACCCATTGAACTCTTGATTTTAATTTAAACTCCATTTATAAATTTTTTAAAAAGTAATAATAAATAAAATAACAACAACAATAATAAAAACAAAATCACAAAAATAAAAATAAAACCATACATACAACAACAGTACGACTAAGTGTCAATTAATATTGGCCGTGCTTATAAATGGTTGTCAGCCTTTACAGGCTTATGCGGCAAACAAATGTTATGGCGGATTATTTTGTTTGAAAAATACAATGAAAGCGTAAAGCGTCATATTCATAAGTAGGCATTTCTTATGCTTAAGTTTAATAGATACAGCATTTTAATGAACCTGAAATCAATGTGCAGCTAATATGAAAAGATATGGTCATGAGGAGTCATTGATGCAAAACAGAGAAAAAAAAAATCACTATTATAGAATTAGCTACGGCAATAGGCAGTGTTTTTGGTAAGCTAACAAATTTGATACATTTTTACGATATAAACAGATTGTGCCGCGATATTGCGATATAGTTTCAAATGGAAATTCACAAGATACTGCATCGCATCGACTTCTTTTGATAAATACATACTTAGTCCTTTACGATTACGACCTAGTTTCTTATGTCACTTACATATGTTGTGCATATTGTGTTTACATATGTTGTGCGTGTGCAATACATGAGTGGCGACAGATTTTAAAGAAACTTTATCATGGCAATTTTATTTGCTCTTAGAGCACAAATCTGCTGAGAGGCAGTCGGCGAAGAAATACGAGAGATATCTGGCCTGGGATTTGAACAGTGCCTCACGCCTAATAAGTCACGACACTGCCTACTAGACTATGATGACGTTTTTGATGCAGCAATCAGTTCCTGACTTCCATACAGCGTTGTGAACGTAATACTTTTTTTAATATTCATAATCCAGTGAAATTCTACACAAAACTCATAGACAGATCCACTTTTGCTATGGTAATTCTATGACAACTTTAAATAAAGGAGACCGTATCACTGTTTTTACAAGAACTGTATCATTGATTTAATTTTCATATAAGATAGGAAAACTAGCATCGGGAAAATATTCTTTATAAAATGCCTTATTTCCTGTGGAACAAACCGAAGTTTTCAACGAGAGATAATTTCACTCTTATTCTAAGACTATTTACATGGTCTTGAGGCTACAAAACAACATCTATAGTCGCTCAATTTTGAGATATTCGTTATATTTTTGGAACCATTTTAAGGAAATGCTATTGCAGTATTAAGTGAATTGAAGTTGATTAATATTACAGCAGATGTAGAAGAAATTCTGCCATAATCAGAACCTAAAGCAAATTTAAGGCATCAATCACACATGTTTTCTGTTGTCCCACTGTTAGTTCATATCATAAATTAATGGTTCACCTCTTAAAAATATTTTATGTTAAATGGTCGTTTATTAAGAAAAACAAAAAAATTCCGTTACTAAATAACGGTTCAATTTCAAAAACTGTTTAGGAAAAAAACAGAAGAAAGAGAACGTTTAACGGCAACAAAAGTCAGCAGCCAAAATTAACGACCGACCGACCGACCGACCGACCGAATGTATTTCAAATCGTCGTTTAAAAATCTTTCATAAGAAGTTTAGTTAATGACTTGTTGTTAGACTGTCCGTCTGTCTGCCAGCATATGTATTGTTGAGCATGCAAATGGCTGCAAATCAGGCTTAAAAAACATTAACTTGTTTTTCTATAAAAAAGCAACAAAAAAAAAAAGTGAAGAATTTTTGTTGGCAACAATTCTTTTACTTGCTACAAAACATTTCTTAATGCCTGTAAACTGGTTTACCAGCACACGTATAAGCACGTATTTTGCCCAGAAAATTTACAATCCAACAAATATTTTTGCAAAAGCAATAAGAAAAGGAATCAAAATGAAGTTGTGAAACTCAGCATATTATAACTGGAATCAGTTCACAAAAAAAAAAAAAAAAAAAAAAAAAACATGAAAATAAAGTACCACAGATAATATGGTCCTAAAAAAAAGAGCAGAAAAAAAAAACGCCGTTATGTTTAACATCAATAAATCATTTGAACAAAAAACCCAAATGCTGGCATGTCAAACAACCACCTCCTTTCATTCCCCGTCAGTCAGTCAGTAAGTCAGTCACTCAGTCAGATTGCTTTTCGAACACTTACGAATGAATTCTGAATGCAAAATTCTAAAGCTAACAATTACCCATACGGACAGACATCCCGTTCATACATATTCATATATGATCCTCGCTACAGAGCGTACACAAGGCATTTCTTTAGAAGTTTTTAAAGATTTTTTTATTTTTAATTTAAAGGTTGCAAAGTCAGTAAAGAAAGAAGAAGAGAGAGGGAGAGTCAACCTTTATGCAGCATACCCACTTTAGTGATGAGCAATAAAATAGCAGTCAATTTAAAACGAAATTAATGATGCTGCTCTCATGTCTCATAGAGAATTTATTCAATAACCGATTGAAGACTGGTTTGAGTTAGCACCATTGCTTGTTTGGGTTCTAAAAGTTTCCCTATAAACTCGGAAGACTATGAAACTAGAGATTGTCTTATTTTAAACAATTTTTTCTATAGAGACACGATTAAAGTAGGTACCATATTCCTTATGCGACATCTCTTGACCAAGTATCATATGTACTAATCAAATTCACAGGTGATACCACTCACATGATGATGAAAATGAAATGAGTTTACGACCACCCAGAAATTAATTGCAGATCGCACGAAATCTAATCAGTTTGAGAAACCCTTTAGTAGCAAATGAATTTTATTGTTGTTGTTATTGGCGTTACTAGGTAAAGGCATTACTGTAACCTAAAAAACTTTTTGTGCCAATAACTAAATAGTTGGTATACCTTAGCCTCGCTTATTCGATAACCTGTAATGAATTACAATAATTTCTAAGTGACAATCACCCTAGAAGAAAACCCATTCAATTTCCTATAGTGTCTATAATTTTACACATGCAAACCAGTCGCACTTGGTCTAGGGAAAATGTTTGTTTCGAAATGTTTTCAGAAGAATGTCTCCAGACCTACGTATGAAGACCCTTATTATCCTTTCTCACACCTTAACAAACGTTGACAGAAGATATGCCCTGTTATCTCTGCACAAACATCATTGTGTGCTAAGTTTCCAATCGTTGAGCATTAAATGCATGGATAAGTCAGTAGTCATTCACTCTGACGAGCATTATGGTCGCGTGCATTTACATAATCAATTGTGTCGTTTACGTTATGGCGTCAACTAATTAGCGGAATGATTGAACATCTACAACGGTGCTGTAATAGAGAATAAGGCAGAAAAAATTTTCTGTTTTTGTTCTCATTAGTTTTGCCTCAATTTTAAGTTGATGCACATTGCAGAGAATTGAATGCAAAAAAATTCGTCTCAGATGTTTGACCTTTCAACGTTTTAGTGTTAAAATCACTTCTTAACATTAACACTCGCCAAACAGTTGCTGAAGCCATTTTTCAATACATTAAGTCGCAAATACCACAGCCATGCATAGTTGTTATGGTTGTTACTATATTTTGGCCTACAGTGTCCTTAAGCATGTCTCTTATTAGAATTGACAGTGCATTGAACGTTCAACGTACTTTTTTTTTCTTCTCTCCTTTTTGTTTTAATTTTCTTTGTGCTATTTTATCGTTTCTGTATTGGGTGCCTACAACATGGTTTAATGGCTAAAAAAAACTGCATTTTTTTGTACTCATGATTGGAAAAAAATGTTTAATAAAAATAAATAAATAAAAAATAAATAATATTTTGTATATGAAATATATTGTAAATACAATATTGTATGGACAAAAGAAGGTTTAAAATTAATTTTTTTTCATTATTCAGTATTTTATGGTGTGGAAAATGTATTGACCACATGATACTTCTAAAAGGGAGATAATAAAAAAATAAAATAAAAAAAATAATAAAAAAGTTGCAATCTTGTTAAGACAAAAAAAAAAAAAAAAACGGGGACCTTAAGTGAACGAGTCACGCCTTGTTTTTTTTTTATCAAAGAGTGCTTGATTTTTATTGTGTTTTTTATGGACATATAGGATATGCAAGAATTATAGGCTTTTATTGGCCAGATTGTAAATGATTTCCATTTATGGGATATGGGATTAAAATAATAAAAAGAAAAAACTTAATGAAATCGATATTTCCCATTCAAAAGGGAGGTACATGCAGTATCATCTACTTGAATGGATAAAAATCTTATTTCTTAAGGATGTAAAAACAATCATTTCTACTTATTAAGAAATTAATTCCTAGTATTGTGTTACTATTTGATGGCTAACCCCACCTAAACTATAAAAACCTCACTGGAGATAAAAGTTATCGATTTAGCTTACGCGGAAATATTATTGTGGCTCATCAATGCAATCATAATCAAGGTTGTTTTCATTATAATTTTTTTTCTTCTAATTTTTTTCTAATTTTTTTTTCATTCACAACGTTTGTCTAAGTCTAAGACTTGACTTGTAAGAAATTAAATTTTTTATTTTATGATTATAAAACAATGATAAAAACACCACAATTTGTTTCATTAATTTCCATTTTAAATGTCAATTTAATCGTGCTGGCTGCTTGGCTGCTCGTTTATAAAAGTGCACTCTATGTTCACTTCATTTACACGTCGTTGCTCTTTCCATAGAAAGAAAAAAAAACGTATTTTTTTCTAATAGAAAATATTAGAACAACAACAACAACATGAATATGACGATTTTAATTTATTATCTTGATCATAAAATTTATGAGTTTTTAAACGCTTTATATGAAAAACAAAAAAATTACTGTTCCAACAGCATCCCAACAAAATAGAAATACACACGTTCCTTCTGATGACTTTTTAAATTTGCTGTGCCATCAATTGTTAGGGAGACATGACAGTGTGTTAAAATTGACAAGCATTTCAAACGATTGTTGCATATTACAGGCTAAATAATTAGAATCATTACCATCACCATCATCATCATCATCATCATCATCATCATTAGCTGTACTCCTCTCTGAGCACTTGTTGATGCTGTGCTGTGCTTGTCGTACGTGCAACAATCGTTTCAATTTGAAAAGCAGACGAGTCTGAGACAAAAAATAGAAAAAAAATAAAAAATAAAAACAATACTTGTATGGCATAGAAAATAATTAAAATTTATTGTTTCCTTATTTAGATTGTGTGTTGTTTTTGCATGTAATACATGCTGGATTAAATTGTTTGCGCATTCATTATTTGTGAGAAACTAAAAAAAAAACAAATCAAAAATCTACTGCAGTATTAAGGGCATTCACATTTTTTTCCTCACAATTTCTTTTGAAACTAGAAAAGTTGATAAGAGTGTATCAAGCAGAGGAGCAAAGAGCTTATTTCTCAACAATGTCTGTTTTAAATGATCCTCTAGTCTTAAAATATGCTACGATCTGCTTTAAATATGTCTTAACTGTTAATGCCCCTACCAAATATAGGCAATTTATCTTTCTCCCACTCTCATAATTATGATGATGATAAATGTGAGCAAATTTATCAAAAATGTACGAATACATAAGAGATGCAAATCGCTATTTGGTGTTTGATGTTTTATACCCTACACTAGAACATAGGAGATTCGCATAGCACCGAAGCTTCAATCAACTCCCAGATCTGAGTCTTACAATCGTTACTTTCTAACGTTAACGTTTCTAACGTTATCGATGACTTAATGCGCCTGATTTTGTAAGGCAGGGTTGGCAGTCAAATTTTTCAAAATCTGTTTGTCATAATTACGTCTTAGCTTCTTGTACCACACGTGTTGTATGCGTTAATGTTATCCAGCACTGGTAGAAACAACGGTTTAAAATCGACTCTTGATTGTGGATTTGAGAAACTTATTCATGGTAACTAGTTAATCTCAGAGCTTTTGCTAGAAAATTAGCGAACAGAGGTTACATACATACATAATTGGTCATTACAATCCTTCAGTCAGGATTACGAACTAGCTTCTCATACCACTTATGTTGTATGCGTTAAATTTATACGTGAGTAAAGGGATTTACAGCTTAAAGTCGGCTTTGAATGAAGATTTTCGAGAAACGTTTTCATGGCAATTTTATTTGCTCTCAGAGTTTTAGCCAGAAATCTGCTGGGAGGAAGTCGTCGAAGAAATATTTTTTCATATTTTCGTTTTGATGACTGACCTGGGGTTTAAACCGTGGCCTTACATCTAATACGCCAACACACTACCAGCTAGACTACGGCGACAGAGGTTAGTCTTCAGAAATATTTGTTCAAAATTTTTTTTTTTGATCTCGTAGTTCTCGTCCAATCTGCTATACTAGCTTACGACGGCCTCCTCTATTTGGAGATGTCAGCAAATGTCAGGAACCAAACTACGGATATACATTTCGTATACCAAGTGAATTCCATTTTGCAAATTCTTAACTTGAAAACGACTGGTCGCCGTAGTCTAGTAGGTAGTGTGTTAGCTTATTAGTCGAAAGGCCAGGGTTCGTATCCCAGGTCAGACAACAAAAACGAAATATGAAAAACATACTCCTTCAACGACTTCCTCTCAGCAGATTTCTGGCAAAAACTCTGAGAGAAAGTAAATTGCCATGAAAAGTTTCTCAAAAAAATCTGTCGTTCGGAATCGACTTTAAACTGTAGGTCCCACAAATCATGTATAAAAGTAACACACACGGCATAAGTGGTGTGAGATGCTAGGCCGTAATCCTGACTAAAGGGTTGTAATGACCAATTATGTATGTAACTTGAAAACGTACAAGTGTTATCGATAAGCAACTGGGCGACGAATCGCATACGGAATATTGATTTATTGAACGCGGCGCACTAAATGCTCCTGTATACGAAAATGATAGTGGATATGGTGGATATGGTAAGAAAAGGCCGGCATGTTATAGAAAACATCGATTGATGCGGAGCTGGAAAGTAGCAAACTATACATGGAATGTCTGACTGACAAAAGATGACAGCTGAGCCTGTGAGCAGAAAAAATAAGCATTGGAACACAATGGATACACTATAAAGCATCGTTTGTACGGCTGTCTAGCTTGTAGGAATTGAGGGATTCCTACTTTCACGATCTAAAGTCAAAATGCCAACACACACAATAATTAAAAATTGTTAGAACTGACGTTTAAGCGTAAGTGAGAGGTGAGAGAATGTAAAGCTTATGCTTTACTGTAGGGTACAAAAGTGTTTATTGTGACCAGCATAATTGTTTTACATGCTCTTTAAAATAATAACACAAAATTAACACTTAAATAAACAAAAGAAAAAATTATTTTTATATTGTTTAACTGCAGCATTTTATAAAAATTAAGAAAACAAAACAAAATCAAATTAAATATTTGCACAACCAACCACAATGTATTTAAATAAACACAAAGAGAGAGAGAGACAGAAAGAGAGAGGTGTGGCGTTGATAGATGAAAGATAAATTAAAAAAGAAAAAAAATAAAAAAATTAAATAAAAAATTATATTTACAAATGATGTGTGTGGTGGATATTATATTATGTAATACTGTATGCTATATGCTTATTAAATAAATTTAATTTTTTTAAATACTTTAATTAAGCATAGGGTATGTTGTATTTTTTATTAATTTATTTAAGATTGGTAATAAAAGAAAAGGACAAAAAAAATTTTTTTTGTTTGTTGTTAAACGGAAAGGTGTTTGTTTAATGAGTAAACGCCCCTATATTTTAAAAAAATTTATTGTTATTGTTTTTGTGTGTGTATATTTGCTTTTTGTTTTTAATTTAATTGTTATTAATTAAGAAAAAAAAAATACCAAATTCCATTTGAATGTGTGCTAACTTGTCTTAAAATGTTGCAGATACGATACAATTTTAGTGTCATTATTTCTATTTTCATTTGATTGCTGGTTGCTTGATTTGCTAGCGTTGTATGCCAGCCCCAGGTGCTTTCGATGGCTATCGTTGCCATTTATCGATAATTATTTGTTGTAAAAATGTTTCATTTCGCAAAAATTTTTATTTCAATTTGTTCGTATATAATTTGCATTAGAAATTGTTGATGGGGGGGGAGGTAGTGTGCTAGGGGGGTTTAATTTAATCCAGAGTTTTGTAGGAAAGAAACAGTGATTATGGCGTAAATAATAAATTTTTTATTTGTGTTTGTTACCATGTGTGTGAGTGTGTGTGTGTGTGTGTGTTTGTTTGTAAAAAACGATAAATTATGTTATTGTGTGCTAATAGTGCTACATGTAAACTTGTTGTAAATGAAATAATCGAATATAATTTATATTGCATTTCTCAATTAAGATTAATGACAGCGGAAAAGCAGTAGTGCATTGCTGTTGGCAGTAGTAGTAGCAGTCAATTGCTAGCAGTAGTAATTGCCTCCTGATAATAATTGGCAAAATTAAATACCAGCTTAGGCAAGAAATGAAAAACTGTTGGCTTACTACTTGGCTTAGACGGTAATAAATACTAAAGAAAATAATTATGCTATGTAATGTTAATAACAAATCTAATTAGAAATAAGAAAATAAATGCCAACATTATGTGATTAGGGAGGAAGTGACTCAATCTCTGTTGTATGCTATGTTATGCTGTCTTAAATTATTATAAAATTTTTTTTGTTTTCTTAAACAAATTCATTCCATTTCTATATTAAAATATAAGAAATAAAATATATTCAATTAAAAATTCTAGTCCAGTCTAATAAAATTCTCTAACAAGTCGCCAATGTCAAAAGCATTAAAATATTATTTCTCTTACTCACTCGGATAATATCATCTGAACTGAAAATGACGAAATTTTTAATTTGTCACTGTAGATCTAAAATTAAAATTTATCTGACACTGTTCTACTAATATATGTATATATATGTACATATGTACATATTTATGTATGTATGTATATATGCATGTAGATTCATATATCATTTATGCTGCTATTAAAATAAGATTCTTCCCATAAAAGTGATTTAAGAAACTGCACTCTTTTGACTTTTTGATCACACACTGTGTTCATCAC
>QOCX01000116.1:300199-322365 GCA_005959815.1 Sarcophaga bullata
TTGTTTTGGCCAATAGTTGTTGTTGTTTTTGTTGTTATTGTTATTTTAATCTAGTTAATTAACAACAAAACTTATGGCTAAGAATTAATGAAAAAAAGAAAAAGAAAAAAATAATCAAAATGCGTGTGTGAATATTTCAAGCGGAAACCAAAGCAACCAAAATCACCTGTAGCAGTAGCAGTTCTTCTAGAGTTTTTCTTTTTTTTTTTAATTTCATTTGTTAATAATTTTGCAACAAATTGTTGCTAAATGTAGTTTACGCATAAATTTGCGTGAGTGTGTGTATTTGAATTTGATTGCCTTAATGCTTTGAATTGAGGCTGACTAATTGAAATTTATCAGACTTTTCTTGTTTTTTTTTTGTAGTTTTTCCGTTTTTCAAAATGTTGAATATTTTGTTTTCAGTTTGTAAAAAATGATGATTCTTTGATGATTCAAAAGGAATTTTTTTGTAGTGCTAAGGTATTCGCAAGTGAAAAAAAAAATAAGAAAAAAAATTCTCGAGCTTTAAGTTGCGTGAATTTTGAAAAAGAAAAATTGTGCGTTTCTTGATGCCAAATTGAACGTTAGGATTTTTAATTATTTTTTTTTGTTTGTTTGTTTTTAATTAATTACCATATTTAGATGAGATCATTAAAATTGTTAAGGTTTAATAAACTGTTGTTTCAATTAATTATGTGATCGATTATTTACTTTTTTTTTTTTTAATGTTTAATAATTTTAATGAAATGATAATAGTTTTGATGAGAATAAAAATCAAAAAATTAAATCAAAAATAAAAATAAAAAAAATGCACAAACGCTCCATGAAGGGTAAAAAGAATTTCAAATTGTTTCTGGTCTCAGATAATACCCTATGAACTGAAACGGATGCAAACAATGTTTTTTTTTTAACCAACGTCCAGACCACACGTATTCTAGCAGCGACACATGGTACACTATCCTAGGCTCATGGATGAATATCATCGCAGTATCCTGCAAATACGAGTATGTTGGTCTAGAGATATTGTTCCTTTGCCAACAATATTATCAATAATCCAAAAAAAGAATTCAAAGAAAGTCATAAAGAAGAAGAGGTACTAATACATGGAATAAACTAATGGAAGTAAAAATAGTCAGTATGGATGGCATAAACGATGAAATGAAGTAAGGACATTGGCAAAAGGCTTTTAATATACTTATTGTGACTCTAAGCTCGTTATGGGAGGCTCCGCTATACATAAACTAATAAAAAAAGTCAAATTATCGCAAATTTTGATAAATTCGAGTTCCATGTTCATGTCAAAATCTGGTCAAAATTAGAAAACCCTCTTGAAACTACTAAGGCTGGACGAAAACATACTTCAACATAGGAAATGAAATCAAAAATCTTTTAATTTTTAAAGATTAGTGGTTACTGATCATAATTGTTTCCTTCGTATGACAGACCCCATAGTCTGGAACGTAGTGTGTTGGCCTATTAGCCCGAGGTTTAGCTCAGACATCTCGAACAAAATGAAATCTGAAAAAAAATATTTCTTTCGGCGACTTCCTTTCGGTAGCCTTCTGACAAAAACCCTGAGAGCAAATTAAAAGGACACAAGAAAAGTTTCTCCAGTCTATCGTTTGCAGTAGACGTTCAACTGTAGGTACTGCGATTCATGTATAAAATTTTTACACACAACATGGTTGGTGTGAGAAACTGGCTTGTAATTCTGACTAAAACGTTTTAATTCTGATTAAAGGGTTGTAAGATTCATATTTTATGCACGCTAACCACAATACATTAAAATCGAGGTTTTTTCATGCAGTTGCTAAAGAACATTGAGCGAACTTAAGTGTAAGTTTAGACTAAGCTTTGACTGACATGAAATGTAAAAAACAGCGATCTGAATGATCAAATATTTTAAATCACAATTCTTTGCGATAAACAGCGTTTAGTACTAATAATGAATTGAATCTCATCTGATTTTAAAGACTTGTTATGAACATTTTTAATGTTTTACACTCGAAATATTGGATCGAATTTAGTGAAAACTGTTCACAGTTGTAAACGATTGATCGTACTCAGTTTTGATTACAAATCATGGAATTGTTACAATAGACTTTCTCCAACTACATATAAAGTTAACAATAGGTAGGGTATACCTCTAGCAGATGACTCATATCTGACCTTAATAAATTAGAGATCGGTGTGTGCTTTAAAAGGTTAAAAAGCTATCATGTTACCAATGCACAACAGAAAAATAATAAAAAAATTTTCAATTCAATTAAGTCCGAGGAATTTTAAGTAGTTTTTTTTGTTTTTTTTTTTTTTAATTTATAACCACTTAGTAAAGAGAATAAAAATTAAAAATTTAATTTATTTTATAAACTTAAACTGGAAATGAAAGCGTATTGTTTACAATTAAAGTCATAAATCTTTAACCAAAAAAATATTTCAATTATTATTGAAAATTACAAAAACAAAACAAAAGTAAAAGAAAATTTTATAAAATAAATAGAAATGAAAATTAAAATTTCTTTTCATTTCGACTAAAAATAAATGCAACACTAACAACTAAACAGGAAAAAAAACACAAAAAAAAATATCGTTTATGAAGAGAAATAAACAGAAAATTTTTAAAATAAAATTATTAACTAAAATAGAATAAAAAAATTAAAAAAAAAAATTGCAAAAATTCAATACAAATTGAATTAAAATTAAAATTTTCTTTGCATTTTAAATAAACAGAACAATACCACCAGCGTCAGAGCAAGTAGCAGTTGCAAGGCATGATTATTGCGATCGATTTTATGATCCAGTGGAAATTTATGATTCCAAAATAAACTAAACACACCCTTAAACTAAAAATAAATTCTTGAATTTTTCTTTATTTTTTTGGGGGGGCAATTTTGTTTAAACAATTTTTATAAACAAAACAAAAAAAAAAACCACAAACAATAATCTCTCGATCATACCAATGATCTTCCCTCGCAGGCAAAGCAATTTTTCAAAAAAAAAAAAAAAAAAAAAAAAAAAATTATGGAATAAAAATAAAACAAAAAAAACTACTAAAAAATTATTTAAAAATGTTTTTTTTTAATTTTTTTATTTTTTTTTTTTTTTTTTTTGGAAAAATTATTGAAATTTTTCATTTAAAAATGAAATCGAGAATGTGTAGCCTTTTTGCTCTCATTCCAATTAAAAAAAAAAAGAAAAAGAATATTATTAAAGTGCTGCAATTATTTATTATGATTATTTAGCATTTTTTTTTTTTTAAATAAAATTTATGAGCCTGGTAATGATTTGTTTAATTTTAAAAATATTCTAATGGGCCCCTCTTTTTTTAAACAAAAAAAATTTTTTTTTATTTTTTCCAAAATTGCGTGGGAAAATGGGTCAAGTACACAATGGATTGTCCGGAAATTATTTAACCTTTGATTTTCAGGTTTTTATTACCAAAAACTAGAGAAAGAGAGAGAATGGGTTGAATAACTTGCAATGACCTTGACTGTTTTCGTTTTTTTTCCCATTCAAAGTAAAAACAATTTTTCACATGACACTTGATTGACTGGAAATTTAATGTGTGTATGTGTACGTGTTTGTGTGTGTGCGTTGAACTTGAGAAATATTGAATGTTTTATGGATGGAGAAAAAAAAGCATTCTTACAAGATAACATCATTATTCAAGGTTAGTTGGGGTTATGTGAGGGTAAAAGTCAATCGCAGAGTATTAATAAAAATGTTTTCATATGTTAAGTACAGTCAAGTTGAATAAAAATCTCTGCTGGCGAACTGTATTGAAAATAAAATGAATCAAAGGAGTTGCATCAAATTTTGTGTAAAAAAAAAATGGAATTAAATGCTCAAATATACTTGGCACACGGAGAGAATTCTCAGAGTCACAAAAATGTAAACAAGTGGCACAAGTTTTTTACGACGCTCGCTCTGGATGCCCCAGAACACCAATAACCGATGAAAATGTAAATGAAAGTGAAGAAACTGGGTATTGACAATCGTCGAATCACAATAAGAGAAGTTGCTGAGGATGTCCCATGGCATGCAATTTTTCGGAAATTTTGCGCCTGAAAAGTGGGGCAGTAAAATTTATTCAAAAATTTGCTTAATTTTGACAACAACAAAAAAAATTGCATAAGCATCGCTAAGGAATTGTTGAATGACGTCAACATTTTGAATACTTAATTTTATTCTTCACACGAACTTTTTGATGCAATTTCTTCAATCGATATTTTTCGATTGCGGAAAATCGTCAAACTCGCAAATCACTTGTGCCTAAAACTGTGAATATATGTTCGAGGTGATTGCAGCAACATAAAAAAGTAATTAAAAAACGAATGTACATACGTAACCCGCGAAATTTGAATATTCAGCATATTTCTTAAACACATCTTGATAAATTAAATAATTACAGGCATCCACTGTGACTTACACAAATTAATGGAAACTGAGACAGCATTGGTATACTGAATCGTGCAACCTTTCCACGCAATTTTATCATTGCGTATGGGTGCGACAACATCCTTTACAGACGGAGTTACAACAACTTAAGTTTTCGCTCCTAATAATGAAAGAACAATTTGGTCATCAAAGATGACTTGAAAATTAACACTCTATTGGTGTGAAAAAAGCAATAAAATTGGCGGGGAAAAAATATTTTGAGGTTGCCATAGTTGGCATGAATAACTGATGAAGTTAAAATTGCTTTAAAAATCTATCAACTGACCTAAGAGTATGTAATATATTCAGAATGCTTCATAAAAGGTCTATTATGAACATACTTGAAATTGTTTTACTGGATAATAGAGTCTGCAAAGCCTGTTATGAAAGTATCAACGATGCGATAGGCCATTTCCAACAGTCCAGCCTTGAACCAATAAAGGGGTAAGACAATAACCATGAGTAATTGTTCCGTAATGTCTTATATGATCTTTGATGAACAACACAAAGTTTGTCTGCTTGTTACGCAATATTGTCATACTATCTACAGACATAGCTTTGATAAGGGCAGTAGGGTATAGTTGTGTGCTGTAAGTATCGATATCGTAAAGACTTTTCATAAATTCTTTAACAGCTCAATCTCAACAAGTTCTACTATTTTTGCCAGAGGGCAAGTCTTCGAAAGAAATTATTTTTCAAATCTTCGTTTTGTTTTTGCTATTGTCCTAGCTAGTGGGTTTGAACCCCAGGCTCTCATCTAATATGGCAACACACCACCCACTAGACAACGATCAATTTTTATATAAAATAAATAAAGTGGGAAGTACAAATACGTCCATACTTCAATCAATAAATAATACTCTGATTACAAGGCCCATTTTAAGGGCGAAAATATCTAAAAGAATTCAAACTTCGGAACTGTAGCTTTAATACGATTTTTCTAGAAATTAACTTACTTAGTAACACCATCTTACGATTTCACAATTATTAAACAGTAACGGCTTACCTGAAATAAAAGAAGAGAATTTTTATTAAAATTTTGAAGGAAAAATTTTTAAAAATTTTTAAAGCATTCTGAAAGAACTTTTTAATGTTCACATATTATCATATATGTATGTATGTATGTATGTTTGTATGTATGTATGTATGTATGTATGTATATTTTTACGACATAATTTGTAAGTATGTATATATGTTGTATACATCCATATATACATCCAGAATCTAAAAATAATTTCAAAATTTTGAAAATCTCTTTTGGCAACTATTTTGCTCAGCGTATTAATAAAAGAATTTTCTTAAAAAAAATTTAATTACGTAGGCTTTTTAAACTTTTTAAAGAACTATTCGTCGTATAATTTTGGACAAAATTTGTTTTTATTGTTGCAATTCACAAAAGATAATATTTTTAAAAACGAACTTTTGGTAGACAAAATAAATTTCAAAATTTTAGAGAAGGAAATAAATTATAAAAAATATCACAGAAAAGAAAAGAAAAAACAGAACAAAACAGAACAGAAACACTTTCAATATATTTTTGAATGGAATTTTTTTTTTTTTTTGTTAAAAAGATCACGTTTTTTTTTATTAATAAAACTGCAAAACAAAAGTAAATAAAAAAATTCTAAATTAATAATTGGTTTGCAAAGGAAAAGGAACCCATAAATTTGAATCCGGTAGTCAGTTTTTTTTTTTTTTTTTGTTTCAAAAAAAATTTTTTTTTTCAAAAACAATGCAAACAGTTGCAGTTATTAAGCTTTGTGTTCAAATATTTCTTAAAAAATAAGAAACAAAAAATTAACAACAAAAGAAAAAAAATCATTAATTTTACTTAAAAATTATCACAAACAAAAAAAAGAGAAACATTTAATAGCTTTTGAAAGACAAAAAAAAAAAAGAACAAATACAACAACAAAAACAAATACAATAAATAATAATAAAATAATAACATATTTATTGTGTATTTTTTATATTTTTTTTTTCATCTTTTAAGTTTTTGCATTTCAATTTCAATCACTTGAATGCCGGAAATGAGTGCCTGGTTCACTGCTTTTGTTTATTTATTACTAAACGGACACTGTCTTACACACAAGTTCATGCATTTAATAAAAGACACAAGTTAAGATACAACATAATATTGTTAATAAACTAATAATAATAAAGAAAAAACAAAAACAAAAACAAAAACAAAAACTATTTATTTATTATTATTTATACTCGTGTGTGTGTTTATTAAACAAATAATTAATGGTCGACAAGAACAAGCCATCAAGCTGCCAGCCATACATAACAACTGACAACTGCAATTGATAACAACAAAAACAACAACAAAAAGAAAAACTACAAAAAACAAAATTAATGTTTTATTTCTATAAAATTATTAAAAAAAAAACAAAAAATCAACAACAACCACTACAACTGAATTGTACAATTAATGTGGACCAAGAGAACAAAAAAAAAAAAAAAACGAAACAAATTTGCATACAAATCGTCTCATAGCAGTGGGGGGTTACTCAGCAAAAAAAAAAAAAAAATCAACATGAAATAAGAACATGAAAACAAAAAAAATATGAATAAGTATGCTGCAGAACATGAACATTAAACAGTAAGTAAAAAAATTATTCATACGCTAACAACAATCGTATACAAAATATGAAAAACAAAAATAAAAACTATGAATAGGCTTGAGAACAAAGCCAAATGATAAAAGATGGCTTTTAGCAAAGCTGTTAAACAAAAGCTAGATGACACATCCTGTTCGAACTTTGACAGACATAAGTTGACAGATGCCAACTGAGAGCAGTAGTGTTCGAGCCACCTCCCATTTAGATATGTTGGCTTGTTTTTAACGAGATTTAACATCGAACCGTTTTTTACATTTCTTCAATTCCTAAAGAAGAAGCATTAAAGCCAAATCAAGGCGCATTTTATTTATATTAACCTTCAATAGCCCTGTAAGAAATCATATTTTTGACGCAACATCTGAGCTTGGTATGCCTGCAAAACTGATAAGACTTTGGAGAATAACTTTAAGCAATTTCTGTAGGATAGGACCTCTTCAAACCTTTTAATATCATGTGGGTTTTTAAACCAGGTCATCCCTTATTATGAGAGCTCTTGTACTTCGCCACGGAGAGTGTTCGGCAGTAGGCAAATGCGCATCGCAATGGCACTAGAGTGTCCCATTGCTTTCGCACACTGACGACATTGACACCATTGGGCTTAGCAAGCAAGATGTTACTGCTGCCGTTAGCTCTCTTCAAAGAGAGTCTACCAAAATGGAACAAGCAGTATATGAGAGCAAAACGAAGTATATTATGTCGACAAATGGGGCCATACGGCGTATCATATCGCAGATCACAGCTGATAACTATACTTAAGACATTGTCAGTGAAATTGTTTATCTGTTACCAGCAAAAATGCCGACCATCTTAGGATTACTCTTGTCAACAGGTGCTATTACTGTCTCAATATCCAACTGAAGTTCAGAAACCTGTTTGCAGCAACGAAATTAAAGCTCTACAAGTCGCTTATTCGGTTCTGTGCTCTCTATATGAAACAGAAACATCGAGGTTGATGCTCATTTATGCAGCAGCTTTGAAAGTATTGTAGAAAAAAACTCCTACGTAAGATTTTCGTTAGAGTGCGATTTGGCGATGATTTCCGCAACCAATTCAACCATGAGCTATTAAACGATATAGGCATTGTGCAGCGCATTACATTTTCGAGAGATTTCATTGAGTCGGCCATATCGTTCGGCTGGATGAGGACGGGAATCGAGTATTAGCGGAAGTCAGCGTAGAGGACAACTTTCTCTGTGTTGGAAAGGCCAACAAAGGAAAGTCCTCTTCAATTCGAAGTTCGACTTCAGTTTTGATTTACTGTATCTATCATAGATTTACTAATTAACTTTGAAAAAAAAATTTTTTTTGACCAAAATGTTGATTGCATTCACCTTAATTTCCTTGGTTTAAATTTAATGCGCGATACAATTTTAATGCATTACGATTTCAACATTTAAAAAATAAAAATTCATAAAATTTTGTAATTAATGATCTCTTTAGAACAGAATTAAAATTAAAATTTTTTCATTCAATTTGCATTCGCGTTCTTTTTTTGGGGCAAGTTTTGTTTGTTGTTTTTGATTGGTATTTTTGCTGATTGTAGCTGGTCGTTGATAATTAATTTTGTTGATAATTGACACAATTTGGTATGGAATAAATAGATTTTAAATCAAATAAATAATTAATAATGAACGAACGAATAACGAATGTAGACAACAGCTCTCACAACGACTGCGACTGCAGGGCTGACACAAAAAAAAAAAAAGAAAAAAAAAGAAATCGAATCCAATCGATTGTTGGTTGGATCGTACGATTGATCGTTTACACACACTCTCTCACAAAAACATTTTTAAAAAGAATACCAAAAAAAAAACAGAAGAAAGGAAAAATGCTGAAAAAGAATTGAAACCAAAAATGAATTGATTGTGGTCATGGTGATTGCGATGGTGACGATGATGGATGGATGGATGGCTTGGGTATGTTGGTCAATAAACTTTAAAGGAAGACTTTAAATGGATTTTTAATTAATTAAACTCAAGTAAAACGTTACGAAAAATTGCAAAAAATACTACAACAAAAACAATTAAATTTTTTAAACTGCTTATAATTTATTTAACGAATTTAATTATAATTCCTGAGTGTATATAGAAGGCGCCTTATTTCCCATCATTTGTAAAAAAAAATTTTTATTCTTTTTCCGTTTTGACACACCTTGTCAAACATTTTTCATAAAAAAAAAAATAACACAAACGCATTAAAAATCAATAAAATTCAGTGTGGAATACAGAGGCAAAATATTAAATTTTTTTATTTCTTTTTTTTTTGCATAAATTTGCTATGCAAGTCAATTTCAATTTCAATTTCAATTTCAATTCCAATTTTAATTAATTATGGTTTGTTTAAACAACAATAGCAAACAATAGCAAAAACAATAAAAAAAAATCAATAATTATTAACAAATTTTTGATGGCTTGTTTCAATACTTGATGGGAATACTAATGACAAGATTCTGTTTTTTTTTTTATTACTTTTTGTACACCCTACACCCATCACATGCGACTTTCATTTTACCGGCACACTTAGAATTTCTATGTGTAAGTATGTGTACTTATTACTGAAATCATCAGATGTTCCTATTATGGCCGAGGGAACATACCTTTTGTTTTTTTAAATAAATCGATTACTGCCTGTCATAGAGGGTAGTAATTCTGCGAAAAAATCGCCTGTTGCGAAAATTGAAGTATTACGATAATCGAGCTTGCACTGTATTACGAGCATACATTTTTCAATAAATCTACAGTTTAAAGGCAACTCTGAAACAAAGATTTTTGAAAAACTTTTTATGACAATTTTTTATTTACGCTCAGAGTTTTTGCTACCAATCTGCTGAGAGGAAGTATATCAGACCTGGGATTTGAATCGGGGCCTTAAGTCAACACACTACCTACTAGACAACCTTACAAGTTAGCTGTACCGCTCTCAAATAATGTTGATTTTACTTATAATAACTTCCTTAATCTAGATCTATGCCGGTATCTTTAGGGCGATGTTTTGATTTAGCAGGATAATGCTCTTTTTAGTATTTAACACACATAGACTTAATTCTGTCTGAAATAACATTAACACGGTTTATGTTCCAAGTATGTATGTGTTTTGTGTTTCATTTCCTCATCACTAAATCTAAATATTGCAGTAGAAGCGATTCACGATCAGAAGACCTGACACTCTCCGTTGGCAGTTTATGGAATAGTCTGATGCAAGACTTAAATATCCTTCCGCTATCACTACACAGCATAAGTTTAGAATGCCTAAAATCCATCTGGCTTGCGAAGAGTCAATGCTATGTGGTTACCAATACAATACTTAGGATATGCGATATTAAAGCAAAATCAATAGTGCGCTATGGTTGCGTTTCAAATATGTGGCATCTATAATTGGAACCCATTTACACTAGACGTGACATTGTAACATAGGAGGCGTTTCGTATTATTTTATTCCTTCTCATCTGTACAGTGGCAGCAGTGGCTGTCTACAAGACAATATCCGATAATCACAGGAACAAGTACGGATTAGACTTCTAACATTACTGCCTCGTTTATATATTCCTTATAAAGTTACTACAAAACCTGATAAAATCAATTAAGCTTGTAATGCTTTAAACGTCAGACAATGAAATCATATGCTATCGATATTAGAAATAAAGGAAATCAAATCAAAAGGAAATCAAATAAACAAAAAAGCACTGTGAGACTGACGAAATAGCCGCTTGGTTTATACTTAGATTTCCTTCGAGCGTTTAGTTTTTAGGTTTTTCGGCAACGAAAATAAAAATCTTAAGAAAATAATCGAGACGAGTGTTGAATGATTGGTACTGTCAGCAAGACTGTTAACCACTCGGATTATTCATTTTTTTTTTTTCTTAAAGAAATAAATTTTGCTGTTCACCTAATAAAATTTAAAAATCTATGTAAAGCAACCCACCTGATTTTTAAAAATTTTAGAAATTCGTTGAAAAAAAATTAAATTTTTTTTTGTTTTTATGAGAACACCACACGGTAGTTAGTAATTAATTATGCTGCTATGCCGCACTCTATGAATCGGTTTTAAAATGTTTTTCAAGTTTTGTAAAGTTTTTATAGAGGGGACTTCTTTGCCCGTTTCTTCTATTTCTAATGAATTATTTAATAATGAGTACAGCACGACGATTGCAAGTAATAAAAATTTTTAATTTTTTTTTTTTCAAATTTTGTCTCACAATATTTTTATTTCCTCTTGTTTGTTACCACAATTTTTAAAATTCTTTCTCAAATGGCCAGACGTGCAGGTATTATGCAATTTCTTTTCTTTTTTTTTCAATATTTTAATAATTTTTTTATTTTTTTATAATTTTTTTATTTTTTTTTTTTAATAATTTTTCTTTATGACACACTTCCGCTTCTAGCGACAACAACAACGACCGAAAACGATTTCAAAATTAACGAAAATTTTTATGGGATTTTTGCATTTTCAAAATCCGAAATATTCTCAAAATTCAAACGGCAGCATTTACAAGCAAACAAAGTGTTCCTAAATATTTCTTCTTTTTTTCTGAAAGTTTTTATTTTATTATGTCGGCGTTTAATTGAAGGAAAAATTAAAAATTTTAAATTAAAAACAAATTTTCGCAAATTGCTCAAAATTGAAATGAAAAAGAAACAAAATATCTGTTGCAGTCGTTTTTCTAAGCAGATCCCGTTGTTGCTTCGTGCGTACCGTTTGTGCTGTCGCTGTCGCCGAGTCAGAGCGATAATCGAAATAAGACTGAATCGAAAAAAATATTTGCGAATATCTTTTGGCTGAATTCGAATTTCAGCCAATTTCGTTATGTTTTCTTTTCCTTTTAATTTTTTTTTCGGGGGAGAATTTTCTATGCGTTTTGAATATTTCGTCTATAATCTCCCCGATTTGTTTAGAATACAACGTGAGCAAATCAAAAAAAAAAAAGTTTAAAATCAAAACAAACAAAAAAATTAAAAAATAAACGGATAGTCTCCCTCAAACGTTGAGTTCGCACGTTGCTTTGTATATTATGTACACAGCCCCCTCCCCAACCTTCATGGGGTGATTTATTTTAGAAATTCTCTTTTGTTTTTTCGTGAGGCATTCTTTTCTGTGTGTTCTTTCCATTTTTTCTAAACAACCGGTAAGATAAGGAAGAGATGCCAAAACATATTCAATTTGTCAGTTCCACTACCTTTAAAGAGATATTTTTGAATTCCATTATTTCAGACACTTGAATGCGATTGATTTTCATCCAACAAAAGTTCTGAAAATATTTTAAAGCACAATATAAACATTTTGGAAAATTCTGGAAACATTGGCTCGTGTGGAAAATACAGACTTGAAATGTAAACGTTGCCTTATTTTCTCTGGAATAACTAAAGCCGCAAACAAATATTATGGCATGACGTCTGAGACAGACTTTTAATTAGACATGGAGGTTAAGTTCTAGGCTAACTTGAAAGCAACTTTCCAAACAGATAGGCATTATACATTGGGAGATGTCTACAGGGAAAACGATAGCGAAAAAAACTGTACTACAATCCACACGGCTTATATCAGACCCAAGACAATGATTATCATTCTAACAGCAAGCTTTAATGGATGCGGATCAGGTTAATTTAACTGCACAACATTATTGTTTGTAAGGCCAGTTGTAAACAATAAGTTTTTGTAGCATCAACACCAACAATAAGTTCTTACTGTCCGTCAACTAAGAGACACGACATGATAATTTTCAGTAATTAGCGAATGGCTGAGCTAAAGAGATCGCAAACAAACAACTTTTCAAGGAGATTCTCTGAGAAAGCGTCAAGTAAGACTGCTATGCCAATGATGGATATAGAGGCCGCTGTGCAGAGTTTCCTTATGTTATTGCACGTTTGTTTTATTGACAGGAATGACCTCCGTAGTCAACACAACACAGTGCTTAACTGCCGTAAAATATAACTTATTTGTTAGTTACCAAGCTACTTTCTTTTACTTCCCGATAGAGGCTCTCATCACTTTAGGACATGACAGATGTTATTTATCGTTCGCAATGCTTCCTTACTTGTCGTAATTAACTTGTTAACCAGGCTTCAAATTTCTGCGCACGTCACTATCACTGCACACTCTACCGTGTGTATCCTTCCAGTCGAGGTTTCTCTGAATCGCCTGGGATTTCACGAAAAGTGTAACATTTTTGGCTTGAAATCAAATTGCTAAGGTACCATATGTACTGCCAATTAGCCAGCAAAATGTCAGTATTCGATAATATATACAGTGAACGTCAAATGAAACTGTACACTATGGCTAAAACTCGAACAACCAGCAAGCTCAACTTAAGAAGAGTGCCCGAAAAAATTTGACAATATTTTGACTTCTTTTTCTCAATTTTAAAACCTGACAATTTGTAACATAAATAACGGTAATTTATTAATAAATATTTTTTTGTAAATGTACAGTTTCTTTTGACGCTCACTGTATGTCTGTGTTGCATATAATTTCTCATTCAGAAAAAATAGTTTTTCTTATCCTTCCAAAGTCTAACTATCTTCAGCAATAATTCAGAAATCGTTCTTCTACTGAGTATTTAGAGAAGAGCTCCATATAGACCATTGCACAGGGCTTAAAAATTTATTGAAGTGATGAGGTTATTGTTCGTGGAACGTATTCATAATAAACACTTTCAACGTGTTCTTTTACAAAACCATCATTAAGAAGCTCCCAATGAGTCGTGCAGCAATTAAAAAATGTTCAAAATAGTATGTGCACATATGAGGTCAAGGGTCAAATCATAGTAGATGTAATCAAATCATTCGTGTAGAATATAAATCTAAACAACACTTCTAATCTAATAATTTACGCTACAGTGTGCTCTCAATGTCAACACCCTGTTTATTTATTTTAGAAAAGAAAAAGAAAAAAAGAAACGAAGAAACGAAGAAAACAATCATAATTGTTTAGTTTGTTTTGAAAATTTCTTCTCTTTATTTCTTTGCGAAACAACTGCTCAATATTTTAAATTTTGTATACGAAATTTAGTTTTTTTTTTTTTTTTTTTAATTATTGACTGATGCTGGCCGGCTCCCTGGTACATTTGTTGGCCATTTGTTTAAATCGATGGCCGGCTGGCTAGTTGGTTACAGAGTTTCGAAATTTTTCTTTACCAAAATAGATTTTTATGTTTTGTTATAAACTTTGCTGCTAAATTAAATTGTTTGTTAATTTGTTTTCTTCTCTCTATCCCTCTCTTTCTCTCTCTCTCTCTCTCTCTCTCTCTCTTTTTCCTATCTCTCGAGATATTTGTTTCGAACTCGTGTAGAAGACAAAATTGAATAGAATGTTTGCCTTTGCGCCTTAAGTGTATGTATTATGCACAGTTGTATGTATGTATTGTTGTTGTAGTTGTTGTTTTTTTTTTATGTAAAAAAAAATTTGTTTCTAATTCCTTAAAAAATCGTTCATTTTCTATTTTCAACTGTAAACAATAAAAGCCCCCTAATGGGGCGTGTGCATGAGTGTTTGGTTTTTTATTATTATTTTTTTTTTGTTTTTTGTTTTTGTTTTTGTTTTTGTTTTTACAATTTAAATATTTAATATTCTCATAAATTAATTTGAAACTGCAATTATTCGCTATGCTTGCAAAACGAACGAAACAAAAAAAAAAAAAAAAATAAAATAAAAACAAAAACAAAATTTTTAAATCTCTAACGTTTCAATGGTTCTAGAAATTGTTTGTGTTTTAATTTTTAGTTTTGTTTTTAATAATTAAAAATATAAACAATTAAAAGCATACATACGAACATATGGTATAATACCGTATATCGATCGAACAATCTGTGGTTGCCTGATTAAGTATCGGTTAAACGCTCATCACAAACGGGATACAAGCAAAGAGTAAATGCTTCAGATTTTAAAAGGTCAATTTGATCGAAATAAAAACGTAAGCTAAGGCAGTTATAACATAGACAGTTAGGAAAGAGTCCATTGTAATACCACAAGCAAAAGCCAACCCTAGGATTAAACCATTCCCTAGAGATAATCAACACAAGCTCAAAATAAATCTTTCTTTTTGCAGCAAACTTTATAATTAGGGAGATCGGTCAAGGATGTTAGTGAAAGTGAGAGCTCAAAAACCTCTGTATTTTTATGACAAAGGCAGCACACTAATACATAAGGTGAAAGACAGTTACTTTCTCCTGCTTAGGTCTACAGCTTCTTTAGAAGTCATATGTGAGAATGTCGTCAGTGGGAACCACTATTATGTGATAGATTGCCTGCCATGCATTTTAAGGATAAAAATGAGTCAATCCTGTCATTCAAAGTCATTCAAAAAATATTGTAACCTACACGATTTAACCTGCCCCAAACAATGGCCAAGCTGATTTGGACACTCAGAAAGGTTCTACAATGTGGTCTTTATTTTATACAATTCACAGGATATAATGTATAGGATCTTTTATTAAACGTTTTCTGTTTTTAAAATCAAAAAGTGCAAGTGAGATATCGTCGATATTTTTTATTTGTTTGAAAGGCATTTTGATGCCATTATGTGTGCCAGAACCTCTATGGATGGAAGTCATTCGAGCACATAAATCCGAACGAATTTGACTGATGGCATGGGCATGATAAAGCCGCCGTAGTCTAGTTAGTAGTGTGTTGGCTTATTAGACGTGAATCCAGACATTAAACCAAAACTTCCTCTCAACAAAAACTCCGAGAGTAAATAAAATTGCCATGAAAAGTTAGTCAAAAATCGGAATCGACTTTAAAATGTCCCGCTACTCATGTACAAAAATTAACAAATACAACATAAGTGGCGGTGTAAGAAATTAGGTCGTAATCCTGTATGTATCATCCGACTGTAGCAGGTATATCGGACTGAATATGATCGATGATATGGTTATGTGTAGCGATTATGTAGTTACTGGGTTATTCGCAATCACCTGTAAATTAAGCAAACCTCAGAAGAAATATTCTAGCGTTGTCAAATTGTACAATGTCGGTGATCAGTTTACATTATCTAAACGATTCCGATTCTACGTATGACTATTACTCTCCTGTGCTGTCATGTGTGTGTGGCAATAGCATCATCAGAAGGATTCCTGAGAATTATTTTATCCAAGCCATATTTTATAATCTCGTATGCATTATTTATTCGTTTAAGGCTTTTAGCATTTAAGAATACCTTTTCTTTGGGTACACCCTGTTTCATGATTTACTGCAATTACTTTGCACATCCGCATAGAATATCAAATAACAGCAAAGCCTGCAATGAATATTTATTTGGTTTTTTTTTTTTTATTTTTTTTTTTTGGTGTTGCATGAAATTCCATCCATAATATCATAACAACAAGAATTTAATCTTAAAAGTGACAAAATTTCTATTCAAAATAATTTATCATGTCGTATCACTGGAATTTTGTTTCTCTACAAAGCAATAAAATTGTGTCTTTCAGAAAAAACCATTAATTTTGAAATTAAAAAAAAAATGCACACACACACAGACACACACACATGCACATCAATTCATAGAATTAGATTTTGTATGCAAACAAATCTATTTGAGAAATTAAATTAAAAATTAAAAATAACAGAATAAAAAATACACGCCGAAATATTGTTTTAATATGCAAATGAGGAAAAAAAACCAATTAAAAATCTAATTTTACTTTTTTTTATTTTATTTTTTAATTCGCATGAAATGAAATTCACTTTTAAAAATTTTAGGTGATTAGGCAGCGCCTCTTCTAATTGTTGAATGAAATATTTGCTAAACAACATTCAGAGAATTCTACCGAAATGGATTGCCTAGCACCAAGTACTACAAGTAGACTGAGACAGTAGACAGCTTTTGGAAATTAAACGCATTTGGACAAATATTGTGAATGATGCTTCATAAATTAGAATAAGAAACTTAAGGATTTATTTTGTCATCAACTCAGTGGACCAGCCCACATGTGAAATTAGTTGTTGAATAACAAATAAAATAAATTCCATCGGTTGACACTTATTATTCCTCTTTTTTGTTTTATAGTATGCATGTTTGTATGTATATATGAATTCAAATACACATAACATTGCAACGAGGGTCGTGTCCAAAAGTAAAATTATAAACAATCTAAAATACTTTAAATATATAGAATTTCTTTGGAATTCGGAACAATGTGCATGTAGTTTAATTGGTTCAATACCAAACTTATTTTGAAATTAATTTCGATCGTTATGTGTACGTTTGTAAGTATTGTAAGTCTGCAGCCTGCCAGAAAATCTGACAAATGTGCAGAATAATATTTAAAGTGTGAGCAAAGAACAAAATGAGAAAATTTGTTGTTTGCTTGAATCATTGTCATTTACTTAATTGATCATTACAACTATTTTAGTCAGGATTACAACCTAATCTCTCATACCACCCATGTTGAATGTGATAATTTCAGACATATGTATGTATGTATGTATGTAGGTTTTGAGTAACCTAAAGTTTGCAGTAACTTTTCATGGCAATTTTATTTCCTCTCCCAGTTGTTGACAGAAAATTTTGCCGAATAAATATTCTCTCATATTTCATTTTTATTCGAGATGCTAGAGCTAAGGTTGGAATCTCTACTAACAAAATTACCGTCAAAATCAATGAATATTATTGCAGCGATATTTTTGACGGTCACTCTTTACAGCATCACAATAAAGCTAAAATTGTACTTGAGTGGCTTTTATATGAATGCTGTTCAGAATTTCAGTTGTATACCTCGGTCAAAATCTATACACACTTTAAGTCACACTGAGCCGGAAAATTTAGTTGTATGTTTGATTATGTTGGCAGGCAATTATCATTTAGGAAGTACTGTTCTACGGCTGTACAGTTCCTTGGAACTTATATGTAATATTTCTTCGGTGACTTCCAATCAGCACTCTTCTGGGAAAAACTCAGAGAATCAATAAGAAACTGTCATAAAAAGCTTTCCAAAAATTTGTCGTTTGGAATCGTATTTACACTATATTTCCCGCCATTTATGGATAAAATTAACAACCACAATATGGACGGTGTGAGATGCTAGGTCGTAATCCAGATTAAGTAAGTAAATAGTCTTCACACACGGCGTGGTATTAAATACTTTTGTGAGACTCTGAGGTTTACTTGGAGGTTTCTGTTACTAAGAAACGACTTTGTCAGAAGTTGTACTGGCAAAGTCTAGTAGATAGCGTGTTGGCTTATCAGACGTAAAGCTGCGGTTCAAACCCCCCAGTTTAGACATCTCGAACAAAACGATAACGTGAAAAAATATTTCTTCGGAGACTTCCTCTCAGTAGATTTCTGATCAAAACTCTGAGAGTAAATAAAATTGCCATGAAAGAGTTTCAAAAAAATCTGTACTTCGGAGTCGAGTTTATACTGTAGGTACGGTCACTCATGTATAAAATTAACACACACAGCATTAGTGGTGGAGAAGCTGAAGGGTTGTTATGATCAATTATGTATGCATGTATGTATGTACTGGCGAGGAAAAAAAGAAATAAATTTGGGAAATTGAGAATTTATTGACAAACTTGTGTGACTGGAAAATGTCAGTCAAATGTTGTAATTGTATGATAAGTAAATTTGCTTTTAATCCGTATAGATAATTAATTAATTAATAATTAGAAAGTTAAATTATTCGATAGAGAGTGCGTGTATTTTGTATAAATAGTGATGACCAGTGTTATATCTTCAACATATTTTTGACATGAGAATCGAAGACATCATACTCACAAGAAGTGGCTAGCATTTGGATTTTATGGCACAGTTTATAGGCGATCTATAAAATGATTTGCAATGCTAAACTGTTTAACACCCAACATATCAAAAGAATTCAACGATTATATAGGATTAGAGCTCCTGTTTTTTATTCCAAGGTTAAATACTTGACTGATATTGAATTTTCTTTCAAGAAGTTTTTATTGCAGCTTCCATTCCTCTTTTTTTTTTTTTTTTTGTGTCGAGTATACTCTTGATGTCTAATGCGACCCTCGTTATTCTAACTGACAACAATTATAAATAAATAACACAAATGCCGAAAGCGTAAACAATTAACAGCCAATAATTTAAAGTCCACAAGTAAAGAAACAGAGATTCTCATAAAAAATAAGAAGAAGAAAGAATTTCTAAACGGATCATAAAAATTGTTATGGCTGATGGGATTACATACATGCATACACATACACATACGTACACATCATCAAACTTAAAATCATAATAAATAATTGAAAAGAAAAAAAGAAGAAAAGGAAAAGATAAAGAAAAATAAAGAAAAATGACAACAAAATAAAATAAAAAAACAAAATCTACCACCAGCATCAGCATATAAAAAAAAATAAAAACAAAAACAAAGATTGTTAATAAACATTTTGACCAATTTTTAATGGATAAATATTTATTTGCACATAAATTCACAAATTAAATCAATATTCGAGGAATTGAACAAAAATTCAAGTTCAAATATTAGACAAACGCATCAAATTGTATGGGGAATGTTAATCAAAAAAAAAAAAAAAAAAAATCGAAAGATATTTTAGAATTTAATTTTTCTTTTTTTAGAAATTTATTGCCACTGGAATAATTTAAACAAAAGGAAAAATTGTTAATTTTTTTTTTTAATTTTTTTAGAATCTAAATATGGTGTTGACAAGGGCGTGACCCAGTAAGCAATTTAGCATGTGTTGCTTGCCCCCAGTCTTGGTCTTGGTGGGGTAATAAATGACCATAATAGAGAAACAAAAGTTTAATTTGAATATACGAGAAAAGAAAAATGATTATGTCACCCCCTATGGAGTGTTAATTATTAAAAAACTACGTCAAGAACAATAAATCCTCGCATGCCTAACCCTCATATACGAAAAGAAAAAAGAACTAATTTATGGCACCTTTTTTCAATAAATACATACACACTCCCATCTATATATACTAAGTGGTATTAGAGAAACTTTATAATTGAATGATCACCACATTTAATCACCATTTTCATATTATTTCCTGTGGGACAATGCAAGTAAAAGTTTATAAATTTTAATGAAAGATTTATTGAAAACAAAATAAAACATTTTAATTGTAAAAAAAAGAAAAAAAAAGAAAAAACATTAAATTTTAATCACATTTAATTATGCTGGTGGCCTAGAAAGTTATTAAAATTAATTCTGTTCGCTTTAAAACCGGATACGACAAAGTTTCTTGATGGAAACAAATGATAACGTTACTTCCAACACATTATTAGTATGTGCCAAGCATTTTAAACAAAATTTTCTAATTGTTATGCTAAATTTGTGGCAATTGGTTAAACAGTAAATAAAACAGACATTAAAAGATTGTTAGATAATGGAATGGATGTCTACAAGATTTACTACAGGATGATGAACAGATATGACGCCATGCAGCCATGCATGTATGCGTTGTCGAGTTACTCCAGCACAATGGTCGCAAGTATTTCAATTCTGTTCGTGTTTTTTTCCGTTTCTCCTCAAACAATTGTTTCCGTTCTGCAAAAAAATTGTTTTGTAAAATCAAAATATGAAATTAGGGCTGTCAATTCTGTAATTCTTAGCTAGGCAGTTGATTGGCCTATTTGAGTAGGTTACCTAGAATAGCACAGGAGAATGATAAAGTTAATGCACACGACAACACTCCTTGTAGCACCACATGGTGTCAGCCTTAAAGCCTCTAACTGACAAACTCCGAAAAACCGATCTCGTCAGTCAGCATCACGACTTTATAATTAAAGCGTGACTCCCTTAAAATTCAGGTATAAACCAACCAAACAGTTTAATAAATGAAGCAGTCATCAATAATGCAGGAGACAAATGAAAGAAGTTTGTATCGAGGCCTGACAATACTCTTTTCATTTCTCAACGGATTTACAATCCATACAGAAGTCGTATGGTGTTAAACAAAGACTCTGCACCACTATGAAATCACTCATGGGAATATATACAGTGACAGAACTGCATAATACGCTTTCTACTTAATCTAGGCCAGATAAGTCTGGCAATAAATTCAGATTCTTACTCAGACCAGGCTTCGTAAGCGGCCAATAAATACTTTTACTCAATAAACAGCCTAACAGAGGTAAAAGGTGTAGGAATTTACATATATTTGCTATCAGAAAGCCATATTAGACTAGCATAAAACAATCGCGATAACCAATAAAGAGACTTATGAAAAACGCCAAGCTGTTTAGACCTTGCGCTTGAGCCCAAAGGAAAGGTTATGTACTTACTTAATTGGTCGTTACAATACTTTAATCAAGATAACAACCAAGTTTTTCATACTCTTCATATTGTCTGTGTTAATTTAATCCATATGCGGAGGGACCTGCAGTTTAAAGTCAACTCCCAATGCCAGATTTTTGAGATACTTTCAAGGCTATTGTATTTATGCTCAGAGTTTTTATTTATAGCACCTGCACGGAGGTTACTGAATGGATTAATGAAAGGCGAATTTAATTCTTTTGGCTTCACTCCTTTGTTCAACTTTTTTTGATCAATATATTGGGAACTGAATTGAAACTATATCTGGTAACTGTATGGTGAATTAGTGGAGACTTGGGAATTCAAAAGCGGCGATAAGTCCCGAAAATGAAAATAGAATTTGCAATTCGAATTGAATTTTCTTAAGGATAGTTTATTGAAAGTTCATCTGCAAAGAAATGCAATTGAAGCATATGGATGCTTGAAGCCTATGCCAGGAAGTGTATAAGGAGATACACTATCGCAATTGAGGACATTGTTACATCTAGCTTTGCCTCGACTAGAACGAGTAAGGTGGTTCAAAATTTTATTTTTATTTTCCATTGTTTTCCGGTTTTTTGTTTTTTGTTTTCATTATAAGTTTCAGGAGTTTCTAGTTTTTAAACCATTTGTTTAAACCATCAAATTACCTTAAATAAGTCCTGTGATGTTTTAAATCCGTTCTTTGCAAACTTGGATGGTTTGGCAGCCGCTGGTTGAAATTTATGAAATTTCATTTTTGTCATGTTGCTTTTTATTGTTGTTGTTGTTGTTGTTGTTGTTTCTTTTATCACAATTTAATTAAAATAAAGTTTTTTTTACAATTTAATTTAACACTTTGATTTATTTTTATGGCAATTATAATCGCTACTTTGCACGTTTTTGTTATGAATTTCTCTTCTCTTT